>JANSVK010000009.1:0-391624 GCA_030068005.1 Cladophialophora exuberans | reverse complement strand
CCTGGACCGCTCATACGCGCCAACGTAGGGGATCGCCTCCTGATACACGTTCAGAACAATCTACCCAATGCCACTGCGATTCATTGGCATGGGCTGTATCAAAATGGCACGAATTGGATGGATGGGTGGGTGGGTAATTGGTGATAGCTTACCGCCGTTCATGAAGTGGATCTTGTCAACACCACCACTGACTTCTTGGACGTGACCGAGCGCTTGGGCCATGTCGTCGAAGTAAGTCTTGGTGGCATTCGAGATGTCTTGGTACTGCCAGTAAGAGAAACCATTGGCGAGGCTAGGAACAAAGGTCAGTGGCTATTCTGCTGGAGCAAATGGCAAAACGTACGCAAGTTGAATGCCGCTGGTGATGATGGAATCCATGGACCCATTGTTCCAACAGTTCCAGCTGTCGGCAGTGCCCAAGAGTGTGTTAGGGTATGATTTTTGCATGTCCGAAATCCAGCCTAGGAGGTCGTCGACTTGGTATGTTCCCCGGTACAAGCCTTCGGAGCCGATCGAGATACCGTAAAGAGTGTCACCGAAGGATGTAGGGTCAGCCGCGTCAACGGCAGCCTTCTCTTTGTCGTATGCACCACCATCGGGCCTAAATAAAAGAATCAAGTATCAGTCCCAGCTTCTTTCTCCCTGCGATCTTCAAATAATCCTCCTACTCACCACATGCCCAGCAGCACCTTAATACCTGCAGACTTGGCGGCCGGAAGGACCTCTGAGGGGGTGTTGCATGGGTTGCCAAAGCTGTCGGAGGAAGAGTAGGTTCGGACGAGAGTGGCATCGGTATTGCCCTGAATGGCCTCGAAATCGGCCTCGAAATCGGATTGAACTTTGCATGAGCCGTCGGGGTTAGTGTTTCCGACAGCGAAGCCAAGTGTGCCAGCTGCGGACACTGCCAGCGGTGCCGCCGTGAGGGCTGTGGTGAGAACGTCGCGAAGTTGCATATTGAACGTTTTGGGGCGGCAAGTCAATGGGACAGGAGCGGGCGTTCAGAAGAGTTCCGTGGGGATGTCCCGAAATATAGCTAAATGGGTAGAAGTGAGTGACGAGAAAAAGGATCGAACGCACAGAACAAAGAGTGTAAAGGTAATGGGCACGAAAGAATGAACGAGGACGAGAGCTGGAACAAACACGCTTCTCCAGAACTTGAATCTTTTGCAGGTTTGGCTGCGAGTAAGGGATGAATTGACGCGCCGTCCCTGACTAGTCCTCTTTTAGATAAGCTTTCTACGGCGCATTCCAGTCCACTTTACGTATACACAGCGTGTTCCAATGCTTCGCCGGAAGATTTTGATACAAATAATCACATCCTCGACTTCTTCGCTCACGGTGAGCACAGCCCAAGTACCTCTGAAGGTAAAGTCCAAGTCTGCATGATATCATCTCTCGTCTGGAATTGCATCAAGAGACCAGATTCCATGTGCCAAGATATATGGCAATGCAGAGCCCACAGTCCCGGCTAAAAAAATGCACGTTAGCAAAGACGAGAACAACCCGAATGGAGAACTCACGTTGTCGGCCACAAAGCGGATGAGCGCCCAGCCAAAGGCGTCAATCACGAGTGTGTCGCGTTTCAACACCCCTGATAGTGTAGTGTTTAAGCTGGCATATTCATGGTAGTCGAAATACTGATCTGGGGACGAGGCAACCACCCAGAAAGAATGGCCATGAAGGTGGAACGGGTGAGCACCTTCGTCCCAGTTGATGATCAAAAGATCCACCACTTCAACTTGAGGGATATCAATCACATATTGACTGCTGCTAAAAGCTGAACTGACGCCCGCAGTCGAGAAGTTAGAATTACCTGCCTGAAATCCAGCCACTGCTTGATTCAGCGTTGGTACATCTGCCATCACCCACGACGTTCCGTTGATGTAGGCACGGTCCAAGGCATAATCTCCAATTTGAAAATTCGCTGAAACGACATACATCATTGTGGCGGGGGGTGCGGGGGACTCGAAGAATGGCCTCAGTAAAGTCGAGTTGAGGCCAACACATACAACATCCAAGGCTTCCTTCCAGTCTACTGAAGTAACAGGTTCAACTGTGCTGTTAGTATAAGTCACCAGTGCTCTCACGTCTGCATCCAGAATGGGATTGTCATCTCCAAAACAGTACGTGTTCATTTGGGCTCGCATCCAATAGTTGGAAGAGGCCGACTGGTTGGCAGTGACGATAACCGAATATCTCTGCGCAACCGCGATCTCGAGGCGGTGGATGGACATTGGCTCGGTCGCAGTACCGTCCGCCTCAATGACAGATAGCGAATGGTTATCAACAGAGAATTCGAAGGTCGCAAAGGCTCCTGAATTGATGAGCCGGTAGCGATATCGCTTGCCGTGCTCGACTGAGAATGCTGCCCGTGTCGAATTCTGTTTGCACACATAACCGCTGTCAGAATCAAGCGTCGAACAATTGAAATAGTTCGTGCCCTAAGTTGTCATTAATACTCCACACAAATGCTGATGGTCCAAGGTATATTTTTCCCGACTCACTTGGATCAGGCCATTATCGGGTACAGGCTCGCCGTTCTCACTGCCGCTGGCAAGGTAGGCAGGGAGTAGTGCTTGACTGTAGTCATGGTACCAATCCTGCATGAGCACGACTTGATCGAAATCGTAGTATTTTTGCATTCTAACCTCGTCCGGCGAGTGGATAATGAGAGGTCCGACAGGTCCATCGCCGTTGGTGGTAGAGTAATGCGTGTGATACCAGTAAGTTCCGAACTGATTTTCAAGGGTACTACGATTGTTTAGAAGCTGGCCAGAAACAACCGCGACCACGAATGCTCAATCCCAAATTCAAACCGCGTGAATCGGAACACGAGAGCACCCACGGGGTCAGGGAAGAAGCTTACAAATTGTACGTAAAGGCTTTTCCAGGAGGTATAGGGCATTGAGTAATGCCCGAAGTGCCATCCATCCAATTCGTGCCATTTTGATACAGCCCATGCCAATGAATCGCAGTGGCATTGGGTAGATTGTTCTGAACGTGTATCAGGAGGCGATCCCCTACGTTGGCGCGTATGAGCGGTCCAGGGAATCGTCCATTAATTGTAAGCATCGAACGAAAAACCCCGTCTGGCGACAAACGAATTTCACTCAGAGTGAAATTGTATTCTCGCGTGGTCGGCGAGGCGTGGAAGTCCCAACTCGCGATATCGAGTGTATAGTCTTCCACATTCGACCGCCATGGTGGTATCGAGAAAGACGCGTGCGAATCTTCAGTCGGTGTCTGAGGACTTGAGGGCGGCGTGGCGCCGGACGGGGAACTTGTGCTTTTCTTGCTGGAGTTCTTCAGTCCCAAACCAAGACCCAAACCAAGTGTCAACGCCAAAACAACGACGATGGCCACAATGATGAAGAGAAACCGCAGCCGCCGAGATCCTTTCGAATCTGTGGCATTGTCTTTCTCTTCCACAGGCTCTCCCTGCTGATGAGCGATCTTTTCTGATGGCGTGGTCAGTGCCATGTTTTTTCCCTCTCGCTCGATCTCGCTTGAAGTGGATGATAGGCCGTGGACACAACGGATCGAGACTTACAAGTTAAAGGCAAAGCGAACCTAATTTCTCAGTGGCGGGGCATGCTTGCGTGTGTGTCACAATACTTCCAGATGGAGTGATTCGACAACAGTAATGCCCCGTTTCATTACTGGTGGTCCGACCGAACCGCGCGTGGATCCTTCGCTACTACAGAGCAGGGTGGCATGGGGGATTGTTGCAGCTCTAATGGTCGAATGATTCTTGAATCTCGATAGCAAGGCTGCTTCCAGTGTCTCGGGTAACATTGACCTTCGTGGGATCGCTCCAGCGTCGCCTGAGCACGAGTCCAGCAAGCAGCGGGCATGTGCCGAAGAACCGTGGACCAGACCAAGATCCTATCAGAGCAGCAGAATTAACAAGCGTGGCAAGCAACAGCAAGCATTGCCCTAGGTTCCCTAGAGGCTTGGTTGAGGATGCCGACAATGCTCCATGTCGAGTGCTGTCAAAGAGTGGTTTGCAAGAAGGAAAGAAAGACACAAAGACACACGTGCCCCTGGGGAGCCTATATGGTTGGCTTGAAGCCTCCCTTGGCGTCGCCTATTAGACCATCTAGTTCCGGCGTCCCCAGCGTCGTACATGCCCCCCAAGAGGTTCCAGGTGGCTGTTTTTCGGGCGGGTCCACTGGCGTCAGGGCTCCACTGCAGCTTAAGCTTTAGCAAGCATTTCGGTAAGGATCCTGGCATTTCCTGGGCGCTAAAGCTTAGCTTCCTCGACTTGCTCGTGTTTGGTGACATCTGCTGTGCCTTTACAGAGCAATAGTGCTCCAAAGACATTGCTCTGATGGAGAGCCACGAGAGCGCATGCTCACAGCTGTGGCCCTGCATCATCCGGAGCTCCAAGACCCTCCCAGCTACTCGGCAACAAAGCCATTCTTCCCGCCTGCTTGGCCGAGCCATAAAAGATGCTGCTGATCGCCCTTGGAGCACGAGGCATCGACCTTGATCCAACACTCGCGTCCTAGCAATCATTCTGTACAGTATACACTCAAGTTCTCCTACAAGATGATGAACTCAATTGCTCTGCTCGCAGCTGCGGGCGCTTTGGCTGATGCTGCTGCCGTTTCCTTCTCATCTCCTCCTCCGGTCTCTACTATTGAGCCTACTGCCTCTCAAATCGCACAGTCAGCTGCAACTGCTCTCAGTCTGTCTCCAGTGAGCAATGTCGAGGGCATCGCTTTCAAGCGGTTCTACCAGATCTGGATGGAAAATATCGACTACTCTTCAGCAGCCGGTGACCCAAACCAGGATTTCCTTGCCTGTAAGTCCCACAGAGTCTGCGTCGGTGACTGTCTAATGGCATGTAGCGCAAGGAATCACTCTGACCAACTACTTTGCGACGACTCACCCGTCTGAGCCAAACTACTGCGCTGCCGCTGGTGGCGACACCTTCGGAATGGACAACGACGATTTCCACCAAGCCCCCGCCGATGTTGCTACTATTGTGGACTTGCTCGACACGAAGAAAATCTCTTGGGCCGAGTACCAGGAGGATATCCCATTTCCCGGCTTCCAAGGCTTTAACTACTCCAACCAGGAGACTTTTGCCAACGACTACGTTCGCAAGCACAACCCCTTGATCCTCTACAAGTCCATCACCAACAACGCCACTCGACGAGCCATGATCAAGGGCTTCGACGGCTTTTACGCCGACCTTGCCAACAAGACCCTGCCTCAATGGGCTTTCATCACACCCAACATGACCAATGTAAGTTCGAGCCGCTCCGGTCAATCTCGAGTGTTGCTAACGAGCTTCCTAGGATGCCCATGACACCAACGTCACCTTCGGCTCCAAGTTCCTCCGCGATTTCGTCGAGCCTCTCGTGAGCAACGAGTACTTCTGGAATGACACTCTTCTCCTGTTGACATTCGATGAGAACGAGACATATGGCATCCAGAACAAGATCTTCTCCATCCTCATGGGCGGAGCTGTCCCTGCACACTTGAAGGGAACTTTGGACTCTACCTTCTACAACCACTACTCCAGCATTGCCACTGTCTCGCAGAACTGGGGTCTCCCATCTCTCGGCCGCTGGGACTGCCACGCCAACGTCTTCTCGCTTGTCGCCAATAAGACTGGGTAAGTGACTGCTCGCTGGTCCAAGGACCACACTTGCACGCAGCAATATGCTAATGTCGAGACCTACAGCTACAAGAACGCCGACGTCAGCACCGTTGGATTGTACTTCAACGAGTCCTACCCGGGCCCATTCTCTGACGACCAATACATCGCCACTTGGCCTGTTCCCACCAACTCTTCCACCTGCGCCCACGGCAAGGGTGTTTTGCCATCGGTAGTCAAGGCGTTCTCCGGACAAGCTGCCACCTACAACTACACTAGCCCCTACCCTTACGATGCCAGATACGGCAATGACGTTCCCGCGTAGATAGACAGATTAGACTAGTTTTATTGAGCTTTCCTGCAGACTCCCAGATTTCGCAGGAGAGGCATTCCTTGCGAGGCAGGAAGGATAATGAGTAGCAAGTAGCACAGGGTTGCCTGAGAAAAAAATTAAAGTGGATCCCAGTACTGTCTCTCTCTGAATACTTCGAAGCTTCCCGTTCCGTGTATTCCGTGCCGTGTCGAGCGTTATCAGTCGCAAGACGGAAATACGGCACGTCTGCAGCTTTGCACAGGGTCTGGACATGTTCATCTCCGTTTCGTGGGCAAGAAAAACGGCGAAGGGCTCACTCATCATAGAAGGGAACGAGAAATACCTCGGACAGTGTCAATGTGTTGATATGCGACATGCGACATGCGACATCCGCAAGATCTGATTGGACGGAAAGCTGTTTTTGAGTCGTTGCAGTGCATGCTCGCGAGGCTAACTAGCGGTTTAATGACAGGGATTAGATGCGTATGCAATGCACGCACGTAGCTTAAGAATCAAGATTTAGTTGTGGTCCCGCTAAAAGAAGGGTCCCCTCAAGCCTAGGGAGGGAGAATTCCCATGCCGTTGGAACTGGAAGTTTGGCATGTCCACGCATTGAACGTTTTGATTGGGTTGCATATACAATGACGCGGATTGTTTAGTCTGTAGATAGCAAACTTGAACCCCGATTCCAGAAATCCCCCGACTCCAAAGCAAAACAGGGGCCCCCTGTCAGCATACGCCTTGCCCTTTTTCATCCCGTATTCCTATCCCATCCAAAGAGGACCGAAAACTAACCCCAGTTAAGTAGCTTTTGGCTGTCCGTGTGGGGGATCACTCGTAGGAGCCAGCCCGGTTATTCCTTTGAAAAATGCTACCGACCTAAAAATCCATCCCGCATCACGTACTCGAACTAGCCAACTGCACCGAACTGAACAGGCGGACGACGCCCATGGCACACCCAGCCGCCGCACCGCCAATCACCACCATCTGACCCGCGCCCCACAGATTGTTTTTCACGCACCTCCACCCTCTCCAGCCCTCGACATAGCCGGTCTTGACGTAGCCGAACACAAACAGGGCAACGATCATGACGCTAATGCTCCAGATCAGGCCCTCCGAGACATGGCTGGCGAAGAAGTATGGTAGCAGTGGCAAGAAGCCACCGATGAAGTAGCCCATGGCGATCGTCAGCGCACACACGACCGCCCGACTGGCCGCCGGCTCGGGTGTGTTGTGTTGAAAGTGCATGAGGAAGTCGGTAACAGATTCGACGCTGTTGGACGTGACGAGCTGGTGTGTAAAGTCCTTGAGCAACGACGGTGGGAGGTGGTAAGGTGCAAAGATGGTCGTGATCTCCGACGACAGGTTGCTCGACTCCAGCACTTGCGTGCGTGTCGATCTGTGCGTAGAATTGTAGGCTGCCTCCTCACTTTTGGCACCCAGGTATCCTCCTAGGCCCATTGAGATGGCTCCGGCGATGAGCTCTGCGAGACCGCCGAAGACGACGACCTTGGAATCCCCAAGAGCTGAGAGGCCTGCAGTCAGGGCAAAAGGCACCGTAAGGCCATCTGATAATCCGATGATAGCATCGGAGACGATGCGGGCATTGACTGGGTGGTGTTCGCGATCTCGTTGAAGCCCCGTCAGCGGTGTCTCGCAGGCAGTCTCTCCTGACGATTCACTGCTTGTTTCGGCACTCTCGTCCGTTGGTGACGGCAGTGAGGCTTCACCGAGCATGGTAGACTTCTCGGCGTCAACGACAGGGACTTTGGTATAGGTGCGACGTGTCATGGCCTTCAGCATCGAGGCCATGGCATTGGTGTCTTCGAAGCTTTCGAGAGACATTTTGATGGAGTTCAGAGACGATGTACTGGTGCAAGTGTTGCTAACCGACTCAAAGTGCTTTTAATGAAGGAGATGAAGGTAGAGAGGAAAACGTCGAAGGGCGAGGGCACGATGGGATACTGCTTGGTATGGAAAGCATTGCACACTATACAAGCTCGCGAATCTTCCGACTGTTATTTCCATGGTGGGCACTGGGCTCGGTTGTACGAACTTGGATGCAACATAGGGTCTCTGCATCATTCTCTCCTCTCAGTGGAGCCTCAGGAACCCTGCCATGAAGGATTCATGAGAAAGCAACAGGAAATACACCGGTGACCTGTCGTGATAGCCTCTCGACAAGAAACGTGCGCGGGTTTGGCAGGGCAAACTTCTCAGCTCATGGGCCGTTAGCGCGGCACAGAAGCAAAGTAGAAGCAGCACCAGAAGGCAGCTTCCAACAGCTCTAATGCAATGTGACGATCACTTGTTGGCCCACGGTGCCTTGCTAGCGGTTTTTATCAACCAGGTACGTTGGTCATCGGTAACAAATGGAAGATAATTGGTAGATAGGGGTACACGTGCCAAGGAGGTTGAACACAAGCATTGATCTAAGCTCCCGAAAGACGAGCGCCACGAACCTAAACTTTGAGCTAATGCGATGCCCCCACACCCATTTCCAAGCTAGCTTAACTTTGACGCTAGCCTCGAAAACCCAGAAGACCCTGAGCACCCTAGAGACAAGGCTATCCTGCCGTCGTTTGCCGTAAAGCCATCGTCAATGGTCGTTGCCGTGTCATTGCAAGTCCTTGCCCATCAGTCGACACGCGTCCGGCAAGCACGCCGTTCATATCGACATGGAGAATCTTTGTGCGGACATGTACAAACTCAAACTTGAGTCAAAGCATTAGGCCGTCTTCAGAAGGTGTACAGCAGTTCGCGCCCCGACGATCGACACTGAAAGGGAACGTGTCTACAAGCGAGTGTAACAATTCGCTGCTCATCAGTTCTCCACGGATTGTTAGAACCTTCATGTTGCGAGATGGAAGAGATACAGTGCCGAAAAGCGCTCCGATGCAGAGCCGTTGTGAAGCTCATGAACACGCACAACGCCGAAAGGAAAGAGGCATAAGATAGGTGAGCTCCCTGCCTCTGCTCTGTAGTGGTCGGAGGAAGCAGATAGTGCAACGTGGACAAGACGATCAAGATGATTTCCCCCTTCTCGGTGCTGAGTGCCTCTGCGCTCGTGTCTCTTGTTGCCGCTCACCCTGTGAACCGACAAGCGTCAATATGGTCAAGCCTCAGCGACAAGATCACGCATGTCGTGTACCTTATGATGGAAAATCACTCCTTCGACAACATCGCCGGATGTGAGTAGCCTTTCCCTTCTCACGCAGAGACTACTCCCCCCCACGAGCTTCGGCCCTGTCTTGTCCAATGTTTCAAGTGCTGACGACATCTCAAGACTGGGATTTCAATGACATCGACAACCTCCGCAATATGACCTACTGCAACGAATACACCAACCCTAACTGGACAGTTTGGAACGAGCCGTTGATGATTTGCTCTGGTTTGTACGAAGACGAGGTCCCTCTGGTCGACCCCGACCACAACTTCGCAGGCACAAGCTACGAGATCTACCGAAAATGGCAACCCACCAAGGACGACGTCCCCGACATGTCCGGCTTCATCGAGCGACAATCCGAAAAGTACAACTCGACGCCAGGAGACAGCTCTTTCGTGATCAAGTCCTATGACCCATCCATGGCCGGCACTCTGCAAACCCTGGCCAAAAACTACGCCTTCTGGGACTCGTACCACGCCGAGCACCCGGGCCCCACGAACCCGAATCGTCAGTTCGCGACCTCGGGCTCGAGCTGTGGCTACGTCGACAACACCGACCAAGCTTCGGGATGGTTTTCAAACACCACCGGCACAACCTGTGTCACGTCGATCTTCGAGTCCCTGTCCAAGAAGAACATCACGTGGAAGAACTACTACGAGACCGACATCATCGACGCGACCATGTACAAGTGGGTGCAGGACCACGCCATGGACCGCATCCAGCACGCCGACCAGTTCTACGAGGACCTCAAGAACAACGAGCTCCCTCGCTTCTCTTACATCAACCCCGAATGCTGCACCATCGACTCCATGCACCCGACCAGCAACATGGCTGCTGGCGAGATGATGATCAAGCACTTGTACGACTCACTCCGCGCCTCGTCGTACTGGAACACCACCCTGTAAGTGTTTTCTCTCCTCTCCCCCGTTGTCGCCTGATTGACGGGTCGAATTCTCGCGAATGACTATGAGGACTGACTCCGCCCACCGTTCACAGGTTGATCATCAACTTCGATGAGCACGGAGGATTCGCAGACCATGTCCCTCCTCCAGTTGGCGTTCCGCAACCTGAGGACAAAATAACCTTCTCCGGCAAGTCGGACGGTCACAACGTCACCTACGACTTCACCCGCTTGGGTGTCCGTGTGCCGGCCTTTGCCATCTCCCCTTGGATCCCGCCCAACACGCTCATGTAAGCTAGCCCCTTGACTGCTTTTCCCCTTCTCTCTTCTGTCACGTTACTTCTCATCGCTGACCTGTACCCCGTACAGCCACGACAAGGGCACCATGTACGCCGACAACTCGGCCTACACGCACTCTTCGTTCCTACACTTCCTGCAAGAGCTGTGGGGACTCGAGGGACTCAACAACCGCGTGCAGTGGGCTAAGACGTTCGAGTACATCTTCGCCGACTCGCCGCAAGAAGGCGGTGGCTTGGAGAAACTGCCCAGCCCGATCTGGCAGGGCGGCTCGAGCTCCAACGAGCCCGATCCGTTCTACCTGCTGAACCAACCTTACTCTTACTACGAGAAGCTTGACGATTAAAGTGCCTGTTTGGAGAGGAGGGAAGAGCGCTGAGAAAATAAGGGTAAATGGTGGTGATGATGATGTTTTTGCCGTCGATGCCGGCGGCGGCGACCACGAAGCGACGATATCCAAGAAGGTCGGCTTTCGTCTCTTTGTTTTGAAATATTTCAGATGAAGTTAAAACATGCATAAAGAAATGATTAATGAGCATCCCATCGCATCCATGATGACTTGCGTTGCAGCTATGACGTAAGCACTATCTGTGACACGATCTGGAAGATCTGGTGTTGTGCAGCACGGAAAATCTCCGCATTTTCGTGTCAACGCACCTCATTTCGAGCCAGGGGAACACGCTTAAGAAGAGTTGACTCGTAACCAGACGTCGGAGACGCCTGCAATGGCGCTGATCGTGCCGGCGACGCCAACGGTGACAGGGTCGATGGCGAACCAACCCACGGCAGCGCCAGGAATCACAACATCGCAACTATCGATGACCAGCTGTCTATACAATGACTGGCGCTTTGCGGTCCGAGCAGACGTAAATTGATCTAGGACCCCAATCTCCTCCGAAATACCTTTTTCGTCTGTGCTCTTGGATTTTTGCGTGTTGGGTGTGGTAGGGCCAGGGGCGATGCTCGGGTAGACAAACACGAGCTCGTACAGATCCAAGACGACAGACACCGAGAGGGCGTAGAACCAGAACTTCAGCGCCTCGGTCTGCGTTGTCACAGCCCAGGGCCGCCACATACCCGAAACGGCGTCAACGGTTGTGAACATCTCCGTGAAGAGATATAGGCCCAGTAACGACCATTTCGAGAAGGCTAGGAATAAGTGGATGCTATCTTGCTGCGAAGATTGCTGCGGTGCTGCACGCTTGACTTGGCGTTTCTTTTCATCCTCGCCTCCTTGGGGTTTGGGTATCGGAGACCGAGTCGCTGTGAACGAGTCGTATTGCCGGTACGCATTGGTCCAGCAGTCGATCCATTTGAAGAGACGAAAAAAGCGCCGAGCTGAGGGGTGCCTCGTAACCAGGTTAGTCTCGCTAGGCTCTTGCTTTCGGTATTTCCCCCAAAGAATGCCCACAAGGATCGGGGGTCGAAGACAAGCGAGCTGGCATGCATTCTAGCTTCCAATGCAACCACATGCCCCTTACATACGTACCTAACGCAGTCTGATTCTTGGCTGTTGTCCAGTATGCAGCCTCGTCGGGAGACAGATACCCGATGCTCGCGGCGATCTGCGAGGTTGATTGGAGAAACTTCAGGCTCTTCTCAATGCCCACTGTACCACCGGTGAGTCGAGAGTGTCAGTAGTTGAGACTCTCGTGGGTTGCAGGAGGGCATTTGAGCTTTGTGCCTTGGGTCGAAAGCTGGCTTACCGACATCGTTGGAGAATTTTGATATGGATTGCAACATATTTGGGAGGAAGCTGTGTCGCGAATCTTATATCGGTGTAGCAGCCTTGATCTCCGTATAGTAAGTAGCTCACAGTATTCAAAACTCGACAAGAGAAGATGCAAGTTGCAAAGAAAACGTTGATTATTGTTCAAGAGATAGTCTGGGTTCGCCGGTAAAGTCCGCAAACAAGCGGCTTCGCTAGCAGAGCACGCCATCACCTACCAAGGTTGGTGTCGTGTTTGATCCTGTATGTCGCGCCCTTATGCTTTGCTTACCTCGCGACAGTATTAGAATAGACCATGTTCTCAAAAAAAGACATGACCATATCAATAACGATGAAGCCCTGAGATCACGTTGGCCGAAGCCACGATTGGAAGAAACCAGGAAAAAGCACGTGAGAGGGTTCGGTTATACCTCGGCTCCGGCGGAATATTTTATCCGAGGAACTCCCATTCACAGAGGTTTGATGCCACCTTCACACTGAATTCAATGCTCCTCAGGCTCGTCTCGACCAAAACAAGTCGCTATAAACCATAATGTCCGGCCTCTCGCGCCTCCTGGTCCTCGTTGGACTGTTGTCATTATTCCACGCGTGCGTCAACGCTCCTCCCTCAGAGCCCCCGTTCCCAAACTAACAAAAGGAAACAGAGCCTACTCCGCGCATGAATTCTCCACGCTGTCGACCAAAACCCACAAGAACGCAGCCCTCCCTCTCGATATCAAGCTCGAAACTCTCGTCTCAGTGTTTCTCGCATGTTTTGGCCTCGTCCTCGGATCAGACTCCCTGAAGCCCGTCAGTTGGAGCGCCTGGGCCGGCCAGATTGAACGGGATGGCGGCGCGGCGAACCCCTTCCGAGGGCTGGAGGACAGAGTTGGATTTATGGACATCAGAGCGCAACGGAAAGAGTTCGCTGAGTGGGCGAAGCAGGGTGGCGCGGCGCAAAAGAGATGAAAATTAATTTTTAAATGGAAATCTGGGCACGGTTTACGAACATCTTTTTGTGCTAGCCTTCCGATGCAGATCAGCGACACAGTTCTCATGGCCGGTATGGAGATTTTGATGTTTGACAGGGGATAACGGCACTTCTCGACCTGGGCTTGACCAACTCAACCTTGACCAAAACTCAACACCCGGGAGCGGATGAACACCGAGAGGATTGGTGGCAATGACGAGATGGCTGAGTTGTCACCATATTATCTACGAGACCAGTATCGTGCTCGTTTTTTGGGAGATATTCTCGAATGCTTGGCCTCGCGAGGCGACGTCGCTCGAAACTTGCCGGCCCGGACACATATTTATATTTTCGGAAGAAGGTCTGCTCGGGTCGCAAGACGCAGAGACCCAACATCCGTCTGAGCTCAATTGACACTTCCACTTTGCCCTGGATACATGACCTACCTAGGTAACCTGGAACCGTCTCTCTGAAGGCCCCAGTATTCCCTTCCACCCTCCGTGCTGGCTACAAATGAATTCAAGATGGAAGCGATTATGGCAAAATCAGAAAAGAAATCATCAAGACAGATTCGATTTGTAAAGCTTTAGTATTCTTGGGCAGCTAAAAATGTGCCTTCTATCTAGGATAACATTGTTATTGCGTATACCGTGATATCGGCATTTGTCTCTCTCTCTAAGCCAAATTGGAGCACTTCCAAGGCATGATGAGATTGCAAATATTCTTCGTAAACTTTTTCAGTCCATTTTTCCACATTGTCTTTCATAGCGGGATTCTGTTGTCTCGCGATAACCCTCCCTGGCCTCATCGCTCATTCCGTGACCCCAAGCCCCTCGTCAGTCGTATATTGGTGCATTCCAGCGTCCCAAACGTAAAATTCATTGTCGTTGTAAGATTTTAAACACATTGATCGAAATGAAAAAAAAAATCAGCCTAAGAGAGCTGTCTCAGAAGCTGCGCCTCGGCACTGTGATTACAGCAGCGAGAAGCCTAGAGCAGCGATAGCCAGTCCAACACCTGCGCCGGCCATCTTATTCGAGACAGCAGCACCAGTGACCTGGGCAAACGTGGCAATGGCACTACCTGATGAAGAGGCTGTAGTGAAAACTCCGTCGTTATTGCTCGCGCTGGCCAGGACGGTGCTGGTAGTCAACGTCGTGGGAGCCGTGGTCGACGTATTGTAGTAGTATCCTGAATAATACGGCAGAGTCGCCGAAGGGGGCTGGCTGGTGACGAGAGCTGGCTGCGAAGGTTGAGATGTGACGACCGATGGCATGCCAGTGATGACGCCCAGTGAATTCGTCATAGACGTGTATACCGTGAATGGGTTGTCGTACGAGGACGTACCAGACCAGGCTCCTTCCGTGGTGGGTGACCAGGACGAGGCTGAGCCTGTGGGAGCTTGGGGTTGACCATCTGGGTATTCGGAAACAGCTGCCATGGTAGTGTCGGCGGTGACGCCCTGGAGGAGAAGAGTGATGGCCAAAGAGAGGGAAAGAGGTGAAAGAGACACGTGAGCGGTCTGCATATTGGCAAATGGTGAGAGTATCAAACGTGGTCGATGTTGAGCGTTTTTAGTCGGAGGGGAATGTCAAAGATCAACGCTGGCAGGTAGATCAGTTTCGGAGTGTTTTGCTCGTGGAAAGAATATGGGATTGCCATGTGTAGATGCGGGAGGTTATATTCTATATATCTCTCCTCTGCTCGCCGCATCCATACCACCAACCCCCATCTCTGCACCCACCCTTCTGAAGGCGTGGAAGGCTAGATGGCAACAAATATGTTGGCGGGGCGTTGCACGGTTGTTTACCTGCGGGAATCCGCCCAATCATGTGTATCAGAAACGCGCCCAAAAGGGAAAAGTATGTGGCTGGTGCACGCATATTGGAGGCTGGAGCGGAATAAGTGGGTCTTAGCCTGGACTGTAACCAGGGCATCCTTCATTATGTAGGTCATGACTCCCGCTATAACGCTCAGATACAATAACTTCAGTACGCACGCCGACGCGTGGCCCTCACAGACGCCGAATCCCTATACGTGGCTGGCTCCGTCTCATGGCATTTAGCTTCGAGGTTTTGGTTTGGGTCACTGGCACAGGACGCGCACACATGTCTGCTGTTTTGGTCGTTTCGTCCTTCTTGATCTCGACCACAGTTTCTGTACATGTCGTCTTGGGTGACTTTCTCTTGTGCTCCAAATCCGGTGCTCGTGAGCCTGGAGTGTCGCAGTCATCCTGGAGCGGCACTTCAGCCAGTGGACGTTTCCCTTTTGTTTTCATGGACCCGCTCCACCGGGTTGGCTCGTTCTCTTTTGTGTCGTCTTCTGGAGATTGGTCTTCAACAGGTACAGCATTGGTTGTCTTCTCCTGTTCCGTCTCCTCTCCACGACATCGCGCCTCGCGAACAGCATCGGATAGATGTTTGGGTATCGGTGCATGGATGCCTGTCATTAGTCGTGCCTGTTGTGAAAAGGCTTCGTAGTCTTCTTGGATGAGAGCTCCAGCGGTCGCATTGAGCGCCGAGTCAGGATTGGGTTGAATAAGTAGGCACGATATCGTGATGAGGATATCCGTCAGAGTCAATTTGGGATCCCAGTCTCTTTTGAGCGTCTCTAAACATACGGCGCCGGTCTTTTCATCGACGTTTGGGTGGAATATCCGTGTCTTGAACGTTGCTTTCGGAGGGTTCTTGGGGTAGTCAGGCGGCATCTTAAGATGCAAGCGCCATAGTCCATTGTCGTACGGTGTGCCTTTGGCGCCCGTCACAAGGATGATGAACTGACTGAGGTCATCGGGGAGTGACGAGCTGCTTTCGGCATCGGAGAAGAGATAGTTTGGAGGGAGTGCTTGGTGTAAAGCAGCATGGTCTTTGGCAAGTCGCCGGAAAGAAGCCTGGTACGACGGTCAGAGGTGTTAATTCGTACGGGGGGTGTACCCTACCATGATTCATACACTCAAACGATTGACTTCAAGTTGTGGATGGTACTGAAGACTGGCTCTAAAATCCGCAGCTGGACTGCTCAACGCAGTGTGAGAGCCGCAATTAACGCGACGCGTGAACGCCGGTCGCGCGCAGGCCACCGCCGGGCGCCAGGCATGTGGATTAACATTGTCCCGGGAGAGAGGGTATAGTCACGTGTCAGTGTCCTGCACACGTGACAATCACGGTAGTGTACAAGAACAGTACTCGCAGAGTTCAATGGCATCGAGGACCTCTACAGAGTAGGGAGTACTAGTACAGGTATTCTGGGATTCAACAAGTCTGATCATCTCACACGTGTACTCGTACAAACACATCCGTACCCGTACCAGGCTCGACAGGTTTGCCAGATAAATGCCACAGAACACATTTACGACCACCAGCGCCTCTGCACCTCTCCAATCGCCTGCCGTCGGTAAGTCATCGGTTATTATACGATTCGATTCGTATGTTGGTTGCACAGCCCGCTGGCAGCGATAGTTCATACGAGCCAACAAATCAAATGGCGGCGCATGTAAAGTTCTCGTCGGCCTCTCCGCTCTTTGAACCACGACTTTTCGAGGTCCTTTTGTCTTTTTTTCCCAACGTCAACCGACCACACCGCATCAATTACTCGCTCACTTTTTACGCTGTTTCAAGCGTTTTGGCCTAGGCCCGTTCTTCAATCTCAATCAGTCGGTTTGGACCGTTTTCTAAGCTCCCTTGGGCATCTTAGGCTATCTGGCCTGCCTGCCGGCCCCCTATTGCGCCCCGAGTCTCCCCTTACAGTCCGACTACAGTCATCGGCATCACCGCCTAAACTACTGCCTCCGACAGTCTTGGGAGCCTTGTCGATTGTCCTGATCGCCCATCTGCAGCGTCTAATTGCATGACTTATTGGCGCCCCCCGAGGCTCTTGCTTCCAGCTGAGGCTCCAAGCTCCCACAAGCAGCCTCATCGACAAAAGGCCTTCAGAAGTCCGATCATGACATGAATGCCATTTGACATTCCCGTCATTGGTATATACGTACAATAATTTCCGCAAGCTTGCTTCTTCGTAACAGTTCCTGTCTCCATCATCCCTCGCCCCTTCGTCAACCCTCTCCAGTACCTGCATATCCACGCTCACCCAAGGCCCGAACCACTACTGCAGCGCCCACCTGGCACCAATCCGGGCACCGCAGATCCCTTTTCGAGCTTGGACATCTCCGCTACAGGCCTCTGGTCCCCGACTCTGCAAACTTTGCGACTGGCGCCCCTCGTACTTTTGACGCGCGACACCTTGCCACCAGCCCGCACCATGTGGCCGCCGCAAAGTCATGCTGGCCCTTTCATTATTCCCATCCCTTCCCACTCAGATGTTCCACTATACGTACCTGTGCCTGAACAAGAGATTGATGTCAACCTGGCCTTTCGCCTGCCTGGCTCAATGCCTGGTGGGCTCCTCGAGAGACATCCATCAGTCAGTTCCAATGGCGCCTCCCAAGCCTTGGCACGCAGAAAGCGGGCTAGCAAGCCAAAAGTACGAACCGGATGTAAAACTTGCAAGGTAGGTTCAAGAAACAGCTTGCTTTGTCCCGTCCCCACCAAAATAGTCCTCGTTCTCGATGCTGGATCCCGTCGGTGGATAGCTGAGCGAGGACCGACATCCCATCCCCTCCCCTCCTCGACTGGCTCCATCCCCTTCCGCCCGCATTCTCCTACTGGTCGCATCGCATGAATGTAATGCTAACAGGTGAGAAGATACGTCGGATAAAGTGCGATGAGACAAAGCCCAGCTGTGAGTTTACCGCTGCTGCCGCCGCCTCCTTCTCCTGGCCCGTGCCATTCTCTCTCCATTGTCCGGATTAGTGCTCACTTGACCTCTAGGTAAGCGATGTACCTCCACAGGACGTAAATGTGACGGATACGAGTTCCCCAAAGAGGGCCCAACCAGCTCAGCGTCAACTACATTATCGCCACCTCAGCGGCGCATGACAAGATTCCCATACATATTTGAACCAAATTCAATCACAAAACCCTTCCAAGGCAACACCCAGGAGCGTCGTATCTTCCATCGGTTTCAATATTGCACGGTGCCCGCTTTTGCTGGCGGATCCGAAACAGGATTCTGGACCAAGCTCGTACTCAAAGTGGGCCAGGACGAACCGATTGTGCGGAACGCCATCATCGCTTTGGGGACTCTGCATGAAGATTACCAGGACCGCTGCGGCAAATACAGCCCCCAGTTGATTGACGATCAGAGTTATCAACACGCCTTGAAATTATATGGGGGCGCCTTGCGAGATCTAAACCAACGGCTCAACGATCCTTCCAAGACCAACGCCAAGCTTGCCATCATCGCAAGTATATTATTTGCCTGCTTCGAAGTTCTCCGCCGCAATAACATGGCTGCTGTCATTCACTACCAACAGGGTATGCGAGCCTTGATCAGACAAATGAACCTCCCTGAAAGTGACCGCTCGCTCACGCGCTACTCTCCCGACACACACAACAATTCAGGAGCAACCTTTCGCGAGATACCACAAGACGAGGTGGACGAACTTCTCCGAGTGTTTGCTCGGTACGACATTCAAGCATGCACCTTCTCCAAAGACCTGGCGGAACCTTTGGCCACAAACATCAGTCACGTGCCTCGAATCCTCCCTACCAATCTCACCTTGAGTCAAGTCCGCAACCATCTCGATAATCTCCTTGTTTCGGTTTACCAACTGGTCAAGTCGGATGCGCGTATGTACCGATATTGGAAAAGTGATGCGGTGCCCTTGGAGTGGCAGGCTCGCCGTGCAGAAGCTATCGAGATCTTCGATGCGTGGACCACTGCACTGGAAAACTTTTTCTCGACACAGGCTCCAAAATTAAGTGATGGGGAAATCAAGAGCTTACTGGGACTTCGGATGCAGATCAAAACGGCCGTCATCATGCTCAAGGTATGCATTGACTGTGGACCGGAAAGTACATTTGACCAGTTCAAAGATGAATTTGAAGACATGGTGGCCAAGGTGGAACAGATGACCACTGCCCTCAGCATGCCAGAACAAAAACCTCTTGAAGCTGAACTTACTCCCTTCACTATGGAGCTTGGTGTCGTGCATCCACTCTTCTTCATTGCGTGCAAGTGTCGAGACTGGGACATCAGGCGACGAGCCGTGGCACAACTAAGGCGAGCTGGGAAGGAAGGTGTTTGGGAGGGGCCGATTATGGCCGTGCTTGCTCGCAGAATCATGGTCCTGGAGGAAGAAGGTCTGTCACGCGGAGAAGTGGTTCCGGAGGAAAATCGGTTCCATGAAATCAAGAAAAACGTGGACTACGACAGCCGACAGATTCTATGGGAGGCGACGAAGGCGCTTGATACGGAGTGGAAAAACTTTTCGATTCACAGAGAGGCCGTTCCGTTCTGAAAGCGTACCAGCGACACATCATCAGCACGGCGTTCTGGGGACCTTACACATGGTACGGGTTTGGAATTTGGCCAGCGGAAATGGAACCTGGCCACGACATAATGAAGAAAGAAGAACGATAATGACCTGCACAGTATCTGACGGCCATAAAGATATTATATACGAAGACCTCGGTACCCATCTATACTAGTAGGGAGCTGTACTCGGTAAAGAAAAAGAAATTTGGGTATCTACAATATGTGTATCGGAGATTTTCCTTCTTTAACCCTGATCCCTGGCGCCTGCATTGATTTCCCAGCGGTGCCCGCTCCTTAGTGGGCGATCCCACCAATGGGTGGCTGCCAGCGAAGAATTAGAGGCTCTTTGCTGCCTCCGATTAGAGGTGGCTCGAGGTGCCAGTGGCAGGATCCAACGCCTACTAACGCCTAGCGTGTCGCGTCACTCCAAGATGGCAGCGGCGCACCTTTCTCAATCAATCCCGGCTGATTTCCCAATCTCGATTCTCGTCGTGTTCTTGATTTTGACACCTAGACTTTCAACATCACGAACCCATCACTACCGCTGGCATACGTATCTCATCCGTCTCCTTCCATGGCGTTGTGTGAGAGAGCATCCTTTGCTTGCCCTTACACTCCCAGTCGCCCTCCATTCGCCCGCTCCCGGTGTTGAGCTCTTGAGTAGCGGTAAATTCTCCCACCTCCCACAAACCTCCGTTCATGACCTTCGACGAGCTCAGTCACTTGAGTCCCCCTCCTGATAGGCATTATACCGGCTATCATCATCTTCGCGACCACCGACAACACTCTTACCAACCCTTGAAAGAGTATAGTCTTTCGTCCGCTCCTTCAGAATCCGATTGGGTCTCTCCTTTTACCCTACCTCCGCTCCCGAGTCTCCGTCGCGACCGTGACCTCTCGGATACCTACACCTCTCCTGAAGCCCTCCGCCAGAGGGACGGTAGCGGCGCCTACTACGCTGCTGCTTGGGGCTCGCCGTACGCTACACCCAGTCCCCGAGCAACACCTCACCCTGCAGATTCGGCGAGTCACCGCCTGAATTTCGAAGCTACTCCTCTTGGTACTTTGGACAGTCACTCTGCGGCTTTCCTAAGCCCTGGTGACGACATCGATAACATTTCGTCGCGCGCCCGACGCCGACTGTATCGAGATACCAGTCTGGGACCTGCAAAAGACCTGCGAAATTCCCGTTCCGAGCGACCCAATTGGCTGAGTGACTCTGAGGAAAGCGAATCCGAGACTGTTCAAAGAGAAAGGGAAGCTACACCAACCCGTGCTGCGTACCTCGACAGTTGGGGAGCATCACCTGCCGGCCGTGTGACCCGTGCTCCGGCGAGGCATCGCAGTACCGAAAGTCTTGCGACCGTTACTCCGTACACGTTCCATGATACGGGGAGTCTCTCGGGAGCGTTGAAGCGCCAACATACACCGCTTCTGGCATTTGGAGAAAGCAACATGGCTGAACAGACAGTCGAACCCGCTCAGAGTGACGAAAAGCCTCTGCCAGCGCCGCCTCGCCGCTCATCCGTGGCTGAGGGCGAGGAGAAAACATCCGAGAGTCCGACATCAACAGTTCGACCGAGGCCTACGTCGATGCAATCTTTCCAACGACCGAAGAAAAAAGTAATATGGAAAGGCAAGGCCTGTATCATCGCACTCCCACTCACCGATCGAGCGGCTGTAGGACTGCCTCCGCTGCTGAAACCAGAAGAGGTCAAGGAACGGATTGAGTCATGGATAGCTGCAGGTTATTCTGTGGATGGGTTCGAGCTGGCTGATCTACGTCCTGGAAACTCGGGAGCGAGTAATGGTCAGAGCCGTCCCGTTTATCCAGACCCAACAGAAGTGAACGCTGAACGCAAGCTCCGCAACTACCATGTCCATATTCCCAATCAAGCAGAATGGGAATCGTGGGTTTCATATTTGAAGGAAGAAAAACTCCGTGCTTTGGGCGTCAGTCCAAGTAGTTCGGATGCTCCGCCATCAACACGCTCGCCCTTTTCTCCCACAACCAGTCGAGTGTCGTCTGCTGCTTATCCGGGGCAGACAGCATCCCCTCCTATTGCGCCGTCTTCCTCAGCGAGCAATCCTCTCAGAGTGACCAGCAACCCATTTTCACCCTCTCTGTTATCGTCTACTGGGATCAGTCCTCAACCTGGCTCTGTTGCATCTTCTCAGTTTAATGGACCTGCGAAGCATTTACATGGATACAAGCCCTCGGTTGCACAGACAAACTTCCATGGACGGGTTTCGCCATATGATCCTGCGCAGCCTCAGCAAAACACTTTTCCCAATGGCGCACGACCAAATATTCAACCACTTTCGTCGCGACAAAATAGCTTTTCTCCGAACCATCCCTTGCTTCTACCGAATATGGGAGAGGTTCTATCTCAACCACAGGCTATGCACATACGAGCACCGACCATGAACTTTCCTAACGAGAATATGCGCTTGGCTCAATTGCAACACAGAGGACATTCACACCCGCAAAATGCTCCTCAATCTATACCAAGTCCCGGAATGCCTCCTCGGTACGAGAGTATTCCTCACACCCCACAGTTTCCCGAGTCCTCGCGGACTCCAATTGAAATTGCTCACCCTACTCCGAAAACACATCGTCATAATCTTAGTATGGCGTTGCAGAGGGAGATCGACGAGGCCGAGGCTGCTCTCCACGAGAAGCATGACAGCCTGCATACCGAGGGTCCAGAAAGCTTCGACTTGGGCCCCCGAAAAGACTCGACTTTTGATGAATCGATCGGTGAAGAGCCTCCGATCCTGCGACGACCCGAGACCATAGCAACTGCGGACGAGAAATCTGAAATCGAAACAAACCCTAGCATAGCAGCTACTCCAATGTTGATCGAAGACAGGAATCCGTTTGCGAATTGGCAAGCTCTCAGCGATGCGGCTAAGGCGGAATCAAAACCTGCCCCGGAACCCACCCCTACGACATCGAAGTTCAACGTAGAGGCAAAGGAGTTTGACCCTCGAGCCGGATTTTCAAGCTCGAATTTCTCCTTTACTGCACCTGACTTTGTGCCACTGGGACTGGCTCCAACAAAACCTGCACCTATCGTCGAGAAGCATCTCACCAGAAACAAGTTTTCCATATCTCACCTCAACGCCGACGCTCCTGCTTTCACTCCGTCTTTCATATCGCAATCAACTCCCAAAGAAAGCTCATTCAATTTCAGCTCTGCAACATTTAACGTGGATGCACCAGTTTTCAATCCCTCTCAATCACCGGACACCAATTTCAGGGACAGCGTGATTTCCACTGACGCAGACACAACAAACAATCCCAACAGCATATTTGGCAATGTTGTGATCGAGCCAGGCTCCCGAGCCACCAGAAGAGCAAGCAAACCAGTGCCCATCATTGCCCCTAAGGCGAAAGACCTCGAAGGCGACGAATCTGATTCGGAGTCGATAGATGATGAGGAGGGTCGTCCGGTGGTTCCTATGGATCGACAGAAGAGAGCACGGACGCACGACAGTGACGGCGATCGAAGTCCCGTCTTCGCCGATTCAGCACCTTTCCCTCATGGACGAATCCTATCTGAAATTGTGGATGACGTTGACACAAACGGTCCTGAACCAGACATCTTGGAGAAACCTTTTGATGGCTGGGCCTACATTCCTGCAGATGAAACTCAGCTCACAGGCAAACAGCCAGTGGGAGATGATGAGGATGTCGCCAAAGATGGTGAAGCAGACTCTGCTTACGCGTTCCACAACCAGACCGACGCTGCCATGTTCAACGAGGCTCGGCCTCCGCTCGATCCAAGTCAAGACCTGGAATTTGAACATGCCGGAGAGTCGGATGCTGCAGAGCAAGCGAAAGAAGACGCCGAGGCCCCTATCGATCCCGCTCCGGTGCCAACCCATAAATTGAAGTCTTCTCTTTCCGCCTTGGCCACACCATTTGAGTTCAACCCTAGCAGCTCCAAGTCACTTGCACCTTCGTTCGGCGTGCCACCAAAATCCCGCGGGTTGGAAGCTTCCAGATTCGCCACTATGTCGACAGATCTAGCAGAACCAACAGCCAACCTCTCATCGCCTCCGCCCGATTTACCTCATTTTATTGAGAAAGCTCATGAATCAGTCGATGACGGTGAGGACACTGTCGAGGTGTTCGAAGAAAAGACTAGTGAAGAAGAGGAGATTGTTGAGGTCATCGAGGAAGGATCGACCGACAATGATGCCGAACGCCATGTCAAACAGGAAAACGTCTCGGAGCCCACGAAGGAGCTTGACGTGCAACCTCTTCTAGACGACGACGAATTTGACCTACCTGGACCCTCTCTCCGGAACCAAGATCAAACAGAGCCCTCCTTTGAAGAAATTGACGCTGTCATGAAACACCTCGAGGTCCACCCAGAACTCGGAGTGGAGCGTAACGATACGCCCATTCAATCTACGCCATTGATCGACATGCGGTTGAGTAACTTTCGAAGTGATGCCCCGAGCCCTAGCCCTCGCAGACCGCACGACGAAAAGACTGCACAAAGCGACACGACTTATCCACCCTCGTATGGGCTTGGAATTGGAGTTCATAAGCTGAACTCTGGTGGAGACGATGTGAGTGATTGGGGCGATGCCCTACCGGCAGCCGAAGCCGCCAAACTTCAACTCCGCTCCCAATTTTTCGACGGTCGCGTCAACGACTTGGTTGGTGGTATTCTGGAAAACCGCCTTGGACCATTGGAGCGCTCTCTGCAGACGATTCAACAATCATTGGCTCTATTAGCTACCCAGCAAAAACCGAAGGACCGTCGCAGTATCTCAACAGAGCAAAAAGAATCGGATGCTGATGATGAAGATGACTACGATGCTTTCGAAGGATTTGCACAATATAGAACTCGGTCACCTATGTCGAAGAGAGGGGAACGGCGCCACGATTTGATCCGAGCAGCCGTTGCCGATGCTTTAGCTGGGTACCAACCACCACCTCAGCCTCAACAAGCTGTTGATATGTCCGAGTTCAACTCAGCTCTGCAAGAGATGCGACAACTCGCCCAACAAAATGGTTCTCAATCTACACAGAAGGAGCTAAAAGGGATCATGGAGGACGTCATCTCTCATCATCCTAGGCTACGTGGTTCGAGGGTTCAGCAAGATCATGAAACTTCTGAAATGAAGTACAGGCCACAAATTGATGGCTTGGAGAGCATGCTTAAGATTTCTCAGGAGCACGCGGCAGAAGAAGCCCGACTTCGACGAAAAGGTGAAGAAGAAATGAATGAGCTCAAACTGCGTCTTCGTATCGCCGAAGAAGAGGCTGCGCAATATCGAGAATCCTCCGAGGAGGCTCAGCGGACCCTGGAGGCTTTTGTCGATGAAAAGGACTCGTACAAGACCCTAGAGCGCGAGCTAGAGGGACTGACGCTCAAAAACACAGCCCTTGAGCATACCCTGGAAGAATACCGCGTGTCGAGTGATCAATGGCGAGAAGACATTCGTAACGAGCGTACGAACAACAAAGATCTTAGACACACCTTGCAAGAGCTCCACAGACAATTGGAAGACCAAACACAGTCACGGCAAGGTCTTCGTGCCAAGATCGAGCGCCTCCAGTCACAAATAGCACGAGTTGTTGAGGACACTCATGCGGAGCAAGAAGACTGGCGAAACAAGGAGCACAGCTTGCAAAGTAGGCTTGCTCTGGCTCAAGAACAATTGGAGCAAGAACGGCGGTATCGTGAAAAGGTGGAATTTGATCTGGATACTTTGGGCAAAGAACACAAGGCCAACCTCTATTTCAAGACCGTCCTAGATCAAGCCCAAACAGATGTCTCACGACTTAACGAATTGGTGGCATCCTTGCGAGAAGAGAACCGGGCGCTAGACACAAAGGCATTCAACCTCGACAGAGAATTGGCTCATGTCAAGACTTCCAAGGATGCCGAGCTTGCCACGTCCACCGTCAAATTGCAGGCCGAGCTTGAAAGCGCCCTATCTCAACTCCACAGTATTCGCACCGACTCGGAAGCACAGATTTCACGACTGCAAGCCCGTGTCGATCACGCAGAACTTGATCTCGAGGAACAAAAAGCGAAGCACGACATGCTGTTGAATGAGACTGTAGAGGCGCATCAGCAGGGTCTGCGCGAAGCTAGTGAAAAGAAAGACGAGGCGCTGGAGGATCAACATCAAGCGCACGAGAAGAAGCTCAATGAACTTCGTGATCGGCACACACGAGAATTGCACAACTCCTTCGATACCCGTACCCGGCTTGAGCACCAATTCAATGAAAGGATGGGTCTCAGCGAAGACAAAGTCAAACACCTGGAGGGCAAGGTTGCCGATTTGGAAGACCGCCTGGCGATCACCAAATCCGCTGCTCGAGCCGCTGTCGAGGCCGCTACAGCGAAGGGAGTCAACTTGCCCACGCCTGCGTCTTCCGTAGTAGCATCACCTCCTCAACGTGCGGCATCTGCTTCAATGTCCTTCCCTAGAGGAAGCGAGGTTCCAGAAAAAATTTCCCCACAAGCACTACGGGAGTCCATTATGGTGTTGCAAGATCAATTACAGAACCGTGAACAGAAAATTGAACAACTCGAGGCAGAGCTTGCTGCAGCCGACAAGGATGCCCCCGGCAAGTTAAGGGACCGGGAAACGGAAATTGGTTGGCTACGTGAACTCCTTAGTGTTAGAATGGACGACCTCGAGGAGATTATCAGTGCTCTCACGAAGCCTGACTTCGATCGAGACACAGTCAGAGATGCTGCAATCAGACTGAGGGCCAATTTGCAGATGGAGCAGCAGTTGAAAGAGCGTGCTGCGGCAGGAGGCCTGACGAGCTCGTTCCCGTCGATTTCTAGCTTGTCAAGCTATGCTCAGTCGCCGCGGTCGCTTCCTCTAGCGGCTGCTGCAGCCTGGGGAAACTGGCGGAAAGCTCGTGACAACTCGATTGGGGCATTGTCAGACCTGGCAACGAATCTGGGTAACCAAACACCTTCCAAATCAACCCAGAGTCCCGCAAACTTTTTGGCCGGCATGATCACACCGCCCGCCACCAATCAAAAGACCCCGAGCTCCGGTGTGACTCCAATCGCAGCACCACCCAGTATGAGACCGCTAGCCGCTGCCGCTGCCCAAGCGCGAAAAGCTAGCGGACCGGAAGCTCGACCATTGAGAGCATTCAATACGCAGCCGCGCGCTCTGTCCAGTCGACAGGCAGAGAAGCGACCTGAAAGCTCACAGTCGCAGTATGGTTCGTCGCCACCTTCACAACTAAAGATCGAACCACCCCGCACACCAACGCAGATTAAGAATCACCAAGATCTTGACCTGGGCGATGATGTGGACGACGATGCATCACCTCTTGATGGGAAAGATACAGGACACCTCGAAGAGGCCGATCCAATTACTGAATGAATTTTTCTTTACTTGTTCTCTACGTTGGGAGAAATTGCGAAAATTGAAGGGGGAAAAGTCGCATATCATCATGCCACAAAATGATACCCATTGTCGATCGTTTTTGTTTGTGTCTGCTACGAGCGTTTAATATGTCGGTTTTGCATGTGCAAGCGGCTTCTCTGTATGTATTTCAGATGCTGGATTGAGAAGATCAAATTGTGTCCAAATTGTGCAGCAAGAGTGCAGTATGTGTGTGGTCGAAGATGACCGTTAATTGTTGGGTACCGAGTACATTTGAATTTGCTCACTCCTTCTTTGTGGAAAGAACAATATACCCCCTCCTCAGCTAGCCTTTTGCTGTTGATTGTATTGCTTGAAAGACTTTTCCTATGTTGATACGGCCTGGATGGATGGAAGGTGGTTACTTTTGTGGAGCGGATTGGTATTGAGGATCATAGCATAGCGAGAGGTTAATGACTAAAGTAGCTGGTCCCCCAATTCATGTCAATATTTGGGCGGCAGTACATACGTCCCGCTGGAGCTTGCAAATACATTTCCAGAACATCCATCCGTTCTCTTACTGGATTGCTTTTTTGTATCGGCAAGGCTATCTTGGCTGTGCAAGGCTGTGCAAGGCTGACACGTGACCAGCGGCCGTCAGCCTCGTAACGTCAAGTCATGACCGGCCAAATTCTCTCATATTCTCGATGTGCAACAAATTATTGATCTCCTTTGCTTGTATCACTGCGAGCATTTTCGACACTCAGTGCTGCAGTGATTCACGACCCTTGAAGGTCTGGAATCCACTCCCTCTCCTTCGCTTCTCTGAGTGATTGGAGGAAAAGCGGCTGCCTGGGTTGAGACTAGAACTCCGTCCAACCAGTGGAGGGACATTTTCGAGCAGCTCGGGACATACTTTCATGGCTTAGAGGGTAAATCTATATATTTATACGCGTGGAACGAGCTAGAAGAACAGGCGCCCTCAATAACATCCGCCGAGACGACTTCGTGGTAAAAAAACAAACCTCGAGCACCCAGGTTAAATATTCTAGCAACCATGGGCATTATTTCAAGACTAACCACTCTCCTCACATTCTCCAGCTTCATCTCTAGCATCACTGCAGCAGGCTGTTCTTTCCAGACCCCATTTTACCCGCCGCCGACCTATTCTCGCGAGTCATCCGAGGTGTGGGAAACCTTCAGTGCGATCGAGGCGTCGCTGACCAACTACGTGCGCAACAACACGGCCCTCAATGCCTCTTCGTACTCGATAGAAGTCACGTCTTCCAAATCCACGCTCTGGTCGACCTTCCACACCGCCGTGGACAAGAACTCGACCAGACCTGGTGCCAAAACCGTCGATGAAACAAGTCGGTATCGCATTGCGAGCATCACAAAGGTCTTCACCGTGCTGGGTATCCTACAGCAGCATGCCGCCGGGAACTTATCCCTGGAGGACACCATCGACAAGTATATCCCAGAACTGGTAACTGGGAAGAATGCCAAAGCGGGCTCGATCCCCTGGTCGCACATCACCCTCCGGTCCCTGGCGAGTCAAGTCTCCGGCATTCCTCGCGACTGGGCACAGGGCGACTTGCTCCTCGGCCTTGAAGATCCCACCGTTCTGGGCCTGCCACCAATTGGCCCCTCCGCACCTGACCGCGCGGCGTTGCCCGAATGCGACTCATACCGGCAATACAAGCCCTGCACGGCTGAAGATTTGACAGACTATCTGCAGACCCGCCCGCCACTCTTCGCTCCGAACTACAAGTCGACGTACTCGAACATCGCGTACGAGCTTCTGGGCATCGTGCTCGCTAACGTGACAGGCCACGGAAGCTATGAGGCTTACATTGACGATGCAATCCTGCAACCCTTGAACATGACGCAGACGTCCTTCACGAAGCCCGACGACAGCGTCGCGGTGCTGCCCAAGGGGATCGCTTGGTATTGGGACGTCGATGAGGGTGTGCAGAACCCGACAGGCGGGCTGTTCTGCAGCTCGTTTGACATGTCCATGCTTTTGCGATACGTGCTCTCCGAGCATCGCAACATCACGGGCACGAACATGGACTGGCTGCCGCTGGCCTCGGCGAGCAATATCGGCTGGGGCAGCTACTACGCCATGCCGTGGGAGACGATGCAGACAGACAAGGTCCTGCTCGACGAGAAGGGCGCCGCAACCGGCCGGCCCGTGACTTTCTTCACAAAGGGCGGCGGTCTACCTGGATACAGCACCATCATCGTGCTCGTGCCGGAGTATGACCTCGGCATCACGATCTTCACGGCCGGCGACGAAACTGATCTGGTGAAGACACTGCTCGAAATGGTCACCGTGCCACTGATCCGTGCAGCCGACGCGCTCGCCGCCCGCCAAGTCCGTGACAAATACACCGGTCACTTCACCGCCAAGGCGGCCAAAAATGCCAACAATGCCAACGGGGCCTTGAACTCCTCACTCACGTTGACGTACACGCCAAACCACGGGCTCGAGATCTCAACGTGGATCTCCAACGCCACGGACATGCTGGCCGTGATCCCGCGGGAATTCCACTTCCCTGCGGACCACAAAGTCCGCGCCCAGCTGATTCCGACGCGCCTATATCGCGACACTGGCAACACCCAGGGTGAGTTGTGGAGAATCGCCTTGACGTTGGAGAAGAACAGTAAGAGCTCTGCTACTAGTGGTACTGTTACTTCTACATCGAATGAACCGGAAGGAGAGGAAGAAGGGCACCAGCAGGGAACAGGTCCTCTAGACCTGCACTCTTCGGCGGCCACCGAAACGGCCGTGTGGGACGACTACTGCATCAACGACGTCGACACCATGATGTACGCAGGCAAACCGCTCAACGAGGTCGTGTTCTGGGACATGGAGAAAGACAATGGCAGCAGCGGCGGTGGGGCGTACGGCAGCGTCGAATTGACGGCGTTTCGCGTCACATTGGAACGGGTCGCGGAAAAAGTGCCGAAAGTTGGTGATGACGGCGGGATAGGAAAAATCGATCTGGTGCTTCAGGATTGGTGAGACGTCTCGTGGATATACATATACAGACCAAGGCCTAGATGAGCACAACACGGGTCCAGAGCGCGTTCTATTGAATGTAAATACGGCCATGATCATGCGTGGAACACGAACATCTGAGGTCGTTTCGCCCGGTGCGAAGGGCCATCAGCATGAAGAGCAACAGAGAAACCCAGCATGTAAGTGGCATAGACTTGCAAAACCATTCATTACAATATTTGAGTTGATCGGTAATGTGCCCATTTCCTTTCATTGCAGCTGCTTAGAGACTACTCTATGCTAGGTGCGTGTAAGCCTCTCTTCCAACACTTCCGCACTCTCCTCCTCAGCATCATTCAGAACACAATTGCTTTCCTGCCTCCTTCACGACTTGCTCAGCCCACCTTGCGCTTCGCAACCCAGCTTCTGTCATTCCGTAGACTTGACCTTGCCTGACTTGACCATACGATTGACATGCTTTCCACTTTCCCTACACAGGTCTTCGATGTGTGTCCAACAATGTGTCCCTAAGAAGAAAACACCAATTTTGCCCGTTGGACAAGACTCACGGCAATAGCGTTCATTCAGTCATCAAACATCAGCCCAGAGCTCCTACTCTCCTCATCTGCCCCATCACTATCCTCGTTACTTTCAACGCCATCGTATTCGATGGCATCCATTTGCTCTGATTGGCGTATCTCCTCTTCTGTTAGCTTCTGGCGCTCATCGACTTCGTCGTCATCACCGAAATCTGAAGTGTGATCTTGATCCTCAGTATCTCGTGCTATTGGATTTGCTAATTCGCCATCTTTCATCGTGCTTGCAGCTTTCATTCTTAAGGCCTCTAGATTCTCGTCGATCTTGCGGAAGAACGGGTGGTCTTGGGTCATCGACTTGTGTGCACAAAGATAGCCCATAGGAGTGTGGGTGAAATCTTGGCCTCGACTCTTGGTTCCCAGCCAGGCGTGAAGGAATCTCAGCATCTTCGTCAGCTTAGTTTTAGCTACCCGAGCCTCGATCTTGTTTTCCTTTTTTTCCGCAACGGCGCAATGTGCCTCTAACATCGCTTGGTCATCGTCATGATGACAGTCGTAATCTTCGAGGAACAATTCGTCGATTCCCTCAATTACATACTCAACAGATTGCGTATCAAGAGGGTCTTGTAATCCTAGATACTCTTGGATGGGTCGCAGTTCAGTGTAAGGGAAGTAGAGACGACCGGCAAAAAGGCCAATTTGTACCTTCAACCACATCGGCGCCGACCATTCTGCAGGAAGGGGAGGTGTGGCGTAGTATTTCAAGTCGTTGAAGTGCAGCATCTTCTGAGTGACTGGTGCAGCATATGTCAAGAGGTGAACCACTTGCTTCGGCGCACTGCGACATATCGGAATCAAGAGCTCTGCCTCTTCAGGGCTAACAAGAATAGCCATCTCAGACTTCATGCTCCACAAGATCCATTGGACAGGGCGCTTGCAAGAATTAGTGAGAACATGACTCAAAGAATGGACTCCACTTACCAGAAAGTCATCGTTGGGTCTCCCAGAAGGATCGATCACGGCGCTTCGAAATTCTGCCGAGACGAGCAAGTTCGGGCTTGCAGGCAGATCTGCTGGGTACTTCCGGCTTGTCGTTGTGCGCTTCATGTATGAGAATGCTTGCTCACAAAGTTCGTTCTCCAACATTCTGCGTTCAACTGTCAACTCCCCTGTCATTGCGAACTCTCTAATTCTTTCATGAAGCCCTGAAAAGTTCCGGGGATGGAAGTAGAGCTGTTTCTGTTTCTCACGCACAGTTTCGACCTCAACAGCTACCTCTCGCTCCTGCTCGACCTCCTGTAAGGCCGAGGCATGAACGTCATTTCCAGTATCCTGAAAAGCTTTTCTTCGCTTTTCCAACACATCAATATGCTTCTGAATGTCCTGATCGAATCGTTCGTCCCGAACGTGCTTCCGCGACTTTTCAGAACTCGGTTCGTAGAGCACTTTCAGAGACAATTGTTCGTGACTTCGCAGTGCTTCCAAGTAAGCCAGTCGGTCTTCTTTATCATAGAGATATTGGGCATAGTCACGGGCTGCTTGAGTTCGACGACAATAATTCAGACCTTGAGCATAGTATAGTGGCTGAAGGTTCTCAAGACCCTGACAAGTTTGCTCTAACAACCAGCATATCACGTCATAAGAATTGAGAAGTGGTCGCTCATTCTTTCGCCGAAAATCAATGATTGACTGATGGACCTCTGGAGGAGCAAAGAATGTGACCGACTGAGTGGTCGCCAGCTGCCGAAGACGCATAACGGCTTGAACTGTGTGATCCTTCGTTTGACCTAAGCCTAACGTCACCGCCCCTCGAGCCATGGAAGGGAACTTCATGTCAGTTCCTCTGGTGTGAGATTCATCCAAATAGACCAAGCAGCCATTCATATCTTCTACAAATGGAGACGCTAGTAGGGGAATTTTGCGATCAGTTCTGTACAAGACGGTGGCCTTGTTATTTTCATCAAAGAAAACAGCTGCTTTCGCTTCGGTATCGATCTCCAGCCACAGCTTCGCCACTGTCAAGTTCGTCATCTCCAGAATCAACGCCCCTGCATCGATCAGTATGCGAATTTCCTGTCTGCAGAGCTCTTGAAGCAGCTCCCTCTCGCTCATTCTCCAGTACGTCGGCTGTCCGGTGCGGAAATCTGCATGACCGGCGAGGCTATAGCCTCGATTTCGTTTATGTAGAAGATACGTAAGAACTTCTGCATTGGTATGGGCCAGTCCTTCGAGATTCCCCTGATTGATCGTGGATGGCAAGACAAGGCGATTATCGTTTGTGCCGCTAAAACCGGTCGTAAGATGTCTTCCCTGGCCAGCCAGAGGTAGATCCCAGCCACTGGCCTGTAGCTTGACCTTGAACTGTTTCGCGTACTTGGGAAACACGAAATTGTTCAGGAAATGATCGATTGCTCCAACGCTATGACGGACTCCATTCCATATCTCGTTCACTTGAACAGAATCCTCCAAGTTGATGGATGCCCAGTCGCGATACCGATCGGACAATCTGTCTGCTCCTTGGGTCCATTGCTGGTATTCCCGTGCAGGGTCATCCGATTTCAGTATTCGCTCTAGACTTTGTTTCAGTTGGTCCATCGATAGTCCCTGGTAGTAGAATGAAAGGCATGTAAATACTAGTGAGACTTCGGCATGGCCCCATTCTGCAAGCTGCGATGGGATACCTTTGGCCAAGTACGGAACTGCCACTGGGTCCCGGAGAGGATGGAGACCGTACTGGACATTCCATCGTCTGCTCAATGTGAGGGTGAGTATTCTGTGAACAAGGAGTCCACGCAGCAGATAGATTACATATCCATCAGTTTGGCTACCCTTGTGTATGCTCGCAATCAGATTGGTCGTCGACTTTTGTGGACGTGGCTCGGTAATAAATTTCCTAATAGCCTGTCTCTCAATGACTGGATAATGTTCCATATTGAGCAAAGATGTTCGGCCATTGCAAACATCGAAAGCAATTTGCTGAATCAAGGCGTACTGAACGTCGTTGCGTAGAAAATGTACGAACGGAAAGCCTCCAGTCTCGCGACGCACAACTTGGACGCTTGATCGATAACTGTATTCTAAGGCGAAGAGATGCGATTCTGCGAGCTTGAGGATTGCTTCGATGGCTTCCCAACGATAATTGCCTCCATCAACGGCAACCTGTGGGCCAGACGGATATATAAGCTGGGTCTTGACGGCCATAGTGAAGTCACACTCGTCAAAAACGTCTCTACTCTTTGTGCTGAGCCATTTCTGCATTTCAATCATGATCTTTGCTTCTTTCATTCTGTCGTCTAGGAGCCGCTGTTGTCCGGAAAGCATGAATGACATTATGTGCTCCGGAAGAGCGATGATAATCCCTGAGCTTTCGAGTATATCTTGGTGAATCTTAGCGTATGTTCTCAAGTGATCAGGGCTTGAAGGACTGCGCCGCGAGAATGGCACATGACGAAGCTCCCTTCCCAGAAGACCGCCCAGGCGCAGTTGCAATAGCTGAGCTGTCTGTAGTAGTAGAGCTTTTGGCACGACAACTCTGCACAATGACTTGCCATCTGCAAGCACAGAAGCCACTAGAGGGATAATTGTCGAGGTTTTGCCTTGACCCATATTTAGCTGAAGCACCGAATTCGTGCCAGATGCTGGGTTGATCGTTGCCAGTGCGACATCTACCTGGATTGGGCGGATAAGGATATTAGCATCAATTTCGAAAAGTAGCCAGTCGGGGTATTGGCTAGGATTCCAGTTTGCGTGACCTCGATTCTTCATTTCTTCCTCCATCTGCTGAATCTTGTTGCGAAGGGACGCATCCTGGATTCGGAGCAGCCGCTGGAGTTGTGTAATAGCGACTCCAAACTTCACGATTGAAGCTCGCATTGATTGTGTCATTGGGACTGACATTGTGCCTCGTAACGTCTCAAGCACAGATGAATAAGTTCTTATGGGCCACATTCCGGCTGCGTCGAGCCAGTGCGCGCCAGGCTCGTTGATCTTGGATGCCGATGTCAAATTTACGAACTGTGACTTTACAGTTGTATGTGCGTCGGCAATCAACCACTCGAGACGAGAAATGTCAATGTGCTCCACCTGCTTTGTGAGTCGTGCTTGATGAATTTCGAGAGCAGAAATAGACTCAAGAAGTCCAAGACGGTATTTCTGTCTAAGTTCTGATTTGGACATCGGTAGCCTCTTAATAATTTTTCTCAATTCCCAAATATCTTGAGCCGGATCGCTAGGCGTCATATGTGACAAGGTAGAAGAACATCCTGACAAAACTGCGGAATGCCGTGATGCTAGTGTAGGTACTTGCTGCTGGGAGATAAGAGGGTGTACGAGAGGGAAGCCACGTGGAGTAGAAATGGGGTTGGCACCGGCAGGTCGCCTCTGCCTTTCCGCTGGTGGAGGGCATCGACTCTTGTTTAGAACATCTCTAATCTGGCGCAAGTGTTCCTCAAATTCATGGTTTTGGAACATTGCGTTCCATTCCACGGCAGCCAGCGCTGAAGCCATGTCAGTATTTAGCAAAGAGCTTGGAAACTCTTCGATATTTGGCTGAGCACATGGCCATTGAGCACACATGAACTCAGAGAGCTCCTTCAGGTTATCTTCTACTCGGCGTTCATAAGACGACCTGGCAATCTCAATGGCTCTTCTTTCCTTTTGAGTTTTGGATGGCATGCCCGCTGGATCGAATAATCGGCGACAAGGGAGAAGCAATCTGCACATATATTCGGCCTTCGGACGATAACCAGGTCGGAATTGCGTGTATGAAGGCCATGAAGGGAGGTCGAGTTTCTTGAGAGCTTCAAATATTGCAAATGCAATGAGAATGTGGACTGCGCCCACGTTTATCTCGTCTTTGAAACAGATCAAGGCAGTCACGAACACCAATCTGTATCTTGCTTCTTGACCTGTCGCGCGATATAGATTGACAAGTGGTCCCCAGGACGAAGCCAAGTCGATGTCCAGACAGTCACTTAGCCGTACCACATCGTATATGACCGACTCGTCACCGTACCCAGCGATAGAAGGCCAGCCTTGGAAAACGAGATCCACAAATGATGGCGATGGAAGTTGTTCAGGCCAGTCACTGATTAAGCGAGTCATCTGGAACACATGGTCCTGGCTCGATTCGTACTTATCAGACCCTCGACATTTGTGACTGATATCAAAAATGCTTTGTGAAATACCACTAGTCAGCAAGAGTGTTTCAGGTCGTTGATAAAGATTTCGTCTCATGCAGCTTCTTTGGGCGAGATAGGAATTTGTCTCGTCGGTGTCCTGTCTATGCCATATTTGCAGCTGATCATCAGGATTCGACCCGTCATCATTCTGCTGCTCAAATTGAGCAAGTTGGTCGGATCTCTTTTTGATATTTTCAACGAGTGGCCGATATCTGTCATCCTGAATAGAGACAGTCAAGCATTTATCCCATGACACACCTTCTAAAGTTTGTAACTCCGGGGGGTGAAATTTTCGAGCTGGAGCCAAATCTGCGATATTGTCAAGTAGTATCTTATTTGCCAGGCTAAGTGGTGAATAAGGCTGTGAGCTACCAGATGCTAGAATCTGATAAGCTTCATCGCCGCCCGTCCTCCCTGTCAACGAGTCAGGGAAGCAGAAAGAGGTGCACGCGTGGAGAAGTGCTTTAGTATAGAAAAGTCGAGGTTCGGAAGCACAGGTCACTCTTCCCAAGGTATGGTCGAGAAAATAACGAGCATACACGGAGTCGACATTGCGTACTCGAATGTCAACGTGCATTCCTCTTCGATACTTCACTAATGGTCCCAGCGGCACAATGACGCTTCGGTTTCTGAAGTTCTGAGTGTCACGCAAGACGATCTTGGAGGATAGGCCATACCAAGTTCCCGCATCTTGGTTCTCGTCGATCTCTGCGTGCAGCTCTGCGCACTCCAAGAAGTGCCTGTAGTTGACGAAGAAAGTAAGCTCGAAGCGACGAAGTTCAACTTTCAGAGCAGCTTGGGCTGGTTGTAATACGGTGATATGACGTGGGTCTTCAAACCCACGAAACACACTTGCAAAGTGTTGCGCCAACCCACTACCAGGGTTGATTAGAGTGGAATCTTTTCGCTGTGCCGTCCGAGTGTTCAGATCGATCCGCCAATTGGTGGGCGCAGATCTCCAGATCTTTGAAGTCTTTCTCACCTCAATGATGTTACGTTGCAGATCAAGCCAATGGACACAGTTTTCAATCATGGATGCAGGTAAGTCATATGAGCCATCGACCATGAAAATACTTTCGGGAACGTATTCCCACATTGTATCATTATGCAATGTTCGGATGACCAGGTTTCCCTGTCGGAAGCCAAGATGGATTTCATTCCCTTCGACGTTGGATGCGAGCTTATGGGTCATACCATGCCAAGAAGACGGGTAGACTGTAAGTCCGTCAACCTGGTTTGAAAAGAGGCGCGCAAGTGCAGCTGAAGTTCGGAGCTCGTGCGGTAATTCTCTCTCTATAGCCATACCATTCAACAAGAGGGCGCCTGACTGCAAGCAAAATTCGATGGTTTGAGCTTCCAGAGATTTTGTACCTGGTAATTGAACTCTGGCCCATGACTCTGAAGAGCGGTCTTCGAATGATATCGAGATCGGATGGCTTGAGTTAGCCTCGACGCTTATGATGCTTGCCTGTATTGCTGCGATCACCAGTGCCAAAGGGTTAGTTTCAAGTGATCTCTTCAAGCACTCCAGCAGAGTGGCGGCTATCTGAAGATCTCGAATTAATAAGCTGGTGACTGGCGTGGAATGGCTGTTTGGCTCGAGTTGTTGATATTCATGCATGGCGATTGATGATTCCACAAATACGGCTAGTGCTGAAGGCGATATCTCTACTCTGCGTGATGGCTCCGAATTTTCCATCGTCGTCGTCGAAAAGCGGGTTGGTACACCATCGATGCCGCGTGAGAAAATGGCGAAGGTTCGTCGGCATAGCAAAGCAGCCCGTAGAATGAAATCATATAATCTGCTTGAACTGCAGTCGCTCTTTTTACCTCGAATTTCTTTTCGAAGCATTCTGACCCATTCCAAAGTGATGGCTCGGCCAACTTCCAATAGCGTGGAAGCTCTGTCGGACACAGCTTCGTTGCCCATGCGGAAAAGTTTCAAGGTCAGTGATAACAGAATGTCCATGCTCGAATACTCTCTTGAGTTTGAGCTAATTGTCTGCAGGCGCCGTTCAATCTGATCCAGCAGAGATTGACAAAATACCTCATCTCGGAATGCCATATTTGCGACGTGGAAGCTACCACTTTGACTTGGGCCAGTCTTGCCAATCACGGTATTGCTCACAACCATGACCGCTTCCGAGCTGAAGTTGAGATTTGAGGAACCTAATTCGACAAGGAAACTCTGCCACATTCGGTTGTTACCACAAAGGAGTGTCTGGAAGGCAACAAATTCCGGTACTCCAAGCGAGTGTGGACAGCGCGGAAGCGCAGCCAGGATTTCATTGGAGGTGATTTCGGCTGGAGCATTCAAATACCGTATAGCAGGCTTTCTATCGGTACGTACTTCGGCCTCGACAAACGCTTTTTGTTCCTCATTGAGTAGCACTCGCTCGGGGAAGGCAATCCTCGCAAGGAGATTACGGTACGGAAGTGGAATCATGCAATGGTGATCAAAGGTAACCTGGCGTAAATGTTCGGCAGGCCACAACTTGTGAGAGCAGTCGTAGTATTCGAATCTCAGGCCATTATTCACAGCAACTTGTTCCCAGGAGATCGGAAATCCAACATTGTGGTAGTGTGTGTGGAGAAATGATTTCGTTCTCGAGGCTAGCGTCATCATTACTCTGTTACCTATCTTGTCTTGTCGATCGTTGCAAAATCGATTGTAATAGCCTCTCACCTTGGTGACTGGTTCCACCTTGGTCATTTGAATACCCGGGAGTGCAAGCTTCGCCACGATAGCCCATGTCGCATCTCGGTAGGCACCATACGCGGAAGGACATGTTAGCTCAAACAGAACAGCCTTTTCTTGGCCATGGTTCTGAGGCATAGCTTTTTCGATTCTCTCAATGCGAATTCTCTGCATCTTTCTTGTCAGAAAGCACTTTTGGCACTTGGCGTCGTTGTGGTCCGGTATGAGTAGAGGGCCAGTGAAGCTAATCTGACAAGTCAAGGTCGATATTTCGTTGACAAGCTGTCTATGCTCGGCATCTTTGGTCTCCCATTCGACTTTCTTGCGCGCTTCTTTCTTCTCTTCGACTTCTCGAATGGCTTGGCCCAGAAGATGGGGTGCTGAGTCAAGGGACAATTTTTCACAGTATCGATCTGCAAAGCAGCCTGGAACTGGAGTATCGAATATCGTGCGTGAAGAAGCGGCAGCCGCGCCGAGGGAGTGTCTTTGGTTGAGGTAACCTTGAATCTGTTTGAGGCGGAATAGATCATCGTAGGACGAGAGTCGCAGGCAATCAAGAATACGTGGTCCAAAGACCGGTTTGAACCCAGAAAAGTCAGTCATGTGCTGACATAGCAAATTATCCATCAATAGCCAAAGCCACATGATCGTCAAAATCATACGGCTTCTCTCCTCCGTGCCGATCGCATAACTATCTTGCGATTGAACAAGATACTCCATAATTTCTTTGGCAGCATGGTTGACAGAGGCTGTCCATGGCAAGCCGCTCTCGGCGATGATGCCATTCAATGCCAAAAGTCTTCTTTCTGTCTCGGCCAGCTTCGTGTACTTTTCAATGAACCGAACCAGGCTTTCTTGTTTTGCTAATACGCTTGATTTAACGTGTTTTTTGAATGGTTGCATTCGTGTCTGCTGGAAATAAAACATGCTGTTGGTGAGGCTGAGCCGAAAGTTGAATGGTTGGGCGAAGCGTGTCTTGAATGGTGTAATCAAACGCTTGATTTCAGACTTGTAGTTCGTCCAAGCACCTTCAAGGCGGATAATTGCATTCTCCGTCACCTGCTGGAACAGAGGACGAAGATTCCGCAATAATGATTTGAGTGCTTCTAAGGGTATGTCGTTCGCGCATTCCAACAGACGGACGTCTTTCTCCAATTTCGCTATACGCCGACAAAGTTTTCTGAGTGTCAGGTGAGACACATGAGGGTTGAGCGAGCCGACCGCTTGGCTCAGGAGTCGAGCTTGGACAAGGCATGTTATGATCTTGTAAAGCACATTTGAGACGGACGGGGTAGCTGACTGCTCGAAGTGACGGAGGATGCCGACTCGCAGAAGCAGCCAGAAAGGGGACCGGCGCCAGGGATTGCCAGTTTGCCATCTAACTTCATCTCTGACACGCTTGCGAATCGGTCGAACCTCGATTTGTCGTTTTTGAGGCCCTATGCCCTCGAGCAACGAAACCAGCATGCGCGTGATCAATGCAGAATCGCAGGTGTCTCTGGGTTCATATGCTCCAGACTTAGCCTTTGTTGTAACTGAGGCAAATCGCTTGATTGATTCATTGCTACTCTTCTCGAGGAAATCTGCTAGAACTTGTAGAAAGTTTTCGGTGATGAAGACATCATAAGGGATCGCCGCGCTCGCAGTGGGGAAATCCCATTGTAGGGCAGCTTTGCATTGAAGGACATTTTCTGCCTTTGCAGAGACTTCGAAGGCTTCAAAGATGACCTGATTCGACATGTTGCTAGGGGGACATTAGATGCTTTTGTCATGGGTACGATAGGATTCCTACTCAATATCATGCCGGACTAAAAGTCCAGCGTTTTGCTCATAGACGTGAATGATGAGTATCTCCCCCTCTTTTAATCCACGAAAAGCTTGCTGGAGTTCATGATTATCGAGGTGTAAGGCATGATGAATATTTTGACAATGGTTCAATGAGCTGTTCAGCAAATCCAAGGGTTCCTCGAACAGCCCCTTGGCCAAGGATCTCAGTTCGCAGCAGGCATCTTTGACGCGTAACAGGAGGTCTTGGTCGACGTCTGCGAGGTGAGGATCGGTAGTACCAGGCAAGTCTGGAGGAAGAACAATGTGGTTGACCACGCTGCGAAGCAAATTGTACTGATCAGCCGCAGCCATGGTGAAAGGAGTTGAGAAAGGGTGGGGTGCAAGGTTTGTGTCTCAAATTTGAGACGAGAGTAAGGACAACATCAGGACAAGATAGAAGAAGTAAGGTAAGGGTTCTCAATGCAGTGTCGAGAGAGCGTTGAGGCCGAGAATTGCGAGCAGGCTTTTAATTTGAAGGTCTCGCATTGGGGGGGAGAGAAAATCGTGTTGTTGTTGTTGTTGACGTTCGAGAGGCAGTGAAAAGGTTCTGGCCGCCGTCGCGATGAGGTTGCGGTCAAGGCTTCAGGGTGCGGCAAAATTGACAAACCCAGCTTCCTGCAAGCCCAACTTCCATGCTGCATTCTTGATAGGTCAGGTCTTTGCCGTATCTCATTCATACCTAGCATCTCGGCCTGATGCGACACACAGCGCCTCGAAATTGCTGGAATAGTATCAAGTTTCTGCCCTCAACTTTGCCCCATGATTGCTGCGAATGCAGGAGGCCGTTGCTGGCACCGCCACTGCAGCTTCGAGGTTAACCTCAATACGCTAACAACACATGCCTGCATGGAACTGCGGCATCGTTTCGTGAAAGTCAGTTCTAGCATTGGGATATTGAGCAGGTCTAGTCGGCATCCAACAAAGCAAGATGGCAGCGTGCAGCTTCCAGTCTATTTGTCATCGTGTCAGCGACATACTCCAGAGTCGACATGTCATTTTATGGAAACCCTCAGAGTGGCAGAAGGAAGAGTAGTCGAGCTTACCATCTCCATTGCGCCATTTATGATACCACTGGCAAGAAACCGTCGGAGAATAAGCTTGATATGGTTGTCACTTCCCTTCACCTAGCTCACGGGCGTGCAGCCAAGTCTAAGCTCGACGAGCTGCCGCGCTTCCTTGAAGTCCATCACACGTGGACCTTGGAAGTGCTTCAGACATTGCGTGTGCTTCCCAGCCATCCTACGAAGCAATTTCAATGCCCTAGATACAGGAAAACACTTCTAGCAAAGGGTGATGAAGGCCCAGGAACGTCTACGAGTTGACGAAAGGAGCAGAGGTGTGTCAAAGGTCGAAATTGACAGAGCAATTTCGGATAATCCTCGGTCTCAGGTAGGTAGGTTCGGTAGGGATATAATCCTTTGGCGACAAACCTCTTGGCAATGATATCCTTTTGAGGCTGCGCGACTTTCTTGGAGCTATAAAGCTCAGTGTCTCTACTACAAGTCGGCTTAAAAACACGCTCACACATTCAACAAAGAGGTTCGCCCGGCTGCTGTGCAACTGCCTGTCATTTTCCAACTAGCTCATCCACGGCAAGGATACGACGACCCGGGCTCTTCCTAAGCGGATGACAAGCCCCGTTCCCGTACCAGGCACGGGGGTTCTTCGCGTCACTCAGCGCGCCCCCAAAGCGTGCAAATCGTGCTCAAGCCGCAGGATAAAGTGTGATCGACGGACCCCATGTGACCAGTGCATAAGGCGCGGCACAGGATACCGGTGCGAAAGGGAGACCGTTCTGGTTCGTGGCGTCGTGACGACGTCGGTTGCAACCTTGACAATTTTTGGACCTCGTTCTAACAGACTCAGGAAGTGCTCGAGAGACGGCTACCACCGCGCCAGCTTACGAGGACCTGCTCCGAGAGAACCAAGAACTTAAACTCGCACTCAGTCATGCTAACCCTCCGCCTGCGCAGACTTACCGCTATCAGCCACCTGATAGATGGAGTGCGTTGGAACAACTCGTCTTTTCCGAACTAGAGCCCTGCGCAGCCGAGATACATGTGTCTTGGCCCGACCTTTTGTTCCCGTCGCGCGAATTGAGCTCGCGTCTGCTGTATCACGATAAATTGTGGAACTCCTGGGTGCATTATGGATTACAATACCCGCAGTTCGATCATGAGCATGATTTGTTCTGGGACGAATTTGAGAAAACTGGGAGCTTGGATGGTTGCAATCCGTTCTGGCTCGCCATGTACTTTGCAGTACTCTCCACTTCTATGCTTTCGATGGGCGATGATGAATTGGTAGGTGTGCATCTACCACAAGGTATAGTATTCTGCTGGCATCACCTTAGTAGTTTGGCTTTGCTGAAGCAGGATCAGACGACGAATACGAATTAGCGAAGATCTGGTATGCAACGTCACTGTTATGTCTCAACCAAGCGGACTTCATGAGGATTTACGATGTCCGGACGGTACAAACCACAGTGATACTTGGGATTTGTTGCTTTAGCTTCGGAGATGTTGACCTGCTCAAGGTCCTCTGGAGCTGTGCGATCAGAATTGCTCAGAATCTTGGCCTCGATAAACGGGTTGTGCCAGATACGGTCCAGCTCGATCCCGAGTTGTGCCATCGGATGTGGTGGACCCTCATCATCGTTGAATGGTAGGCTCAACTCCCGCAATTGGAGCTAACCCGTACTGACGACGAGAGGCTTACTGAGCTGAACCATAGACCCTGTGTTACGGAGCAGGACTTTGATGTGCCATTACCTTCACTTGTGGCTGAAGCAGCAATGCCAGCCCAAAACAACCGCTGGAACTGCTTTCCAGTGCAGTATCATATTGTGATGGTTCGCATCAGCAGCACGTTCCAGCGCTTCCGACAACTACTACACACTGGCTGGTCACTGGTTGAAGCTGTTCAAGACGTTGATAACCATTTAGCTACTATCATTGAAGAGCTACCATCTCATCTGCGGCCAGATGAGATGCAAGATGAGAGCACGAGGGAGCGAGACAACCAGTATCCTTGGATCCGATGGCAACATGCCGATCTCAGATTGGTTCTATTGTACCAACGGCTTACCGTCAACTGCCTTTTGCAATCCCAATGGATTGACCGTCCAGGGAGCCTCAGCGGGCCAAGAAGCATCGGCCTTAGCTCTGCCTTGGGTATCGTGGCAGTGACCCGGAATTGGGACCTACCTATGGCGAGACGAAGACAATGGTAAGTGCCAAGGCGCCATGGATCCAGTAAATAGCACCAGCAAAAAGCAACTGTTAATTTCCTTCAGGGCACTGTCCATGCATTTATACGGCGCGGCAATCTTCCTGATCATGGAGTCCAAGGCTCGCTATGCAAGTGAGATCAATCAATGCATTGACTGTCTTGAACAAGTACAATCAAAGAATGCGGTCGCCAAGAAGGCTGTACAGATCCTCAAACGCCTAACGGAACCAGAAGAGACGCACATCTGATTTTTTTTTCCTGCTACAAATAGTATCCAAGGGCCGATTTCGCTTCCTCTGAGAGACCCTGGTGGCCTTTGTAGCCTCTGAACTCCATCTCGTTGACATCAACGTCCGATGCATAATCTGGCGGTGGACGACCTGACAACGTGGCTTCAAGCTGATTCTTGATATAACTTTTGTTCGTATCAATGGCAGGACACGCTGCAATATACGCCACCGACGCGTTTTCTTGCCCCTTGTGCTCTGGATCTACGGCGTGGCAGACCTATTAGGTGTAAGCTTGGTTGAAATCGGCAAGTACTTTTGAATTACTCACATCTGTGTGCCACCAGACCGTGTCTCCGGCGGCCATATCTGGAATGTGGATCAAACACTCCTCCAGCTTCAGGTGGGGATGCGACACCCTGCTCAGACGCTGGCTGTCCGACTTGATTGTACCGGGGAACCACACACCACTGGCGTCGAATTCCCACTTAGAGGCATCCATCACGTCGGCGGGATCGGCTGGTGGAGCAAAAAAAGGCCGCAGTAAGACATATGCGATGACACTCTGGACGTTGGGATACAACATGATTGCGCCCTCTGAAGCGGCAGCTCTTGTCAACGCGGTCCATCCTTGGAACGAGCGGAAGACTTGCGAATGCGCTACTCCCGGGAAAAGGATCTGGTTCGCGGTCTTGCGGGCCTCCAGATCGAAAGCGTCGTGGGCCCTTGGGTTGCCAGTGAAGATTTGGCGGTACGAGTTCCGATAGTCCAGATCTGCCCATCTGCACAGGCTGCCAGCATCGATATGCGGGCCGAGACCAAGAAATCTCTGGCCCGGTGGACGATCTCGAATTCCGTCTGAGTACAGTAATGGCTCGGTAGCTGCGTCGCAACTTCCATCATGCCACAGAGCATTGAGTCTTCTGTGCAATTGCAATTGACGTGGGTGTGTGCGAAGGGCGATTTGGGTTGGCGAATCGTACAGCATGAGCATGGACGGTGTCGCTTCTGGCCAGCCCTTGACATGTTCACGATTGTCTGCGACGTACTGACGGAGGCTAGCATATGCTTCGAGGGCGTCCTCCCTTGGGATGGTTCCTTTGGCGATGAAGCATCCGACCCGCTTGACCTCGGCCGCTTGACTCTCGCTGAAGCCGTGCTGCAAGATAGGGTCGGTTTCGAGAACAGGCACAATGAGGCTCTGCTTGCGCGCGATCTCCTTGGTGATTTCCTTGAGGTCTTCGCAGACTTGCAGCCAGCTTCGAGTGAGCGCTGCTTCTCCATACTCATCGATGATCTCTTGCTTGACTCTGGCGAAATCGGGATCCTTGGGAACGTGGTCGGATTGATGCTCATATTCTTGCCATTCGGGCCACGAGCTAAGAATACCCGGCATATTGACAGTGTTGATGTTGCCGAACTCGAGGATGACAGCCAGCAGAGCAGAAGCATTTGGAACCCTTGTGTCCATTATCATGGCCCCTTTTCATACGGAGGATGCCGCCTTGCTTTTAGTCATTATCGACACGACAGCCAATGAGCAGATGTCTGCAAACTCGCCCGAGCTCGCCCGAGTTCATATGTCCAATCACACTCCACTTATTATATTGTTATCCCAATCCAAGCCCGCTAGTATGGCTAGAGAAGCGACTCAGCGACATCTGGTACTCTTCACCAAAAAGTTGGGGATCTTGTTGGGGGGCCCTCATAGGCCAAGGTACTCGACAATGTTATCCTGTGGCCGACTAGAGGCCGATGGGGGCACATCTAGATCTCAAACAAGATGGATATATTAGAAGAGAAAGTCAGCCACCTTTGAGAAGTCGTGGGCTATCAACGCTGTCTTTCGTCAAGCCAAATCAACGCGTTCGCGTGCACGTCGCCAGAGTCTTCTATTATGGAGAGGAAGCATGTGTCCAGGCTCGTTCCGAGCAACCCTACAGTATTCACCTGCCTCGTTATCGCAGTCGCAGTCGTCAACTCGGCGGTAAGCCTTTTGAATTCGGGACACTGACTGTCGAGCTTTCAACTGACTCTTTCGCCAGACCCTCGGCTACGACGCTTCTGTGATGAATGGACTTCAGATCCTGCCATCGTACTCTGAATATTTCCACCTCACCACTGCAACGACGGGGCTGAACAATGCCTCGTCGTGGATGGGATCGATCTTGTGCACGCCCTTCATGCAGTATGTGCCCGACAAATTTGGCCGCAAAAATGCCATTCTGGCATCGGCACTCATCTGTTTCTTCGGAACCATTCTCCAGGCCGCAGCCCAGAACATCGCTATGTTTATCGTCGCGCGCATCATCATCGGATTTGGCTCCGCCTTGTCCAGCGGTGCTGCACCGGCTTTGTTGGGCGAGCTGTTACCGGCTGTGACCCGTGGCAGAGTCCTCGGCTTCTTTTTCTCCTGCTTCTACGTCGGCAGTCTCACTTCAGCCATCATCAATTACGGCAGCCAGAACATTCAGAGCACTTGGGCCTGGCGATTACCGTCGCTCTTACAGTTTCTCCCCAGTCTTCTGTCCCTCGTCATTCTGCCTTACGTTCCGGAGAGCCCTCGCTGGCTAGTCTCACAGGGCCGCCATGAACACGCCTTGGAGGTGCTTGTTGTTGTACAAGGAGGTGGAAACCCAGATTCCGAGGTCGCCAGAAGCGCTTTTGCTGAAATCGAAGGGGCCTTATCGTCAGAGCACGAGAGGTCCCGACGAAACCCATGGAAGGAGATTATATCTACGCCGGCTAATCGCAGGCGGTTGCTGATCCTTTGCACCTTTGGCGTCATGATCAACTCTTTTGGCAACTTTATCGTTTCGTGAGTATTTTCTATGCAAATTGAAGCTTGACGCACCGAAAGTGAACTCACACAAACTCAGGTTTTATCTCAACAAGATCTTGGATCAAGCTGGAGTGACAGAAACCAAAACCCAGACTCAGATCAACGTCATCATGAGTTGTTGGTCGTTCGCCGTTGCCCTTGCTGGAAGCTGGTCCCTTGACTTCCTCGGAAGGCGTAAACAAGCTCTAACAGGTGTTGGCGGCATGATCGCAACCCTGTTCATGATCGGAGGTTTGATCAAGGGTAAGTCCACCGTAACCATTCGTTTTCCACGTACTCCACTAACTGGCATCACCCCAGAATACGGCGATAGCACCAACAAATCTGGCGTGTACGGCACGGTCGCGGTGATATTTTTGTTCCAGGGCTTCTATGCCTTTTCCATCACTCCTCTCACCACCGTGTACCCTACCGAAGTGTCCAACTACAAGGTCAGAGCGACCGGTATCGCCATATTCCGCATGCTGGACAGCGGCTTCGGCCTGCTCTCGTCGTTTGCCTTGTCCTTTGCGATGGCAGATCTGGGGTGGAAGTTCTATTTCATCAACGGTTCGTGGGTCATTGGCTTCTTCCTGATCATCTACTTTACCTGGGTCGAGACCAAGGGCTTGACTCTGGAAGAAATCAGTGTTAAGTTTGAAGGCGTGATGGAGACCTCCGGGGAAGTGATCGAGGAGCAGGGAAGCACCAAGGAGAGTGACGACGAGAAGATTGCAAGTGATATCAAGAAAAGCGATGCGGTGGTTGTTTCGGTCCAGTAGAGCAGTTATTTTGCAAACTTTGTCGGCGCAGATTTTGGAGGGCGAGCGTGCTATAATGCTCATATTTATTATGAAAATGATTGAAAATGACGCCTGTCCTTCTCAATCCTCCTATGAAGTAAACCTTGTCTCCTATATACAAAAAGACACTTCTAGCGAAGGGTGATGCTGGCTCAGAAAAGTCTGCGAGTTAATGAGAGGAAGCGCCACGTGTCCAAGGTCGAATTGAAAGAGTAATCTCGGGCAGCCCTCGGTTTCTTGGGATGAGGAACTTGAAGGTGGGAGGGCTGGAGGCTGGAGGCCGGAGTCCAGGTGTGCGGGGTTCAATAGAAGGAATACTTCGAGAGAGTCTAGAGAATACCTTAAAAGACCAGGCCCAAGTCGATTCGTTTGGTTGAAGCCGCAAAAGTTGGGGCAGACCCGAAGAAAGTTCATAGATACCGGCGACGACGCCGATATCGCCGTTAAGCGTCAGTGACCATACGGGTGCATTTATCTCATTCAAGGAAATTCTCTTGCCAACTTCTCTCGACCAACTTCTTCATCAGCAGAGTCTTTGCAATCATGCCTATCTACCACGTTGGTAAGCTGCTTCCTTCACATTCCACAGTCCAGACACCCGGCCCACTCCTGTTTCCTCTGCTGATCACAACCCATAGTTCTGTTCAAACTCAAGCCTGGGGTGACACCCGCCCAACTGTCCGCCTGGACGGCTGCTGCGAAAGGCATGGTTGGAAAAATCCCTGGTTTGAGGAAATTGGACGTGAACACGCCTCTGCCATCCACGGCGGCTCGAGGACAAGGATTCAACATGGGGTTGGTTGCGATACTGGACAAGGCCGACGATGTGAAGGTCTATGCAGAGCATCCGGCTCATCTCGAGTATGTTCTTGTCCTTCTTCTGTTTCATGCGTTGTCTTGATCTCCTTTGCTCTCCAAATACTGCGCGTTCAACATATTTGATCCATTACTTGCGGGCTCATGTGCTGACCATTGCTGTCTTAAGAGTTCATAAATTCCGCGAGGAACTCTGCACTGATACATTAGCATACGATCTCGAGTACGACGAATGATGCTTGTTTTGCGGTTGCGAGACAGAAGATGATTTCCGCCTCTCACCCTGTATACCATTACTGGGGTATGGTGCTCTCATCGACTGCATTTCATCGACTATAGATAGTGCAGAAATACCTCATCCAGCATCATGACCACTCATATGGCGCATCTTCAAATTCTAAAAGACGAGCTTTCCATTTTGCGATCGATGTCCTGGAAACCTGTCCAAAGCCCCATCCACATGTGCCATGTTCCCTGTTTACGTTCTATTGTTCCAAGCAGCTTTCTCCTCCCAACGTATCTCTGCTGGTCATCTTCATTATTGCATTTTCCACCAGAGCGGAGAAGGTAATTATCGATGCCTCTTCGCCATTGCTATCTCTCAATACGGCTGAGTGATGTAGATGAGTTTCCGCTCAAAGATTTCCACTTCTTCCAACATGTACATCCCTATTCAAGGTGGGCGTCGACCGCAAGAGCCGCAACATAGCTAAGGCAGTTAATAGAAAACGGGAATAATGGTTACCAGAGCTAGTGCAAAGCTTTTAAACCAAGATCAATATTTCAAGACCGGGAACCTTTCCACTTGCATTAATCTCCCTATCTTACTAGCCTCGGTCTTGCCGCAGTACAAAATTCTGATCAGTTCCAGTCTGATAGAACGGCAGGTCCCCGCTGAAATGCCGTGGCATGGGACAGCCCGAGTGGATCAAACCGACATGGAGGACTTGTCCGCAGCAGCATCCGAGTCATGTCGCGATGGCCAGAGGGTGAGAAGCCCAGGATACAGGTTTGCATCCAACTTATAAGAAACTTCAGTGGTACCCAGTCTCTCCGAAAGTCATAGCCGTTTCCTATCTGTAAGCTTTTCATGGCTCTAGAAACAATGACTGCCGGCACGCCCGAAAACCTCGAAACGTGAGTTTGCTAAAACCTCATCTGATAAGAGCTGCCACGCTTCCATGCGTGGCAGAAGAGACATCAGGTGCTGACTACCCGGATACAGGCTCAACATGGTCTCAACAAACTCTCAGCAGGACTGGCGTACTGAGTTGGATACGAACGGTTTCGTAGTCCTGAAAAGTGTCATCCCTCTGGAAAAAGCCGTCGAGTATCAGAAGAAGGCAATGGAGTGGTACGGCTCATTCAGCGAGCAGTTCAAGATCGACGACCCCTCAACCTGGACAGATGAGAACCTTCCCGTGTCAGGTCCTGCGAACCTGCTGCGAGGCTATGGCGTCGAGCACGAGAAATTTATCTGGGAAGCACGGATGGAGCCTGGTGTGGTGGAAAAGTTTGAGGAGCTGTGGGGTACTGATGAGCTGCTGGTCAGTTTCGACGCAATGAACGTCACCCTCCCTAACCGACCGAATAAACAAAAGCGGGTGGCGTGGCAGCATGTGGACCAGAGTCCGAACAGGAGAGGGCTGCACTGCGTCCAGGGACTTCTGAATTTGTCGGAGTCCGGCGAGGAGGACGGCGGATTTCTCGTCTATCCGGGGTCGAACAAGCTCGTCGAGGAGTTTTTCGAGACGCAGACGGACAAGGCGTCGTGGACATCGAAAGATTATTACCAGTTCACCCAAGAGCAACTGAACTGGTTCCTCCAACGTGGCATCCGCCCAGTCAAGGTGTGCGCGAGCCCCGGAGACCTCATCATATGGGACAGCCGGACGATCCACCAAGGCTGTGAGCCAACGCCATCTAGTCGAGTCACTCGCACGGTAATCTATGTCACCTACACGCCGGCCAGGTTCGCGAAGCCTGAGGCATTGGAGATGAAGGCGAAAATATTCCAGTCATGGCAAGGAACAACTCATTGGCCTCACGACCATCTCGTCGCTAAAGGTCGAGCGATGCTTGCAGATGGGACGCAGGATCCGAGGGACAAGGGGGAGCCGCGAGAGAAACCCATTTTGAGTCACAAGCTATTGAGATATGCTGGAGTTGAGCATTACACGCCACAAGAAGCGACTGCTTAATATGATAGACTCCGGAATGGCTCAAAAGGCTCTCGAGTTAAATAAAAACCACAACAGGAACTCGAAGGATCGCAACACACCACGGGGTGGTCCTTGGCATTGAAACATGAGTAAATAGCGCTCGAAAGTACTTGGATGTTGACCTGTGAAACCTGAGTTGTTGCGTGGTTAGGGCGTGAATGTCTCAGGGGGCATAGAATGCCTTAAAAACAGGCCTTTTCCTGGCCATGGCTGGGCACCTCCACCATCTCTACAGCTGAAACACACCAAGTTTCCGCCCATCTTTGGTGCCAACATGCAGCTCACATGCAAGTGACGAGTCACGAGTTCTACCAGCCTTCGTCTTGTTGATCCTGGTGCAGTGATTGCGAGGCTATCCGGCGACTCTGTCAACCTCTACTATCGTATAAGTGCGATTCCGGCTGAACACTACAGTCCTCTAATCTGTGAAATCAGACTGACTACTGGTTGTCGTCTTGACATCTTCTTTGGCAACTCCCAGCTTCAATGGCAACAAAGTCTTTGGAACGCGAGTATGATCGCCATTTAGAACTCCTGAAGAAACGATGGTCTCACCAGAAGTTCTATGAGTCCTGGGGCGGGAAAAGCATTCCCTCGCTACAGAAATTACTTCGACAGTTTGCACTGGAAGATCAAGTGAAGCATCTCTGCATACTCACCGATGAATGTCACTGGCGAAATGGAGAAAGCGGCCAAGGGAGCACAGCACCCAGATTCAGCAAGGATGACGTGACATTCTCTGCGATCAGAGCAGAGATGCTTTCAGAAGGCTGGTGCAAGAGTACCATCTACATGTTCACACGTATTGGAATTGATGGCCTCCACTACGCAAAGCTGCGATTTAAGAACCGCTTCTCCTCGGGTGTCGAGAAACACTTGAAGTGTACAGAGAACCAATGTCTTGGTCTCATGGTGAATGAGAAAACGTATCAACAACAGCATCGAGGGGACTGTAACCGGGAACATTGTCAGGCGGTACAGGTCGACTCAGAGGTGATTGCGCAGATGATAAGACAAGGAGATAACCCCGGTATTGTTTTACCGAAGGATGAAGGAGGACTCGACTCCTTGACTGGTTCCACCTTGGGAGCTGTCACAGAAGGGCCGTACATTGCAATCTCGCACGTTTGGGCGCACGGCTTGGGGAATCCAGATAAGAACTCAATACCCCGTTGTCGGGTTTCTGAGCTTCTCCATGACATACGGCAAATCGAGAAATCTCAAAGAAAGTCTTCACAGCCCAGTTTCGCCATTTGGATGGACACGTGGTGCATCCCCGTGCCCGCACATCTCAAGGACACCCGGAAGATGACGATACAGAGGCTGGACGAGATATACCGCAACGCCGCCAATATTCTCGTCATCGACGCCGATATAGCTCAAATGTCGTTAAAGGACGCAACCATCGATCTGACCATGGCAGTGCTGTGCTCCGACTGGATGCGTCGACTCTGGACTCTCCAAGAAGCGCTGCTCGCCTCCCGGGCCTCCAAGAACAGGCCCGAAAGTTCTCTGATCTTTCAACTTCGCGACGGCGTGGTCAACCTGGCGGAACTGATCAAGAACTTCGCCATCCTCAAAGCGGGCCCTCTCACAATCCCCAAGGAAGAGCCAGAGGCTTTCGCACCCTTCCAGGACAAAGCCGAATGGGCGCTGAAGAACGCTCTCACGGAAAAAACGGAGTACAGCCTCATCACGCGCCAGCAACGGAAACGACGAAACCGTGCTCTCGATGTCGACGCCCTCGGCAGCGATTTCTTCTGGCGGCTGCTGGTCAACATCTCCTTTCGCGGTGTGACTCGGGCGCTGGACGAATCAACCTGCATCGCCACGCTGCTAGGCGTTGATCTGAGCACCGTCATGAACACGAATTCGCCTGGCGAGAGGACGCTGACGATCCTAAAACACATGAAGAACATTCCACTGGTTGTTGTATACTCCGATGCCCCGAGATACGGGATCGCGCCGTACACTTGGGCACCGACAACGTTGATAGACTCATGGGTGCCACCCGACACGTCGGTTGAGAGCGCCGGGTTGGGCCATATTTCAGAAAAGGGCCTCGCAATTGAGGTTCGAGGGGTAGAACTCGATCTCAGTCTGATCTCTCCTACGGACGACTTGATATTTGAGGAGGATCCGTTCCCCAAATGGGGCGCGGGCGAAGACACATATTGGGAATTGATTGGTACTGCTGAGCCTTCCGGCCCGAGTTCGACTTCAGTGAACAATGCCCACTCCTTCGCCGCTCAGAGGCCGACCTTGCACACTCACGCCCGTCTTGCCCTCCTCGCCGGAGACTTCAGCATCCCCTCTGACCGCTACATTCTCATCTCCCTCAATGGATCCATTCCACTCCAACAGGTCTTGGGATCCGATCGCCCTCGCAAAACTCTCCAGCCGCAGTCTGTCCCAGCAACATCGCTTTTCAGAGTGATGATGCAGCCTGCTATTGCGGTCGCCCTGGGAGAAAATGAGCCCGAGAATGCACCGGCTGCTGTGGGGACGTTTCTTTGCGTGGTACGGCTAGTGAAAAGGGAAAAGGGAGAGGTGAATCAGGAGTTGACTTCTGGGCCAAATGAACAGCAGACTCGATTCGTGAAATCTCGGCCGTTGGCGAACGAGCATTTTGTCCTCACGTAGATAGTATAATACAATCTATTCCCAATTCTTGTTACTTTTGCCGTGAACCACGTTCGTTCCCGGTACACCTCACTGAGCCGCAGCCCAATTCTCCCAGCGACGCTCCTACCATATCCCAGCGTGTTGATCACCACGACTGATCACAAGCTCAACTTCCCACCTCCAGTAAGTCTATACCAGCCAATGCCGAACGCCGCCCAGCTCACGCCGAGCAGCACCGGCGCCCCCCTCTTCTGCGGCTCACCGTGCGACTCCTTAAACTCATCATCCACCCACTTGGTGCCCGGGTACAGGATGGCACTCAGCTGGGTGGCCCAGTACAAGCTGCTCATCAAGGTCGCCGTCAACAGGTTATCCAGCAAGCCCTGGGAGGTAGAGGTGTTTGTGCTGCGCCAGGTGTAGTACCATGTGAGCAGACCGAGGCCCAGCCCCGTGGACATGGTCTGTCCATTGTGGAATTTTGCGTGCGCGGTCCAGCGCGGGTTGAAGACGTGTGTCTCGTTCCAGTCGGCGAGATAGCCGCCGCAGGCAGTGGCGAGGCCGAGGACGGAGAGGATGACACGGGTGGGTAGGACGGCGGACGAGGTAGAGGAGGAAGACATGGTGGTTTGATGTGCTGGGACGTGGACGATTTGTTCGTGATTTACTAGGTATGTTTGTGTACCCTGTAAGCGCGACTGAATGTCTCGGTTGGTCTCAGTGTTGAGGAAGAGTGTCGAGGAAGGTCGAGGATTATGGATTGATTGATTGAGAGGTGCGCAGGAGGTACATGTACAAGATACAGGTACTGGTACTGGTACTGACTTGAGGCTCGAACTCGAATGTTTGGTTTGGCCCCTATTCTTGTGGAGACGTGGGCGCTATGGTGCGGAGACCCCCCCTGTTTACAAGTCTGAACAGCACTACGGAGTACATAGATCCGTTGTCTGCCTCTTTGACACATGTCAGAAGTCTCCTGTCATCTCCATCTCCTTACACTTCACACGAGGCTTGATACACAGGAGCCTCTGGGTTTTGACGGTCACGGTTTCTTCGCCTCATTGATAGAATTTTGGAGAAGCATTCCGAGGTATTACACAGTCACACAGTCAGGTTCAAGGCTGATCAACTCTGTGATTGAATTCTCCAAATTTCTCCAATATCAGCTTCGATGCCGCCAGCCGAAGTACTTATGGACGTGGACGCCAGAGTCCCTACAAGTCCACCTGTCGACGCGACAAGACAATTTCCAACACCCTCTCCCTCTTCGTCCCAACAAGTCTTCACTGGACTGACGACTCACGATGAAGACTTCACTTCCCGACGCTGAATCTCTCGCAGACAAAGCGCTTCGCAGACTCGGCTACACAGATGACAACATCCCCATCATTCGCGACCACCTGCTCGATAGCGAGCTTCGAGGCTATGGCATTGCAGGGTTGGCACGCATTTTGAGCATTGCCGACCGCCTATCTGGACGCCTTCCGGCGCCTCAAACCACCAGCATCACTTCTGAATCCCCCACGACGGCGCAGCTTGATGGCGGCGACACCCTGGGATATCTCGTCGCATATGAGGCCACGAAAATTGCCATCGCCAAGGCCAAATCCTCCGGCGTGTCGGCCGTTGGAGCACACAACACATACTACACAGGCATGTTGTCGTACTACGCCGAAATGGCTACAGCGGCGGATCTAGTCACGATCATTGCATCGAATTGCAGTCCGTGGGTGGCGCCCGAGGGGACGTATAAGCCTCTACTGGGCACGAACCCGTTCTGCATCGGCGTGCCAACGGACTCGGCCGTGCCCATCATCTACGACATCGGCACGTCGCGTATCATCCACGCACAAGTGATGCTGGCCATGCGCAAGGGAGAGCAACTCCCGCCCGACACGGCGTTCGACGAGACCGGCGCGATGACGACCGATCCAGAAAAGGCGCTGAAGGGCGCACTGACAGTCTGGGCTGGCGCCAAGGGCAGTGGCCTCGCCATCGCCGTGCAGCTGCTGGGCATCCTGGCCGGCTCGCCCGCTCTGCCGCCAAACCTGGAGGACTTTGGCTTCTTCATCCTGGCGATCGACCCTGCCAAGTTCCGTCCACTGGGCGACTTCAAGCGCGAGGTGGGAAATCTGATCACTGCATTTCATACCGCGCCTTCCATTTCTGGGAATGCGCTGCGATTGCCGTTTGAGCGCTCAAACCGACGGCGGGCCGAAATGAAAGCGGGTGGAGTCATCGACGTGGACGACGTGGTTGTAGAGAAGCTGGAAGCGTTGATATCTTCAGCTCAATGAACTTCCGAGTGATTGAGGATCCTATCTAATATCATGTAGGTATCTATTTCTCGTCTGGCTTCACGTAAGGTCGATAGACCGGATCCCACATCTGCGCCTCGACCCACGCCTGCAAATCCTCGTCCGACTCGACGGGAATATCTGCCGTCTGGGACAGCCCCTCGTCCACGGCACATCGAATCACAGCCATGGCAATCTTGACGCTGACAGGCCTCGCCTGGTCGACGTCCGGAACGAGCCCTCCTTCTGGGTTCTTCATCACCGGCGCCTCTTTAGCCAGCGCGGTGACGGCGGCCACGAGCATCTTATCCGTCATCAATTTCGTCTTGCATAGAACGCCGCCCAGTCCGATACCCGGGAAGCAGACCGAGTTGTTGCATTCTGCCACCTCGATCTCCTTGCCGTTGTACTTGACCGGCGGGAACGGTGAGCCCGTTGCAACGAGAGCTCGACCCTCGGTCCAGTTGATGAGATCCTCCGGCTTGGCTTCGTGGAGTCGAGTTGGATTGCTGAGTGGCAGGATGATCGGTCGGTCTACATGCTTTGCCATTTCTTGGACGACTTCCTTGGTGAAGGAGCCGGGCTTGGTGGAAGTTCCGATCAAGACGTGGGGTTTGACCTCGGCGATGATAGATGCAAGGATTTTGCTGTCTCTGCCTTTCCACTCCGAGGCGTTTCGCGCGTACGGTTTTTGTGCAATGGAAAGACTGTCGCCCATGTCGTCGAGGAGGAGACCAGGTTTGTCGATACACCTATGGAAAATCAGCACTCTGACCAGATTAGAAAATCTCGGCATATTAACAAACCATATTTGACTAGCCACCTCTTCTTTGCTCTTTCCCGCTTCGGTTGCGATCGCGGTCTGGATTTGTTCTGCAATACCACAACCAGCGGTTCCAGCCCCGAAGACCACCACTTTCAAATCAGCCATCTTGACTCCGTTGATGTGCAATCCTGCCATGATAGCAGCGAGCGTCACACAACCTGTTCCTTGAATATCATCGTTGAAGACAGTGTACTCAGTACGATACCTATCCAGTAATCTCCGAGCATTGACGAAGCCGAAGTCCTCGAAATGGATATATGCTTTTGGATAAAGTTTTTTAGCTGTCCTGACAAACTTGTCGGCGAAGTCATCGTACGTCTGGCCGCGTACACGCTTGAAGTGATGACCAAGGTAAAGCTTGTCGTTGAGGAGTTCCTCGTTGTCGGTGCCGGTATCAAGAACAACTGGAAGCGTCCTGTCAGGATGCAGTCCGGCACAAATGGTCGTCAATGCCAGTTTCGCAACGCTTATCAAGATGCCCCCAACACCTTGGTCGCCAATTCCGAGGATAGCCTCTCCATCACTTACGACTATATAGTCCACTCCACCGTCAGACTCGCCTTGTCTCACGAATTTGCTCAGACGCTCCTCTACTTCCTCCGGATGCTTGATGCTGAGAAAGCAACCATCAGGTCTCCTGAAGATGCGAGAGTAGTTCTGGATGGCGTCACCCTCAGTCGGCGTGTAGATGATACTGAACATTTCTCGCAGATGGCCTTCGATCAATTTGTAGTAGAGCACGCTGTTCTGCTCGGCCATGGAGGTCATGAAGGTATTTTTGGAGAGATCATCGGGCTGTGCCGAGTACTGTTGATACGCTCGGGCGACTTGTTCATCGAGAGTTTGAATATTGGTGGGCAGAAGTCCTTTGAGGTGCAAGTCAACGCGTTCCTCGGACGTGAATCCAGTTCCTTTGTTGTAGAAGGGACTGTCTAGTAGTAAGCGTCCGGAGAAAGGTACCTTAAGCGGTCCCTTCTGGGCCAGGGGAAGGTGATCGAATTTCCCTGCTGAGGCCATGTTGTCGGTGTGAGGCTGCTACGATATTTTTTCCGAGCATGTGAAGCGCGGGGGAAGGTGGTGGCTCGAAGAAGATGGGTATCAGCAGCCTGAGCAGGAAAGACGATTATGATGTCAAATAGGCTCAGACGAAGCTCTAAGCATCCCGCATCATGCATTGAAAGTCACTGACTTGATTGGGCCGGCAATTCGCGAGCTTGAAGCTTGACATTTTGGCCGCAGGCGCCCAAACCACTCGTTCACATGCGTGGTGGCGTGCCAACCCGGCACAACCCTAGAGAGGAACTGGGCGATACAGAGCTTCGGGTGAGTCGCGGGAAGATGCTCGGCTCAATCGCTGTTGGATGCGGACCAGTCTTGAACCATGAGATTGATGATCATGAAGGCCTCATCAAGAGACTTCACTGTCTTGATGTCTTCACTGAGAGATGTCGGCTCTTCTTCGCCACGCGAGAGCAGGAGAGCGCTCCAAGGCTTGAACTTGCTGGCTCCGATATAGTCTTTCTCAAGCTCATCTCCGATGTGGATGCAGATGAGGTTATCGGGGTCGAATGTGTACTGACCAGCCGCTATGATACTTTTGGCCGCATCACTGAAATTCGTGGCTATTTCGGTGGTTTGTTCGCCCCGAGACCAGCTCTTTTTGCTGGCGATTTCAAGAGCAAAGTCCCAGATTGCTGGATCGGGTTTCTCGGCGTCGGCAGCGTAGCTTGTGCAGACGACATCGAAGTCGTCTTCAATGTGGTAAAAGTCACGAGTCACAGTGGGATATGTCCGATTGGAAGGATCTTGCCGTACTGTTTCCATCATTAATTTAAATTGCTCGTCGTACCGAGGAGGAGCAAACGACCCAAGCCTAAAATCCATGTCGCGTAGCACATCTCCCACTCGAGGATCGGAATTTGTGACAATGCCAGTGAGAATGAGAGGTCCGTCCGGGTCGGTGAAGCGCCGTTTCAGAGCAGCCATGTTGCTGAGAAAGGGCTTGACGTCGGAAAACGGTTCATAGGCCTCCTTCGTTGAAAAATGGGTGTACAGTGCTGGAGCCAAAACACTTAATGAGCCTTCGTCCATGAATTGACCAAACGTTTGGTGAACGACTTTGGACCACCAAACTTCAGGGCTTTCAAGTTTGCCTTTGCCATAGTTTGGAAAAGCACGGCAGTAGTGTTTGTATGACTGTCTAAAGGCATGTTCAAGCTCCTTGAGATCGATTTCCACGGTTGGTTTGACCCGTCGTGCAATGTCGCGATACTGAGCGAATAAGGGCTTTCGGAATCCGTAGACTGTCCCTAGAGCATCGAGCGTGACAAAAAAGACAGGAGTCTTCTTGACCGAGAAGAACGAGCTGAGCAAGCCCATTGTATGTATGTGAGGTGCATGAGTTGGACGGCATCTGATGCTGTGATCCGTGATCAAGCTCGAACTTTTGGGCTTTGTCTGGGGTTGATTCGGGGTCTTTAGCTTACCCTAGCACGCCTATTCAGTCTAGGCTTCCTTCGGCTTAGAGGCCTGGTGAGCTGCCTGGGTTGCCTGGGTTGCCTGGCTCACCTGGCGGCCCCTGGCGAGCCCTGGGTCCAACCGGCGACCACTGCATGCGCGAAGATCCCTACGATTTGCAATCCCGCAGCAGCGCTACACACCACAATTTGTCAATCGACGCCGCTGGAATCCCTCCCCTCCATTATCTGGATTTTTTAATATTTCTCATTCTTATATAGAACCCGCGCACTTCCCACTTCACTCCTTAGCAATCACCTCATCACATCCGCCAAACTGTTCTCCTCCAAGTTCTCCCGTTTCTCCAAACCTATACGCTCGTCACTCAGTTTTTCCCTAGCTGCTACGACTGCGTCTTTACAGAAACCCCAATCTCAAGCAAAAGCGAGCTTTTCCACCTCTGCCACGCGCGCCATGGCGCCTCCTCATACGAAAGTGGCCATCATCGGCTCTGGCCCAGCCGCGCACACCGCCGCCATCTACCTCTCACGAGCCGAACTCAAACCTGTCATGTATGAAGGCATGTTAGCTGGTGGAACCGCTGCGGGGGGTCAATTGACCACCACGACGGACGTGGAAAATTATCCTGGCTTCTCAAAAGGCATAGGCGGCTCCGAGTTGATGGACGAGATGAAGGCACAGTCATTACGATTTGGCACCGAAGTCATTACCGAGACAATCGCCAGAGTCGACCTGAAATCCCGGCCGTTCCGCCTATGGAGGGAGTACGACGACGGAGAAACAGACGAGCCCGCCCACACAGCAGACGCAGTGATTATTGCGACGGGCGCGAACGCACGACGATTACATCTCCCCGGCGAAGAAACATACTGGCAGAACGGCATCTCCGCCTGCGCGGTCTGCGACGGCGCGGTGCCAATCTTCCGCAACAAACCACTCGTGGTCATTGGAGGCGGCGACTCTGCCGCCGAAGAAGCCATGTTTCTAACAAAGTACGGCTCTCACGTCACCGTGCTGGTGCGCAAAGATAAGCTGCGGGCGTCCAAGACCATGGCCAAGCGACTGCTCGCGAACCCAAAGGTCTCGGTCAAATTCAACCACGTAGCCGTCGAGGTGCAAGGCGAGAACAAGCCGCGCGGGCTCATGACACACCTGAAGATCAAAAACGTGGTCACGAATGAGGAGGAAGTGCTGGAGGCCAACGGTCTATTTTACGCTGTCGGACATGATCCCGCGACCGCGCTGTTCAAGGACCAGGTCAACACCGACGAGGACGGATATATTCTCACGCAGCCCGGCACGAGTTACACCAGCATCCCCGGCGTTTTCGCCGCCGGAGACGTGCAGGACAAGAGATACCGCCAGGCCATCACCAGCGCGGGCAGCGGCTGCATAGCGGCGCTCGAGGCTGAGAAGTACCTGGCAGAATTGGATGACGAGCCGGATCTAGAGAAGGAGAACCAGGCCAAGAAGGCCGAGGTGAACGGTGCCACGGCGCCAGAGTATCGATCGAATCCGCTTCTGTAGTTGAGAATGCTTCAAAGAGACCATAAATAAATCAGAGCAGGCAGAAAGATATAGAATGGTAGAAAGAGGGATTCTTGAAATCGCTGCAGAAAGCTACTATTTCCACTGTCACACTGTAGCTATACAGAAGAAGTTTTCGGTCTATCCGGCGCCAATGCCCATGCGCTAGATACAATAGTAGTACATTTTGTCTATACAACATCCTTCCCCTTTCTCTTCCTCCTTTTTCCCCGTTACCTCCTTCTCAAATACCATGCGAAAGCGATGCTCTGCAAATCTGCGGCATATGGGCTGGGGACTTCTGCCAGGCCAGGTCGTGCAACCGGATGTCGCAAGTACACGGCGGCGCAGATGTTGTGGTTGACTTCGAGGAAGCGCGGGATGAAGGCGAAGGCGCTCATGTAGTCGCGAGGCGTCCAGGGCGTGGCGTAGGGTTTCGAGTCGTCCACGGGGTTCTCTTGCATGGAGAGTAGGGCGGTATAGAGCTCGTTGTAGTCCGCGTCGCTGAGGATGGTTGTTTGCTGCTCGCGGGCTGCACGTTGTGAGGCTTCAGCTTCGGCGGATAACTCTGCGGAAGACGATTCTTGTGTATCGCTGCTCTGCGACGAAGGAGAGGATGACATTTCTGCGGCTGCGGCCTTGTTTTCTCTTCTGATGTTTAGTTGGTTCTGGATTTCGGCGAATTGAGCTTCTAGACTGTCCGTGTGAATGGTGGATGAGGCTGATTTGGATAACAACTTCTTGATGGCAAGTGCAAAGGCTCGGAGGTCTTGCTTTCGCTTGGCTCCAATGTCTTGTTTCGACTTGGAAAGGATGCTCTTTGCCTTGGATCGTAGGTCTTTGAGGATGTCTCGTGGATCTCGTTCGACGTCAAATTCGTCTTCTTCCTGGGCCACGTCTTCCTCGGCGGGGTCGGATGCGTTCTCTTCACCCTCCTCTTCACCTTGCTCGACGGTCTTGGGTGGAACTTTTGGTGCACCGGTGGCCCACATCACTCGCTCGGGTTCGACTTGGAACATGTCTCCTGGATTGAGTAAATACCCAGGATACCGCATCTATCGATCTGTTAGCGGGTGCCACGTAACAGCGCCGTCGTCGTGCTTACCGGTCTTCCATTGACTTTGACAGCACCATGCACGACAAATTGTCTGGCCTGTCGCGTGCTACTTGCGAACATGGCTCTGAATATGGCAGTGTCCAACCTCCGTTCCAGAGGCGCAAACGTCATCTGCATGTATGGAATGTGTTTCCTTTTCTGGTCCTTCATTTTCTCCAGGCCTGATCCTCGACCAGCAGATTCTAGAGAACCATCATTTGCAGCAAGATATTGTGCGTCCATAGGGATCACGGATCGTATCCGCCGATCGAACATCCGCAGCCATTGCTTCTCGCGGACTTGTTCTCCGTGGTAGTTACGTGCTAACGACTTTGATTGCCATTTCTGCTGGAAGAAATTCCCCTGTCTCCCAGAAAAGGGCGATTGTCGCGCAAGGTTGTAAAGGTTATATTTGCTCCATGACTGTCGGATTTTCTGTACGGAATCAGCAGGCCGTCACCTAACGATTCTAGAAGACTATGCTTGCTCACCACATTGGAAAAAATGTTCTTCTTGACCTTTAGGGGCGTGGGCCCCCTGCGCGGCATTTTCAGTGTCGGCGATATCTGCTTGCCAGTACAGAGAATCTCATGCTTCCCAGTCCTTCAAGATGTAGCTTTTGGGAGAAAGTCGATCGGCATTGGAATATCCAGATCTTCCGGGAGTGGCGCTAATATCTTGGCAAATATTTGCCTATTTAAATCTCCCGCGCCCTCACCCTCCCTTTTTTCCTCTTTCATACTTACCTTGTGGGAGCAACTGAGCTCAAGCATTCAGCCTGCTATGGTGGTGTCCCTGCATTGCACATCGCGGTGGATGTCACCATCAAGTGTCCTTCGGGGCTCTTGTCCGCGTATTTTTTGGCTCTTAAATACTTTTTCATCATGAATTTTGCCTAGAGCAAGATCTTGGAGAAGAAGGTAAGTAGGTAGAACACAGGTATTCGTGGGTTCAAAATTTGTTCATTATAGGAGCAGGCAGCTCTGATCTATCCCGTGGAATTTGTGTCCGTGGCAAGGATGAAAAGATGCAGAAGAAATTCTCACCGTTGAACTGCTGTCACAGTGTGATTGATCCTCGTCCTTTCACAATTGAATACATAGGGCTTCTCGATGCTTCTATTATCCCATCGCAAAGCTGAGCTGGTGCAGCTCGATCCTCCAAAACAAATTGCTACAAGGTCGCCGCTATCCGCAAGCGCAGGCAGCAGTCTGCGGAGATTTCGAGTGTTCATCTTGCAGTCATCCCCGATTCATCAGCAATGGCCAGAGCACTAGAACATCCGAACCCGATCTACACGAAGTGTCCTCCTTACACGAAACCCCTACAGCTCTCGGAAGACCAGCGCGATGTTACAGGGCATCAGAAGTGGCATAAAAGGAAGTAACACCCAGCAAGATCAGATTAATCTGTATTTCTAGGTAGCAGGTAGCTCTTAGGCCATATTGACAGACTGAACTGCTGCTGCGAGAGATGAGTTGGACGAAGGACACAGAAGGTAAAAGAATTCTCGTCATAATCTCATTGCATGTTTCTTCAGGACAGCTCATAGTAGTATCGGACACAAGTACAACCTCTGCTCTCACTCCAGACTCCTCGCTCAATAAGTAGACAGTCATTTGCAGCGAACTCATGCATCATCCTTGCATCGTTTGCCAAAAGTAGTCTGCATAGAACGATTTCGAAAACTTGGGATCGATGTTGACCACATGCACATCTCCCTTCTTAGTGTTCGCAATCGTTGCTTTATTGTAATTGCCTGCTTCATCTTGTTCCAGAGTGATGCCCAGTGATCTGTACAGCCAAAGTCGTAATCTGTTTTGTGGTCAGCAATGCTGTGAAGTGTATAAATCGCAAAAACATACATGGTCGGATCATCAGCCTCTCGTGCGCGCCGTGTATTCTCATCTCCTTCAACACCTTGCTCTTCCAAGTCGGCCAAGCGCATCTTCAATCTTTCGAGTTCAGATTCTAGCCGCTCACTTTCTGCCTCTAACTCGGACGCTTGTTTTGCAATTCGGAATTTCTTGGTGTCCAGTTGAACTATCTCGCTTGCATGTCTGGCACTGTCGTGGCTGGATAATGTTTCTCGGTGCTGGGACGAAAGAGTAGACAGTTGGCGTGATAGCCTTCGTAGCGCATTTTCTGCGTCTCGGGTGCGCAGGTCTCGAGACTGTTGTAGAGTCGATAGTGAGTCGTTTACACGCGACAGCGCGGCCTTGTCTGGTGCAATGTTGAAGTTTGAGACAGTTGCGCGGATCAACTAGTATAGGGTAAGTCTCAATTTGACAATCAGGTTTCAGACTTACAGTTGCGGGATCTTCGTCGAGGAGCATCTTTGCGACTATGGGATCAATGTTTGAATGATGTGTTGAAAATATGCCAGTGGTTGTTCACGATCAAGTGTTTACACTGATGTCGATTGGTCGCGGGGAGCAACCCTGAAACTGCAGCGCGGCCCCCAACAGTCGTAGGGCCTAGTCCAGAGGTGCCTCGGTGCCTAGCTGCTAGGGTCGCACCGCCTGAGCTTGAAGCATCTGCGGGCGAACGTCATGCTGAGCCACCTGCCAGTGCCCGTTTTCTCAGCCACAAGTCCCTGCATTGTCACTCTCTGAGCGCAGCACCGCGCAGGGTTCAGTCTTGAGGGCAAGTTGCCTTTCGTCACCTACACTTCTTTTTTTGTTTTCTTATCCTAAATCGACACTCCCTATAGGAAGCGCGCAAGATGCCCTCAAGTCTACCATACGCTGCAGACGCAGAAAGGTTAGGACAGCACCCCGAAATTCCCATGTGGCAAGCTAATGCTGGACAGTCCTCTAAAGCCCGCTGAACTCCAGGTGCTCCGCGCTCAGTACGAAAAGGAAGGCGAATATGTGGGCGTACAGACAAAATTCAACTATGCTTGGGTATGAAATCAACATGCGGATCATGGCACAAAGTACTGATAGGTTTCCAGGGCTTGATCAAGTCAAATCAACGAGGCGAACAGCAACTTGGAGTTCAGTTACTGTCTGATATCTTCAAGACAACACCCGAGAGAAGGAGAGAATGTCTCTACTATCTGGCACTGGGAAATTACAAGCTAGGCAACTATGCTGAAGCAAGACGGTACAATGATCTGTTGTTGGACAAGGAACCTGGGAATCTCCAGGCTGGTAGTCTGCGACAACTGATCGAGGACAAAGTCTCGAGAGAAGGCCTCATGGGCGTCGCCATCGTGGGCGGCGTCGCTGTGGCTGCAGGCATTGTGGGAGGGATGTTAATGAGAGGTTCGCGAAAGAGGTAACACGATGCCACGATAACTGAAGCTTCACATGTCCTTGGGTTGTCACTGTGTCTCGGTACATTGGAGTTCGCAGTGTACGATAGTGCGATAATGGTTGATGCCTGGTGCTCCAAGTTGAGAAGGATTTCGAATGATGTGGAAGAATGACACTGCGCAAACACTCCCACAATGGTCACCTGAGACTGTCTTGACCAGAAGAATGCTTTTCCGGGCTCACGCTGAGACAGCTAGTTTGTTGGTTTGGCACACTCAAAAGTTGGGTCTGGCACTGGCATGGTTTGGGTTCTACTATCGATAACCAGAACCTGCGTCGGTGATGCAATCCCGCGCCTGTGACACGCATGCGCAGCTGAAACCTAGAACTTCTGTTTAATCATCTTTCAGTCAATCCCATCTCATCAATATTCCTGAAATATCATTCCCACACGTCAATCTAGAACGTTTCTCATTCCTTTGTTCAAACGAGAGACACCACCGGAGGAGTCGCCCTTCATAAACTGGGCTTCCGCCACCATTAATTTCTCCCAGACCACCAAATCATCTGTTCCGCAACGCCACCTCCAAGTCCTCTTGCCCATGACCACAGCCCCGTTCCGTTTTATCTTTCGCGGCCGATGAGCTGCTACCGTCGCTCCCGATAGCTTGTTTCCGAGATCCTCACAGATCTAAAAATGTCGGCAATACCGGGAGAAAGAGTGTTCTGTCATCAGTGCGAGAATGAGTGGGACCGAGCACATGGAGGACTGACTTGCCCTCGATGTGACGGCGACTTTACTGAAATTGTATGTGTGTTGCCTCCCTTGACAGCTCCCAATAACTAAATCAATCGAGCAGCTTGAGCCGGGCGCAGCGCGCAACCATTCCCAAGAGCCTTCTCTACCCTCTACTCCCGAACCGATCTCACCTCCTCTAAATCCTTTTCACGATCATAACCCATGGGGAGGTGGCACGATGCACCACGACAGTGGCCCTAATTTTACAACCTTTGAATTCACAAGTAATGGTGGGGGTGGGCGGATGGTGTTTAGTACCAGGACGTTCACTAACAGTGGCGAAAATGTACGACATGACGAGTTTCTTGATGCCCTTGATGCCCTTGAAGCTATCGAAGGGGATGAAATGCTTACAGATTTCGATGAGGAACAGTTTCGAGGCTTTCGTGGCCCTCCGAACGGCCCTCCCAATGGTCCCTTTGGACGTCCTCAAGGAATGATGGGAATGGAAAATCCTCCCAACTTTTTGCAACCCTCGAGTCTACAAGAGTAAGTGCGGAGGGTGTTCTTGGTCTGCTTCCCAGCTGACTTCAGCGTAGTCTCTTCTCTCTCATTCTCCAGTCGATGCAACCAGGCGTGATGGGAGATCCTGAGAGTCGCCAAAGACCCGGACAGCCTCCGCTACCTTTCGACCTCCTCCATCAGATGTTGAATCCTGGGAATGCTCGTGCTGGTGATGTGGTGTACAGCCAAGAGGCTTTCGACCGGGTAATGACGCAATTGATGGAACAGCAAACTGCCGGCGCTGCACCATTACCGGCGTCAGAACAAGCCATTCGATCGCTCCAGACGAAGAGAGTCGACCGAGAAATGCTGGGGGATGATGGGAAAGCCGAGTGCTCCATATGCATGGATAATGTCGAGATTGGGAATGAAGTGACTGTTCTTCCTTGCAACCACTGGTTTCATGGAGAATGCGTGGCTTCCTGGCTCAGGGAGCACAACACTTGTCCGCACTGCCGAAAACCCATACCGAGCTCCAGCGAACGTCGGCGAGGAAGTCGACGAGCCTCATCCGTATCCAGCCCGCGCACATCTCCAACCGAGGGCAGTCGATACAACCCGATTCCTATCCCCGAGAGTCCTAGCGAGCTCCGAAACGCTCGTCAGCAATACTATGGAAGACGAGAATATGACACCGAACGACCTCGAACCCAGCGGCATTCAAGCAGTTCAAGTGAATTGAGAAGGCATAGCTCGAGAGGCCACCAGGGAGGGAGCAGTGGTAGTCGAGGTGGTGCAAACACGGGAAGTGGAGTAACGGGATGGCTTAGAGATCACTTACCGTTCTCTGGATAGTGAGAGAATGTCAGGAATGGCATTCGCTCCCAAAATTCTCGTGTACATTGGGCCGGAACCCTTTCAGATTGAGCTCAACTGCGCGTGGCAAATGTGCTTGCCCAAAATACTGATGGACAGGACTTCAGGCGACATATTTGGATCTCAGGCCAAGCTCAGGCATTTCTGCAGGCACACATGGCAGTCTTCTGCAGCGCATGACAGTCCCTTCAAAAGGGAAAGTCGTATGTAATGGATGGAATGGGGTGGTGGTGATTGGGCTGCTGGATCGAGAAAAACAGATGGCGTTTGAAACAGCTAGCGGCGGCTAGATATGACATGGCATGGCGCTGGAAGGCGTTTTGTTCCCGGTGAAAAATGCACCATGATACATAGTACTACTGTAGCCAGTGTAGAAAGGCTAGGTGCAATGGCGGTTGATGGTGGTTGATTTCACATGCAACTTTGCGTCACCTGACAAACACAGACTTTCACATGCATGCATCATTCGGCCCGCAACACGAAGACTCGGACTGTCGCTGGCACTGCCACCTGCGTCTCTCTCACTCTCGTTCTCCGACAACGTCAGAGAGCCAAATCCCTCTCCTTCTGTCTCCTCGTACCGTGCTGGAGGCTCAGGTGTGTTCGTCAGCTGGGGTTGGCCGGATGTTCTCTGCGTTTACCTTCAATATCCGTTCCTACTTTCCTGTTCTTTGTGTCTATTCGCATACCAATCGAAAGTAGTCTGTGCTCTGGCATGGCGCTTCCTTTCGACGTGCCTTAACCTCCTGACAGTGCTTCTTCAATGATATCCGTACTCTCGGTGCTCGGGGACGATCAACTATGATAGGTGTGATCTACCTTGCTGGAACGTTCGCATGCTCCAGACTACTAATCTGTACAATTAGACCATGTACTGGGCCGTCCCTCCTCCCAGCTCCGCAAATACCAGGTCATAGCAGTCGTTTCATTCTGGTCGCTGTACCTTCTGAGGTCTGTGTCGCATGACTCCAAACGAGACCTCTGCTGACGAAGAACAGAGGAGACAAAGATGGGCCCCCACTCATTCGATCGATCTCGCAGCGTCTCTCTCGACGACTGACACCCTGGCGATCCGTCGTCTTGACCTTTCTCTGGCTCTATATCTGCCGCAACTTCGCAAAAATAGTTGACCTCGAGTCTCCCGAACCTCTCGCAAATCTGTACAGCAGATCCTTCTTTCGAACAACATGGATCACCACAGCGCTGGACGCTGGATTTTGGAGTGCCATGAAGATCCGAAACAAGCCTCTCAGGGACATATGCTCTATCATATTCACCGTTTACTACCTGTTCGCGGCAGAGCAGGCTGACGAAAAGGTCCGCAAAGTCCGGGCGGTGTTGACGGTCGACCACCTGCGTGTGGCATGGAACAAACCAACCACTCCTTACCTGAATTTCTTCACTTCCTTGATCCGTCCTCGATTTACAAAGTACAAACCCCGACGCATTCGGATTCCACGACCTAAACATTCTCATTATAAAGAACCTGTTGTTGCTTGGATGTACTTCAATGGCACACTTGCGGATCTAGAGAAGCAGGAAAATGTGGTGCTTGACATTCCAGGAGGAGGATTTGTCGCCATGGACCCTAGAACCAGCGATGACAAGTTGTTTGCCTGGGCCGGCAAGACAGGACTGCCGATTTTGAGCTTGGACTACCGCAAAGCACCCGAGTATCCTTACCCATATGCCTTAAATGAGTGCTTCGACGTCTACACCCAAATCGTGGCCACTCGGGGTCGTTGCATTGGCATGAAACCAGACTCATGTCCCCGGATCGTCATCACAGGCGACAGCGCTGGTGGAAACCTTGCGTGCGGTACCACATTGATGGTCATTCAATCCAACCAGAGCACAACCTCGCGAGGTCTCCTACCCTCTCCAGCAGGACTGGTCTTGTTGTACCCTGCTTTGGACTTCAACATCGGCAGCTGGATGACAGACGACCAAATGGCATTGATCCGTAACCCACGCACGGCGAAGAAATACGAACGATTTATCAAACGAAAAAGTGAGGATATCGATCGCAGATACACGCCGACTACGCCGAAGCCCACAAGCGACGACGACGACGACGATCCGAATCGGGACTATTTCTCCACGCCTCGGGTAGACGAATCTGCGAACCACGCCCGAAACAACATTGACCGCCGGACCGACACGGTAGACATCGAAGCCCAAAAACAAGCCGTGCAGACCTCGAAACCGCAACCGCTGCGCACTCGGCTCGCTGTGTCCAGCATCATCTCCTACTTCGGCGACCGCATCCTCACACCCGAGATGATGCGCGCCATGATCATCCTGTACGTAGGTCCGTACAACCGGCCTGACTTCACCACAGATCACCTCCTGTGTCCAGCTGTGGCGCCTGAAAATCTCATCGCCAAGTTCCCCAAGACTTATTTCCTGACCGGCGAACGCGACCCTTTGGTGGACGACACCGTCATCTTCGCCGGGCGCCTTCGCCAAGCCAAACTGCACCTGTTCCGCGAGCGACAAGAAGTCGGGCTCGAGAAATCGAGCGCCGAATTCAACGAGAAGGACCACGTCGAAGTGACGTTGATCCCGGGCATCAGTCACGGCTTCGTCTCCTTCGTGTCCATCTTTCCCGAGGGATGGAAGCACGTCTTCCGCGCTGCGCACTGGATCGAGGACATCTTCGCGCGTCCGCCGCACGGCTTTGAAGGCCCGAGTATCGAGGCGCGCGCGAGCGCCGCGCTGGCGCTGAGAAATGGCGGACGGCGTAGTATTGTCCATCAAAACCATGTGGGGCCCGGTTTTGCTGGAGCGGCCGCGGACTCGACCTCCGCGCTGGATCTCGCTGCGACGACGACCACGACGACCACGACGACCACGACGACGCGACCCGAGCCCCCGAGTGCGGGAAGACACCACAGCCGCAGACAGACGGGCGAGAGTCTCGACGACGACGCCCCGCTAGTCATGTCAAGTCTGACGTCTAAGGATCCCTCACCACAGGCTCAAGCCCACGTCCAGATTGGGAAATCTGCCAATGGCAGCGCGGCGAATGGCAGTGCCGGCGGCAGCACCAGCACCACCAGCAGACAGGAGGGGAACAAGTCCGACACCGCGAGCATGAGTCGCTCCAAGAGCCTGATCAGTCTCGGCAGTGAAGAGGACCTTCTCAAACGACGCATGAAGGGTCTCACGGTCGGGTTGTTGGGTTCTGAAGAGTGATGTGATATCTAAGACTATGCAGTGGACTCTTTGGACGATCATGCTCTTTCATGCATGCGTGGAATGATACTACGATACTGCGCTCGTAGAAGCTCTCTGGGATTCTTGTACTGTTATGCATGTAAAACTCGTACAAGCAACCGCAATGATTGCCATGTTCAAGGGTGAATTGGGAAATCTTCAATTTGCAGCAACAAACAGGAAATTTACGTGGAAACCTATTGAATGCAGATGAATGTGTATGATATTATTATAGTTTTTTGGTTTTCCGCCATCTCAATACACTTCGGTTGGTAGATTGTCCAAACCCCTTCCGTGTCTCACGTCCTGTGCCTACTGTACCAAAAAACTCCACGCCTAACATAAAAGAAGACACCAGATACCGCATGGTAGAAAGGAACAAATTTCGTAGCCTCGTGCTTGATACTTGAGCAGAAGTGTGGAACAAGCTGTACAAGAATACCAGGGGGCGGGGGGTAGTAGGATCAACAGGGCGACTTCTATAGCTGTGATGCAGTACAGTATATCTATCGTCGTGGTGGCTGTTTAGCCATACCTCTCTACACCCGGGGTCTTGGACATGCTGGATCTGCGAATGAAGCCCATGATGCCCGCGCCCGGAGGATTGGTCGGCGGTGTTTGGGGCGGCGGTTCTGAAGCTGCCATTTCGTGCACGTGCGAGGGTGGCGCCATGGGCACAGGCGGAGGGCCGTACACGCCGGAGTAGTGATGCCTGGTAGCCTGTTAGTTGATACAGTCTACGCAAGGGGAGCAAGCTTTTAGAAGCCGCGGGGTTGTACTTACATGCTTTGCGGCACACCGCTGCTGTACGCCGGGACCGAGTACATCTGGCTCGGGCTCGGGCTGTGCGGTAAGAGAATATCGTTGCCTGGAGCCATTACCGGTGCTGGACCCAGTGAGTCGCTAACGGGCATGTATGCAGGATGCAAGGATGGCGACATTGCCGGATCGTGTGGAGGGACGTAGCCCGGTAGAGCGGGTGACGGGCCCATGCCGACGACGCTGCTGTGTACAGACATGTGCTTAGTCGGATCCGTCATGTAGGACATGTGAGAGCCGGCTGGGTTGTATGATGCCTGTGTCGCATATCCTGTGCCTGGACGGTCCTCGATTTGCTTGATTTCGCGGTTTCGCGATTGTCGGCCACAGAGGTAGAGAGCGACTGCGGCTGCGAGGGCAACAGCAGCAGCTCCGATTGCGATACCCGCTATAGCTCCGCCAGAGAGGCTAGAATGGCTGGAGTTGCCGGAGTTTCCAGCGTCTGCAGCCACTGATCCCGTTGCTGAAGGGCTAGATGTCGGACTGGGAGTTGAGGCGCTGGTAGTGAAGGGATCTTCACTCTCATCTGGCCATGGTTGACCTGGGAGCAACATGAACTGTGACTGGGAAGCCAGATCTTTCTGGTGTTGGAGTGACGTGGTGGCATTTGGATTGATGACTCCCACCATCTGGTGACTGATACACGACCCTTCAGCTCCACAATAGAAGAAGATCGGGTTCGTGTCGTTGACCAGAAGAGAAAATTCGGGCGGGTCAGACAAAATGGCGTCGACGGGCCGGAAGCCCGAGAAGAAGCCTACTTTGTCGACGCCCGTGTCTTCGTAAGGGATACATGGATAGCCGTATTCTGCTCGGATGACCGAGTGGTTGGTAGGGTAGAACTGGAAGAGAATGGTGTCGCCCACTTCGGCCTGGGTCACATCGGGAACGAAGGTGAAGCCTCCCTGTTACTATCGCGTCAGCATATCTTTCCCTCCACGTTTGTTCTCACTATTTCCTACCAAAGCAACCCCGATCGTGTGCGTTATAGGTACTTGAGACGTGGACGTAGCATTGGTGGTATTGCTTGCGGCACCACTGCTAGAGACTGTGGCCGGTGCGGTGGAGGAGGGAGCATCTGTGGCAGAGTCTGTAGGGCTGGGTGTTGACGAGTCTGTGGCAGGAGCGGTCGAGTCCTGGGCAAAACCAAGTGCAGCGAGACCAAGGAAAAGAACGAGTGACTGACGCATGACGAGGTGTGAGGTGCGAGAAAGGAGTGAAATCGACAGAGAATGAAGTCGAGGTTCGCGCACGTCGACTCACTTGCGACGACAAAGAGAGACAGAAGAATGGAATGGAATGGCACTCGGTGAGCTAAGTGTAGGAGAGGAGACAGTCGAGAACGTGGTTTTCGGCTCCAGAAGAAAGAACCTCCCCCCTCCCCGGGGGCGAGGAAGGAAACTCGCCTGATGGGATGCCACAATGCCACGATGCTTCTTCTGTCGCGTGTGTAACCATGAACCTAGGCGGGAGGAAGCTGAACCTTACCTTGTTGCTCTTGTGTTCTTTCGGCAAGCTGCATGGCGCGATGGAATTGTCGCTAGGTCTCTCCTGCAGGTACCGTGAATAGCACCGGAAGTTCTGCAAGGTCCAGAACCACAGACTTCCAGATTCGTGGAAAACCCAACGTGAGCAGTGTTGTTTTGGACCTCGGGAAGCCGGGGATCCCAGGCCAGATAAACGATCAGCCCCTAGTTTAGTTCGTTGCGGGCGTAGGGCCGAACCAGTTGGGACGCAGGTGAAATCAGATGGATTGACGAACCCTGGTCCATTCTCAGCTGAAGGGCTGCAAGTTTGTGGCTTGAAGGACAGATTTGACGCCAGGGAAAAAAAGGAAAGAAGAAGAAGCAGCAGCAGCAGCAGTGAGAAGCTAGCCACTTAGTAGCTATCTAAGGTTGCAAGCTTGGCTCCTTCCTGCTTATGCCGCTTAACCACAAGAAGCTTCTGACTGGCCTCCGAAATTGCATTTCGCTACGCCGACAAGCCACCCACCCAAACACTGGGAAACATTTGCACTGCCATGATCAAGAAACCTCTCCCAGCACGCTCCCCCCAAGCAATGGCGCGCCTCTCGTCCTCCGCAGCTCGTTGCTCTTCTTGATGATATCCCTGTCGAACGCCCACCACCACGACTTGAACACCTTTTCTCCCAACTCCCAGTTGTTCTCCGAGTATGGATCGCTCCCCGAGATCCGAACTCCTTCTGTGCTGTCCTCGATGTCGTAGATGAAGTCCAACAGCGCCATGGGTGACGCTGCACTGGGGGGTCGGTATTCCACGGGCTGCGACAGCACCATGATCAATCTGTCCCGCGCTGACGGCCACGGGAGTATGTCAAGGGCCGGGTGGTGCGGAATGGTCATTTGACTGACCGTGGGACGTAGGTTCATGGGCAAGTGCGCAAACTGGTCCATGACCGCCGTCGGATCTGTGAATGGTGAGGTCGCCGTGAGTGACCATATCCTGTCTTGCAGATTCATGCGTCTGGCAATCTCCATGCACCCGCGGAGTAAGCCCAGCTCGCTTATCTCTAGGTATGCCTCGTCCGGGAACGAATAAATCATTTCTTGACCAACCCTTCGTTGCTGTGGGAGCACTGGTCCAACTTGGGCGTTCGGAGCCCAGCTCTCGCTGTCGTCCGAGGATGAATTCCTCGAGCTCGAGCGCGGTGTGCTTGCTAATGATGGGAGCAGTACTGACGTGTCCCACAGACTTTGCTCTTCAACTGGCTGGGTTGAAACCATTTCATCAACGCCATAAGTGTATAGTTGGTCTACTGGGTTGAATGGACACTGGCACTGTAAGATCTGCTCGCTGCCCACTTGCTCTTTCTCGGTCTCCGGGACGACCATGGCGGATGCGGATGCAACCTGTGGATGGAAATCATCAGGCGTGTGCTCGGTCGCTTCGACCTGTGCTTCAAGCCTCCGAACATGCTCTCTGCGTCTCTGTCGATACCGCCGTTGAGCAAGCACATTCAATACTCGTTTCCTTTCCGCCGAATCTTTTCCCGCCTCTGGTACCGCCAGTGGCACCGCTTTGGTCTGTTTCAATTTTCCTGGCATGCTCGCAAATTCAAACGCCAACGTATGTTGAAGTATAGGAAATAAAGAATCGAAGAAGTGAAGGTCGGGGAGAAGGGCAGCTGGGCAGCTTCATCTGTGATGTTGGACGGTGACTGAGCATAACGTTATGGTGGCATATGATAGGATGGAAGGCCTGAAATTCCCCGCATTACCAATGTCGTTGTCACCCTTGGCCTTTTCCGAATACGAAGGCCATGATATCTCCCAACACTTGGTCGGCATGAGTGAGGTACATCCCATGCGCCGCTTTCTCGTATAACTTGACTTCAGCCTGTTTGGCGAACTTCGGAATCAAATTCGCCGTCGCTTCTGCGGGATTGCCTGGAGGGAAGAGCCTGGGTTAGAGAGACGCGAGCACGATGGCAGCAGACATGAGATGACTTACTCTGGTCGCTGTTCCCATGAATGACCAACAATCTGACGTCCTTGCCGTCGAGCTTCTTCAAATCCTCCGTGAAGTCCTTGTCCGTGATGATCTGAACACACCGCTCGATCGCGAGCGCATCCGCCTGGGCGACAATCACCTCAAACTTCTGAAGAACGGTCTCTGGCACTTCCACACCGATGTCGAATGAAACGCCAAACACACCGGGCAGTCCGCTCCTGGTAAACCCAGTTCGATCCTGCCTGAAACCGGAGAGAATCATGTCCCACAGTTCTCGCGAAGGCGCCGATGGATTGGTCTCAGTGGCGAGCGGGAAGGGCAAACTCGGGCCCATCCATATGAAGCCCTGACACCGTTTCTGCACCTCGTCCGGCATGGCCAGGTATGCCAGCAGCGTCTCCCCACATCCCATACTAGCAGCGACGAAGCAGAATGCCCCGACTTTCGCTTCCTCGACCAGGTCGATCGTGTCCTGGGCAAAGGTGTCATACGTGATGTCTTGACTCTCTCTCGTATTCCATTCACTCTTCCCAAATCCCCTTCGATCCGACGCAATGCATCGAACCCCGTGAGTTTCGCAGAGAGGCAGCATCAAATTTTCATACATTCGGTGAGACATGGGCCAACCATGGATGAACACCAACGTGACATTGCTGTCGCCACGACCTCCGGTCACCTCGAGTTTTGGCTGGAAACGTGGTGGACTGGCTGCCGGTCTGTAGTCAATGTAGTGGAGAAGTGTGCCGTCGACACTGGAATTGAAAAATGGCATCGTGGCTGGATTGGAGTGCAATGAAGACAAGGTGTAGAGGAATTGGGTCTGCCGAACGCAATGTAAGATGAAGGATGCACCGACCTCATAACTCCCGTAGCAGTTCTTATAGCGGAGAGAAAGTCACTTCGGACAAAGGGCAAACGTTGGCAACATAACGAAATTCTTGCATGTTATACACTAATACATCGTTATCCATTGGAATGATATGTCGTTAGGCCCTGCCAGAGCCGAAGCCACTAGCCAGCATCATCGCTTTGCCTACTCACTGTGCCTTGCCTGGTTGGTGTAGGAGTAGGGCTTCCGTCTCGATCAAGCCCCCGTATCGTCGACCCAACACTGCCAATTGGTCTGACTCTGCTCCCCACGAAGCCTTTCCGGTTCCTGCCCGTCCGACCACGTCCTAGCCAATTCAGCTTGAGCTGCTTGTTGAGCTCTTCCATCTTGGCTTGAGCATCATCACCCGACTGGATCGAGCACAAGACTGACAAACACTGAAGCATTCGTCCCACCGTCTCCGTCACGTGCGAGGAAGAGCTATCCGTGGGTCTCGCTGCTGGAGGAGAACTGAAGGATTGGAATGCCACATCCTGCGCCGGATTGCTCACCACCGAAAGATTCGACGTTGCACGCGACCTCCCTCCAGAAGTCATACTTCCAAGTAAGGTGCTGCTCTGTGAATTGAAACTCCCGTATTCAATTCCTTGAGCGGTGCCAGGTCTGTCACTGCCTCCACTGTTACCACGATTCCGATTCGCGGTGTCGTGTTGACTAAGAGACGCATTGATGCTATCCAGACTAAGTCTTGAAAACGTCGACTTCAACACCTCATACCGCGGAAGAATGATGGTGTCTCGATAGCCGATGAGAAGGATACGCCGGACTTCCAGCTCTTCCCCTGCAGCAACGACCAGCTCAATGCCTTGACCAGACGCAGGGGACGAGGAGAGCTGGCTGCCGCTGTCATAACTCGGCAAAGCTCCCCAAAATTCCGCCGCCATCTTGGGACTTGTTAGGATCGTCCCCCTCCCTTTAAATTCCTGATCTAGTGGGAGGAAGACTGCTTGCATAAACGGTAGAATCTTGCCAAACACGTCCATCCAGACCGTCACAAGCCTTGGGACAAGTCCAGTATCGCCTACACCTCGCAGCGTGTGGTTCAAGCTGAGAAACCCAGTCTTCAAGAGATCTTCTAGGTCGCCGATGACGATACTTGGATCTTTCCTTTGCACACATCTCTGCACGTGAATTGTCACGAGCTTGTTCAAATCTTCCACAGCTATCCGCACATCCTCTCCTTCAAAGGCAACCAGGATCTTTGCTCTCAGCAGATCCCACGCGTCATCAGCCGACATATTCGACAGACCAAAATTGGCACCTGCTTCTTTGACCTCGCTGTAGGTGTTGAAATTGCTGACAGACTGATTCGTGAAACTGGTCCCAAGCGAGGGCCACTCCGACGTATCGCTTTCTCCCCGGCTGTACACAGGCTCCAGGTTAGCAAAAGCCGCCGCCTGTTGGGCTTTCTCCTCTTTCTTCTTCTCCCTGAGAGCACGCCCACCATGGCGGAGATCTAGACCGGACACCGATTTCGCAAAATTCGACGTAGGGTTTGGTGAGGGAGGAGCAAATGAATACAGAGACTGAGGGTTGTTGACATCAACGGGCCTCGAGTTGGAATTGGCCGATGACAACGGGAGAGCAAAGGTCTCATCCTTGTCTTTGAGTTTTAGTTTCTGACGCAGTCCATGATGTTTATGTGTCTTATCTTTTTGTTCTTTCTGTTCTTTCAGGTCAGGTATCGGGATAATGGTAGATGAAGATGGATTAGCAAGTTGATACAGGGAAGAATTCGTCGAGGAAAGCGAGTCTGCCAGGCTAGCGGTGGAGGCGTTCATGACTTTGGACAAGCCACTGGGAGCCAGCCGGTTTGGCGAGGCGAGCGGCTTCTCTTTCACCTCTTTCTCCTTGTCTCTCGAGAGTACCATATGCTTCGGCCTAAATCTCTTCAAGCCCTTCTTTGACTTTTCTTCCTCCACGAGAGATGTCTGGCTGCTGCTGGCGGCGAAGTTCTTGGGAAACACCACACTCGCTGCTGTTGCCGCAGCATTGGTACCAATCAATCCGTTTCGGTACTGTTGTTCGGGAGCAGGAGCTGGAGACTGGCCTTCATGAGATCCTGCCGACCCTCTACTATTGCGCCGGGCCTCTTGCTGGGTCTGCTCCTGCGGAAAAGGCACCGTCTGCGATCTTTTGCGAGAGTGATTTGTGACGTTAAGGTGCTGCATTGCAGCCTGCGCAGCAATCTGAGAAGGGTTAAGCGTGGGCATTCCGGAGTGATCATGGAGCTGGGACTGGCTTGCAAGCGATGCGGAGGGCATAGAAGGCTCGAAGTAGCCTTGTGAATGTTGTCGAGGTCGATGTTTTTGTAAATGTTCTGGCGGCGGTCCTAGATTCTGCTTCCCACTACCATCTCGAGGCATGTACTGCGCCGACGGTCGGGTATGAGACGATATAGAAGCATTGCTTGCATTATTGTGCGAGGCAAATGTAGGAAGTTGTTGGATATATGGGGATCTTTTGACAACAGATAAACTGGACGATGCTGATGTGTCACTACCGCTCGAGCCTCGTCTGTCGCTCTGTTTCGAGTCTGCGCGTGATGGATTCGGTGACACTGAGGGGGCAGGAGGGACTGGCGACCGCATTCCAGTTCGTCGTGGTGGAGGAGGCTCCATGGCAGGCGAGAGGGTGCGCGGGAGGGATGCTAGGAAGCGACTAGACGAGGGGTGGGATGAAAGGTCACCGGATCAGTTGCGTTGGTGGAAGCTTAAGAAGAATTGACTTGGGCAGCATGATAGTGCGAGTCAGCGAGTTTGTAGGTCGTGCTGCAGAATCGGGAGCCTTGGATGAGTTCAGATGTAGGATGCGTGCGCAGGCTGAGAAGACGTGTCGGTAGGTGGGAGGTGATCTGCCTCCGCGTGTCTGCGGACAACCTTTGGAGGTGATTTCGCTGCAGCCGCTTCACCTTTTCTTTCGCTCAACACACCAGACACAAGTCCCGTTTCTTGTCGTCAATTGTGTTCCCAAAGCATGCCTGACATTACAGGATCCCAGAAAGCAAGCCTAAGTGCTACATACGACTCTCCTTCCGGCCACAAGGATTTTGTGCACACAATTCCCACCCCGCAGGTCGATAGCAACGGCTCTGCTGATACTACAGCGAAGACAAAGTATCTTTCCGAACTTCGGACGTCTACCAGGAGACTACAGGAAGACATCAACAAGTTTCTAACAGAGAAGATGGAAGAGGACAAGAAAGCAGTTGGAGAGGCCGGCGACAATAGCACCTCGAAAGAGAAGTCCACTGATGAATTGGAAGAAGAGAATTACGGCGAGGAGAATATGGATGAGACATGAAAGTCATTACGCTCTGATATGGGTATCTCAAAAAAAAAATTAACTTCCTTCCCGGTCATTAGCCCTTCAGACTGCCTTGGATGCCAATTCACTTTGTTTGCGCACGGCACATCCGAGATGGACAACGGAATTGCTACACAGTGTCAGCACGAATCTATGACTCAACGAGGCAGAATAGCAACTTACTCTGGAAACACGCTTATAACACTGCCGCCGAGTCTCTTGTAGCAAACACCACACACTCGATCTTCATCAACACGGATCTTCCTCTGTCTACCACCAGAGTCCACGCCGTCACCAAGTAAGAGAGCTGCCTGCACCCGAACTGCGTCTACCTTTCTGAGCCCGGACACTATCATTGATTCGTTCATGACGCTGTTGGCATTCCTGATGCGTCCGCGGAAATAAAACTCAAGCTCCTTGACTAGCAGATCCTCTGGGATAAGTTCTAAAGTTGAACTGGCTGGCAGTCTTGGTCCGTGACGGGCCATCAGCTCAATGGCTGGCCCGAACAGTGCCTTCTCACCCTTAGGAGGATTGAGATACAAATTGAGCAGGATATGGTATATGGACAGAGCCCAATCGACCGGATCAGTGAGGGACGATTTTCGTCGCCCGTCTATCTTGGCAGATGCTTTGCTGGTCTCCTCAAGGTGTGTTCGGTTGCAGTACTCTTCCGCCTTTGCTGGGTCATGCAGCTTGAAAACATAGATTTCTAGTGCCTGTTTGTGGTTTCCCATCTGGCTGAAGACAATAGCTCTTGCTTCGTAGAATGTTGGATCGTCTCGAGGAAGCAGCCCTAAGGTCTTTGCAGGCGAATATTGATTGGATGTTCTCAATAATGTCAGGAACTTGTCCAGATGGGCGTCTCGATTCGGTAGAGACTGATTTTTCAAATCTTCGAGATATAGCGTGACAAGACGTTGATGTAATTCCGGTGTCATATCGTTTAGCTCGTCCACGACGTGTTCCAAATACCGAAGGGCCAACTCCTTGTCAATGTTTTCGAGAAAAGCAAGGACTTTCTCTCGGGGAAGTGATTCGGCATTTTCTGTGTCTCCTAGGAAGATCTCCATGGCCATTTCTGGCTCGGTTTCCAAAGGCCATCTGGCGAACTCGAGGATCATATCAATCAGGTCAGGGCCCAGGTTCTGTAGGTAAGAGACCGTTCTGGCCGGACCATGCAATTGAGGGTCAACTTCCTCTGTTTCCTTTGCTTGACCAAATTTTTGGAGCCTCTCAAGAGCTTGTCTGTGAAGCCGCTTCCCATACAGGAATTCTATCAGATCATTGTACCGTCCAGTCTCTTCCAGCTTTGCCATGACCACCTCGGGATCACAGAAATTGGAGATCCGAAATAGTGATCCGGCAAGCGATGGTGTCGCATACATATGTGCTCGGAAGAGTGTTGTGTCCACAAGCTTGGCGACTTCCAAGAGCTTGTCCGCCAGGTCTACATCGTCCAGGGTTGAGAGTCCGAGTAGATGCTCCGTGATTTGTCGTATGTCCTCAGATTGGGCCGCGCTCTGTACGTCTGACAAGCTGCGTACTGTCTGGTCTGGATTGAAGAAGCGCTGTAAGCGCCGCCGAACATCAGCCAGGAATGCTTGTAGCTCGCGAACCGCAGTTTTGAGTTCTTTTTCTGAAAGTTCATTGCTTGCTGTATTATCTGCAGTCCTTACGCTACGAGCACTTGCAGTATCGGCCTCGGATAATGCTGTCTTAGACTTTTTCATAGGACTTGGGTTGGAATCCGATTTCTTTGGTGTCTTTTGAGGACTTCCTTCAATACTTGGGTCTTCTTCTGCTTCTGTCGTGATCCTTTGCCCTTCTTCTGACAAAGCACCTGCGATGATTGCAGGATACAACTTAATGACGCGCTCAGGAGGAGCTGAGACCTCACCAAACAAATCAAGTGAATCCCTGAACTTTTTCTCGTCGAATAATTTCTGGGCTTTTTGCATTTTGATCTCACGTAGGCGGCCATCTTTGTTCTTGATCAAGGTCTCTTCGATCATGCCTAAAAGACTGATTGCTTCGTCGAGATTGTCTCCATCGACCAGTGAATCAATCTGAGAGTCGTAGTTCAGGCCCTGCATTCGCCAGATGACTCGCTCACTCGCCACGAGAAACCCTTTCCCTTGGTGGGCAAGGCTGATGTTGGGGTTTGGTACTTGTAGCAGAACAGCGCCTGGAAGGTCGATGGACTGAAGAAGAGTAAGTGTTTGTGGATTACGGACTTCAAGGACACCCTTGGTCGCTTCCTGCAAGGCCAACAGGTAGGGGTATGAATAACCTATGGCTTGCGGCGGGACACGCCATGGAATTTGTCGTCGCCCAACTGATTCGCCGGTTCGATCAATGAAGTGAGTGTTGATGTCCTTAGCCAGGAGCATTTCATTTTCTCCAAGTCCAGTCGCTAGCGGGTTTGGGACCATGGAACCCATGCCGATGTAGCTCATGGTGCCTCCCAGTCTGCTGCTCTCTTGACCTGGCGTACCACCAATGCTCCCAGGACCAATGATCTCTCGCACATCTTGTGTCTCGATGTCTACAATCACGTAGTTTCCACTCAGTCCAGCGATAATCTTAGTTCCCGAGGCCCAAGTAAGAGACTTGATGCTGTGCGAGAGCGCAATCTCGACGGCATCGCCATCAAGTTCACCTTCATGCCATGTCCACAGCAGAAGTCTCCTCTTCACGGCCACAGCAAGTCGGCTTACGAGGGTGGGTACACCTGTTGAAGTATCCTTGACAATATTGCTTGTTGCGGCAAATGTGCTTGCGCCCTTGGACTTCGTCAGCTGCTCACTCAGCTCGTAAGTACCTAAGTCGTGGAGGGAAACGAGGCCATTGCTCAGAGATACGAGGATGTTCGCTTCGCGAAAGACAGCCAGTTGTTCGATCTTGTATCTTGCAAACTTTTCGTACTCTCGAAGCAGTTCGGAGGGTTTTATAGGGGTAGGACTTGAATCTTCAGCTGGCGCGTCGTTTTCATCTTGCTCGGGAGCTTCGTTGGGACGGGAAGGGGGGCTTTTAATCCGATAGATGCGAAGGCAGCCAGTGTTGAGACCAACAAGCAGCTGGTCACTGTGGAACAAGACCGACTCGATTTTCGATTTATCTCGCTGTTTCAGCTCGACAATCGGCTGGGCGGTGAAAGCTGCGAGCATGAGAAATCCCGCTCTCGCTCTACGTTGCGAAAGCGATCACCAATGGACATGCATAATGGGGGAGAGAGTGCACAGTGAATCGTGAAGCCTGCGAGAGTTCGGCTGTAGCAGAGGGAGAAGACTGATTGGTGGTTGGGGCTCTAGGTCCTGATACTGTGTCGTGCGTCATTCTGTCACTATCCCTTAGCTGTGGCCTAGGGGGTATTAGGCTTAGGCGCAAGGACCCCTCCAACGCGGCACCGGCCTCGCTTGAATATCGACCGGTGCAGGGGCTGGTGCGGCTGCCAGTAGCACCTGATAAGTGCCTGAGTCAGGTTCCCAGCTAGCCCGGCGGACAACAACTCGAGTCATGGGCGTGAGATTGCAGCTTTGAAAACAACATTTTATGCAAAGTCCTTGTGAACACGTATCATGTACCATAAAATTGAACTGGAAAGCACCGAAAGGCAAAATCGCTATCGATTACGACCATCATTCCGTCCCAAACAACCCCCAAAACTTCTCACATTGGATAACATTATCGCCAACCGCACATGATGCCACAAACTCTCACTGATGCCGCGGTTGGTGGCCGGCTGTTACAAGCAGTTGGTAAGAAGAAAATCACACGCCCATGAGGTATTCGTCAACGTCAGGGATCATATCAACGTTATCATTATGTGGTATAGCGAAGAGCACGCGGTCACCTCTTTGAGGACGACTGCTCCTGTTCATGGTGTTCATGATGTTCGTAGTCATCCTCCTCCGCCAGCTTCAGAGTCTCCTCAAGCATGGCCATGTCTGCATCCAGATTGGCCATGATATCGTCGAGATCGCCCAGGCCACTGATTTCCTTTTTCGTTTTATCCAACAGCTTCTGAAGTGAGTCATTCTCCTTTGCGAGGCTTTTGGTCTCTTTGCGCAGGTCATCCTCCTGCTTGGTCAAAGCCTTGGAGTTGGCGTGAATGTTTTTGGCTCGAGCCTGCAGTTCGGCGTCTATACTTGCGCCGACATTATTGAGCGAGCCTATGAACGCATCTTTCGCTTCTTTGGTTCGCTGTGCTGATGAAGCCGCTGCTGGTGGCCTCTGTGATCCGGAGGCAACCGACTCAGTTGTTGACATGATGTCAGAATAGTTGCTATTTGACTGTAAGTAAGATTGATGCCTTGCTAAACAAACGAATTGCGAGTCGCGAGGGCGACGGTGGGCAACAACAGAAACGTATGTAGTTAAAAGATTCGAAAGCAACGTTGGAGATGATGTCGAATCCTCACGTGGTGGTGGGCACTTACTTGGTGGTGAGTGCCTCTGCCAATGACTCGGATAGGTAGGCGCCATTGCAAGGGCCCCTCAGGCCCTCGGGCAGGTGGTTATGTACTACCCGGACCCTGTATCTGTACCTGTACCTGTACTTCGAGTAGGAGTACGCCACGCCAGCCTGGTGACTGACTCCTCCTGCTTCAAGGTTGCACTCCTTTTGCACGCTTTCAATGGGTCCTTGTATTAGGATTTCGCACAATTAACTCTTCTTGTCCCGGCTGTTCTCAATTCTGATTTTACAAGTATGCATGATTACCTGTCCAATTTGGTAAAGGAGTGGGACATGGCCCATTCTTTCAACTTCCAGAACCTTGAATCGACCGAGACCTTGGACCTAAGCTAGGTACAACTAGTTATTAGGAGCCTGGCCCAAGGACCGCGCAAGGTAAACGAGATTTTCCCTGCAACCCATGCACCCACTATTCGGTAGCTTCGTGTCCTGAGCGACACACAAACACCTTATCAACAAGCTTCAAGAAAGGTTAGCTCTACCTTTAAGCAGCCCATCCCGATACGCGATGCACCCGCAACCACGCTTGTCTCGCACTTTCATCAGGTCAAGGTCAAGTTCAAGGTCGACTTTTCCCGTTCTATTTCTACCATACTGGATTCTTTAACTGTTGTATTTCCCCAGTGTCGACTGCTTTTCCTTTTTAATTTTTTCTTTTCTTCTTCTTCTTCTGGTCGAGCAGCACATTCTTTATTTGCATTCGTAATGGTTTCGTCCTCGGCGGTCGTCGCCGTCCTCTCGCTTCTGTCAGCCCCTTTTGCTTTGGCACAAACATGCGAACCCTGTGACGATGTACATTTCTTCCTCGCCCGAGGCAACAACGAGCCTTACCCAGGACGTCAGGGCGATCTTGTAGCAGCTACATGCGATGGCGTTTCCCGTTGTGGTTACGAAAACCTCATCTATTCCGCCCTATACACCGATCTGTCCTGCCAAACGACATACGATGGCGTTATGGCGGGATTTACCCAGTTGACCTCGTATGCGGAACGATGCCCGAACTCAAAACTCATCCTTGCCGGGTATTCTCAAGGAGCCCAGATCGTTACTGATATTCTAGGTGGCGGTGGTGGGGAGTCGTTCAATGGCTGCATTCAGCCAAACACTTCTCCTCTAGACCCTACAACCAGCCCCGGCAACCGACGTGAGTGTAGTTGAACGATATGCTGGAGTATTTACTGATGTTCATAACGCCAGTCAACGCTGTTCTTACCTTCGGCAACACCCGTCATACAGCAAACCAACCTTACAATTTTGGCAACGGATCTTCTTATGATGGTCTCTTCCCCCGTACCGACGCGATGCTGTCGGCTCTTGACTCCTATACCGCTATCACCCGCGATTGGTGTCTAGAGGTAAATACCAAGCCAAGTATGAAACCGACCCTTCAATAGTTAACTTATGGCTTCTTTATAGACCGACCCAATCTGTGCAGACAATCAGACCAATTCTTTGGTCTCTACACATCTCAGCTATTACAACGTCTACTCCAACGACGCTGCGGCATGGATTAAATCTGTTGCAGCTATCACCAATGATGATCCATCTTTTTCAACCAGCATTGCCACCAGCATCAGTGGCACTGCGCAAGACTACGCAACCGTCGGAACTGCTACGCCCTCGGGCTCTGTTACTCCTGCGTCTGTCACAACCGCGTCTATCTCTTGTCCGGGCCCAAGTGGTACTTTGGCGGCTGCTACTACTGCGGGTTCCAACGCAACGACTACAACATTCTTGAATAGCACGGCGATCACATCTGGCGCCACAACAAACCCAGCCAGTACTGCTGCATCGACCACTGCAAATAGCAACACTGCGACGTCATCGTCGAGCAGTTCATCTGCTTCCGGCTCTGCCGATAACTCAAACGACTCTGGATCCCTGAGCAGCTATGCCAGTAGCGTGGGATTCATCCTGCTCTTGAGCATTATTATACCATTTGCATTGTAAATATTTAACGAGAGGAAAAGGATTTGATGGGATAATTCAATGTCGACTAGTTGATCACGAGGGATACGACCAACTTAATCACTTGCATATAGTCGCCCAGTTGAGCTTCGGGATACAATGGACAATAAAAGCCTAATTTCAGAAGGTCATGTTGAATACTATCTCAAAAGCCAGCGATTTATAACATTCCTACCGAATCTATTCCGTTTGTCGAATGGTTGAGTATTGGTAGCTCAACCCACATTTTGCAAGCCATAATGCAGAAACGACCAAATGTACCGTGAGGCCTGTTGAATGCCTGCCGGTATAGATCAATATGCACGCCGAAATCATGCCCTGGTCTTGGTGTGTCACGCCCACGGTAAGCCGAGCTTATGCATTTCTACGGCGAGTTGAAATAAATAATCCAGGCTCTCGCATTGCGTCTTGGCTTTGGCGACGTTGTCTCCCCAGACATAACTGGAGGGAACGTTAGAAATCAGTTAATCCGCATCCTCGAGCTGTAATACTCACATGCCATGCCGTCGGACGAGTACAGCATATGTATCCGGATACAGCTCTATCGCCTTCTCCAAATACTCCGTCAAGTCTTCTTCGAAAGGGGTGTTCTCGATGATAGGAATGCTTAAAGTATCATGGAATCCTAGCATGCCTTTTCCAGGTCCCTTCGGGATACCTTTGATCTGCTCGATGTTACTGATTTCGAAACAAGCCTCCTTGCCGAACGACTTCTCGACCAGGAGCGTGACCAGGACAGCCCATTGGGAATGGGTATGGATACAACAGCCTGCTCCTCGTTCAAAGGCGGCAAGAAACAATGGCGTGCAGGCAGAGGGTTTGAGATCCAGAGGCTTTCGAATGTACTGTCGTGCAGAGGGAGGATATTTCGGGGTGGGATATGCCAGGACAAACATGTTCTCAGCCTTCATGAGCTCTTTCTGCACTCCGGACGGAGCAATGTAGACGTGCTCATCTTTGCGAATACTGGTCCCACCTCCGGTGCCAGTGACCCATCCTTTGAAGGGAGTCAGTTTTCGTGGCCCCAGTTGACCTCCCACCGTCCCATTCACCTACCGAGGGTGTAGAATTGCTTGCAAAGCCGGGGGATCAGGTTGGCTGGATGGTCTGGGTCGTCGGACCGCACCAGATGGTCATTATTTTGGTTCGCCATGCCGAAAGATGCTCGACAGGAGTGCTTGATGGGGGCCGAAGAAGACGACAGAAACCCTCTGGAAAAAAAAGACTGTTAGACTCGCTAGACTTTCCCTATGCACGTGATCCCCCGCACCGATGTTGACCACCTTTGACCTCAGGAGCTTCACCGATCTGGGTGACATTTGAAATTCCCCTTGGCCTTTTGGTGGAGTTCAATTGGAAAGGACACCTTTCTTGAGCATTCACGTTCACCACAGGTCGGTCAGTATATCTGCCAATCTTTCTTTCAGTCCGTCTCCTCCTCCATCTCATTCTTCTCTCAGACACCTGCTCACTGCTTTTCCCTTTTTCTTCAGCGCTCGTTGCCCATCATGAGGTTTAACGCAGCAATTGCTCCGGCCCTCTGTGCGTCGGCCATCTTCGCCGGCACAACCTTCGCCCAAGAAGAGGCTGAGACTTCAACAAGTGCCGTTGAGCGGCCCACCTTTACAGTGAGCCGATTCACCCTTCATGACGTACTTCCAAGCCAACTGACTTCGTTGTAGCCCACAACTCTGAAAGCTCCCTTCCTGGAACAGTTCACCGACGATTGGGACTCAAGATGGACTCCGTCGCACGCCAAGAAGCAAGACTCCAAGAGCGATGAGGATTGGGCATATGTCGGTGAATGGTCTGTCGAAGAGCCAACTGTGCTGCCCGGCATTGTTGGTGACAAGGGCTTGGTGGTCAAGAACGCAGCTGCGCATCATGCCATCTCTGCCAAATTCCCTTCCGTGGTCAACAACAAGGGCAAGACACTCGTTGTGCAGTATGAGGTCAAGCTTCAGAATGGTCTGGAGTGTGGTGGCGCATACATGAAGCTGCTTCGTGAGAACAAGGCTCTCCACGCCGACGAGTTCTCAAATGCTTCGCCCTACGTTATCATGTTTGGCCCGGACAAGTGCGGCGCAACTAACAAAGTACGTTTCTCCCTCCTAGTATACCTTGTCTAAGCTAAACTAACTCTTCGAAGGTTCACTTCATTTTCCAACACAAGAACCCCAAGACCGGTGAATATGAAGAGAAGCATCTCAAGACTCCACCGATGGCCAAGACCGGCAAAGTCACTACCCTCTACACCCTCATCGTCAAGCCTGACAACACCTTCGAGATGTTGATCGACAACAAATCCGCAAAGAATGGTAGTCTCTTAGAGGACTTCTCTCCCGCCGTCAACCCTGAGAAGGAGATTGACGACCCCAAGGACAAGAAGCCCGATGACTGGGTTGAACAAGCTCGTATCCCTGACCCTGAAGCCACCAAGCCTGAGGATTGGGATGAAGACCAGCCATTCGAGATTGTCGACGAGGAAGCTGAGAAGCCTGACGACTGGCTCGAGGATGAAGCATTGACCATTCCTGACCCAGAAGCCGAGAAGCCAGAAGATTGGGATGATGAGGAAGATGGTGACTGGATTCCTCCGCAGGTGTCCAACCCCAAGTGCGACGAAGCTTCAGGCTGTGGCCCATGGTCACCTCCCATGGTCAAGAATCCTCTCTACAAGGGCAAATGGACTGCTCCTTACATCGAGAACCCAGCCTACAAAGGACCATGGGCTCCACGAAAGATTGCTAACCCTGACTACTTCGAAGATAAGACTCCTGCTAACTTTGAACCAATCGGAGCTGTAAGGAAAACGCTGTCTGTCCATTCTTATCCATGCTAACGTGTCGCAGATTGGCTTCGAAATCTGGACCATGCAATCCGATATCACCTTCGACAACATCTACATTGGCCACTCCATCGAAGACGCTGCCAAATTCCGCGAAGAGACCTACGATGTCAAGCGTCCGATCGAGGATGACGAAGATGAGAAGAGCCGACCCAAGCCTTCGGAGGTTCCCTCGTCTCCCTCCGACCTCAAGTTCATGGACGACCCAGTCACCTTCATCAAGGAGAAACTTGAACTCTTCGTCGCTCTCGCCCAGAAGGATCCCATTGAGGCCATCAAGTTCATGCCTGAGGTCGCCGGTGGCATTGGTGGTGCTTTGGCTCTGGTCATTGCTATCATCGTCGCGCTGACTTCCATGGGTGGCTCCGCCGCCCCCAGCAAGGAGGATATCAAGAGGACCGCGGCGAAGGCTAAGGAAACCGCCACCGGCGCCGCCTCAAAGGTTCAAGATGCCGCCGCCTCGGGCGCCGAAGCTGTCAAGGGGGAGGTCAACAAGAGAAAATGAGAGGGGAGCGAGAATGAGAAATGACAGAATTCAGAGCTGTCGCGGGGGGTAAAGATAGTAGTCATGCCTCTCACGCGACCAGGGGAGACAGCTCGTCTGCCAAGATACCCCAAGAAGAGAGACCACGACTGGCCCAGGCATGGATTTACGGCGGGAAACGCTCTGCTAAATGGGGGTCCGGGGAGTCTCAATGCTTCATTTCATGCCAACGTCTGTACCATCGAAGAAGAAATCATTTCTGCAGCGCAAAAACCAGGCCAGGCAAGTAAATGGCTCACACTTGTCGAAACGGAGTTTTTTTTCCCTTCTTCTACTTTTGCGCTCCAAAAAATGGGTTCCGGGGCCAGAATGGGGAGGAATCACTGCAGGTTGCAATAGCCAAATGCCAAATGCCCAATGAAAAAAAAAGAACAATTTTTCATATTCGCATCAAAGAATCCTGCTCTGTTAGTTTCATATTGTAGTAGTGATTCCGTTGCTGCTGACTGCGAATATAACCATTCAGCAACTTTGAATAATGCATTTCGCCGCTACAGGGCAGGTACCTAGAGTGCTGGGTAGATATTGCAGACACCACCAGATCCACCCTCTCTGTCTGCCAGTGCCTGCCCTATGCAATCAATTTGTGGGTAACAGCGTTCAATTAAGTCGAAGGAGATGCCCAAACTTTTTCTGGTTTTCCAGTGCGTGTTTGCTTCGAGCTTCGGATTTGCATGTGATCCCATGCCAATATGTGGGATGTGTGAATTCGGGGGTTTGTGCAATTTTGCCCTCCTTGAAGTTATACAGATGGATTTGCTTTCTTCCAACACTCGCAGTTCTGCATTGTTCATCTTCAGGTCACCGTCACTGATCCACTCGCTGGGTTCCTCCCCTTGTCGCATCAGCCACTGCCAGGAACACGACACTGTAAATGACAAAGTAAACAACCGCGCCCATGCCGAGACCAACAACCATATCTTCGCCACGCCAACGGGAAGATGCATCAATCGCAAATCGGTGCCTCTCCCATGTCTTCCGCTTCCCACCCTATGAATGCGTCGGCATGGACACCTGTTTCTCCGTGGCCAGTGCATCTTCGGCCCTCCACAGACTCGTGACTGTCTTCCACTGGGTGTAGAATCTCAAGCCATCTTTACCGTAAAAGTTTGCCAGTCCGGTGCCAGCGACGGACTTCTTGTTGCCCGTGAATGAGAACATGGGCAACGGGACTGGAATGGGCACATTGATACCGATCTGGCCGGCCTCGAGATCCTTCTGGAACAGAGAGGCTGTGGGGCCTGAGCGCGTGAAGACCGCGGCGCCGTTGCCGTAGGGGTTGGCATTGATCAAAGAGATAGCCTCGTCGGTGGTGGCCACATTCAAGCAGACGAGCACGGGGCCGAAGATCTCCTCGGTGTAACATTTCATGTGTGGCTTTACGTTGGTGATTATAGTTGGGCCGACCTATTGCATCTACGTTAGTCTTGATGTTCGTCCGGCCGTGTATGGATGGAGATAGGATAAGTAACTTACCCAGTTACCGTTGGGATATTTGGGAGGATACTGGCCTCGGCCGTCCAGGAGGATGGTGGCACCTTCTTCCTCTGCGCTCTTGATCAAGTCCTCCACGCGCTTCTTGCTCTGTGGGCTAATCAAGGGGCCTAGATCGGCATCCGATTCAAATCCACCGTTGATGGTCAACTGCTTGGCACGCTCGGCCAGTTCGGGGAGCCAGTCCTTGGTCTCGCCGATCATAACCAATGTGCTCAGAGCCATGCACCTCTGTCCGGCGGCTCCAAAGGCGGCACCCGCGATGGCGTTCAATGCATGATTCTTGTTGCAGTCGGGCAGCACGGCGGCGTGGTTCTTGGCGCCCAAATTGGCCTGTACGCGCTTGCCCTGGGCGCAGCCACGGGTGTAGATATACTCGCCGGCGCGGTTGGAACCGACGAAGGAAATAGCCTTGATGGCGGGCTCGTCGATGATGAAATCGACGGTCTTGGCGGCGCCGTGCACGATGTTGACCACGCCGTCCGGGAAGCCGGCTTCCTTGCACAGCTCGGCGATGATCATGGCTGCGCCGGGGTCGCGCTCGCTGGGCTTCAGAATCAGGCAGTTGCCGGTCACGGTGGCCATTGGGATACTCCATAACGGGATCATGGCTGGAAAGTTAAATGGGCAGATGGATGCCACCACGCCCAGCGGCTCACGGTATGATCTTGTCTCCATATCTTTTGCGACCTCGATCACCTCGCCGGTCAACTGGGTTGTGATGCCACACGCCGTCTCACAGACCTGCAGACCTCGCAGGACGTCTCCCTTTGCATCGGCAAAAGTCTTGCCTTGTTCCAGTGTAATAGATGCGGCAAGCCGGTCCATGTTCTGCCGGATAAGGTGAGTCAACTTGAAGATGATCTGCTGCTTGGACATGATGGACGACGCTCGCCATGCGGGGAAAGCTTTCTCGGCTGAGGCGACGGCAGCCTTCAGCTCTTCGTCGGTGGTTTGAGGGACTCGGGTAACGAGGTTGTTGGTGGCCGGATCGTGGAGGTCGATCCATTGCGACGCGGAGGAGGGCACGAACTGGTTGTCGATGAAGTTATGTGTGTCAACGACATTCTGGATTTGTTCGTGCGAGGTCGGGTAGTCGGCGACGGCGGTGCTGGTGGCGGCCAGATGTCGAGTGGTGGCGTGCAATCGCCTTTTGGCAACATGCTCGCTGGGTGCCATTCTGAGACTTGCGGAGATCCGGGGTGCAGATGAAGCTGCTCGTCTGGTTGTCAATGCGGGGAGAGCTCGAAGGAGGGATGGGCGAGCGGCCATTGTAGAGAGTGGAGAGATGGGAAGTGGTCAAAGAAAATCAGTGCACTGCAGTGATTGCCCCCCTTGGATGCAGGACAGTCTTCTGGACACACGGTATGTGATAAATGTCCAAAGAGGTGAAGGAGGAGATTCGGATGTGTAGCCAAAAAGTGCGATTGCGGAGGCAAGTACGACGCGGCGAGAAACTCCCGCCCGAGGCTCGAAGACTCGAGGGGAGAACGCCGCAACTAAGCGACTAGGTAAGAGGTAATCGATAGATAGAATATTCGTACATTGAATTATCTCCGACGGAGCACTACGCATTTGTTGTACATGATTCCAGTTCTGTGTACCAGTACCACATCCTCCTCCGACTCCGAAAAGTTTCATCGACTCGTAGCATCTGAACCCAATTGTATGTGAACCTAGGTAGGTATTCTTCACGACCGCATGACAACGCCGTGGCGCTGGGCCTCTTCGCGCAAGGATTGTCGTCGAGCTCGTTCAGCTTCGAAGCCACTGGGGTTGCTATGCTTTCGAGACACCCCGGAGGACACCCATTTGGCATATGCTTTGGCCTGCAGGTCACGGATAGAGCTGCGGCGGGAGGATGCCTCTTCTGCACCTTCTTGGCTGTGATGGAAGAAAGACATGGTGTTGGGTTGTGGTGGGACTTGTGATAGGTCTCGTGTTTGGATTAATGGTATTGCTTATTCGCTTTACAATATTTTTGAATTGTTTCATGGAGATCAGACCGATGCAAACGAAGAGGTCTACCTCTATATATAGTCATCTTCAATGGTTCATAAACCCTCAATTCGAGGCGCAGAGCCTCTGCGGCAAATGGTTTTTTCGCGGTACCGGTGAGGCATTTCCAGGCCAAAAGGAACATGCCAGCACCCGTGATACTTACTACCCGCCACCGCTGGCACTGGGACTGGCACGCCTGCGAAAACCCCCCCCAAAATGGCGCAATTTTAGAGGCAGCATCGCCAAATGACGTCAATTTTATGAGCCCGAAACTCGCAAACTGCCAGTAAGGCTTCATGAGAATGCGACGGTGACTCGGTTTTGGTACTCATCCGAAAAGCATAACCATAATATTCAAAGGCCGATACAGCCAGTTTATTCAAGCCCAATGTCAAACAGCCCTTCCGATCCGAGAATACATGTGAGCATGTGAACTCTCGCTGTGTCTCTAAGCCGTGCCACGGCATGTGCCCTAATCAAATTCCTTCACAATGTTTCATGGGTATCGTCTGTCCTTGGCCCTTCATATCAGCTCGTTCATTCCTCTCCGTATGCCAGGTCGTCTTCATCGGTAGTTTTCTTCTCGGCCGGTCCCTTGTAGTCATACACGACGCGACCTCTGCGGAATTCGCCATTCTTCCACACCACAATCCGTCGAGTGTATCGTCTTTCCCCATTAACATCCTCAAATCCCCAGAGCTGCTCGGCGATCCAGCCTCCTGCAGCATCCACGTTCTTCACGTAACTCTGCACGTGAACTTCGTCCAGAAACTTCGAGTCCGTCTTTCCGTCCTTCAGCTTCTCAGCCTTGAGGAAGGCGACGTCCTCTTCTGTCCCAGGGCCTTCCATCTTGAAATCGGCCGTCGTGCACATCCGAGATTTTCCCTCGCAGTTCCCAAAGATTCTGTCTTGGTGTTGTCTGACTGTCCAGTCGAAGGTACGGTTTTCTTGGGTTGTACTCAGGCCCGATGCCACTGAGGTGATGTCGATATGGTAGATCTCGTCTTTCTTGTATTCTTTGATTGTGAGCTAGGTATGGTCAGTCTCGGATTTTCCCAAGGACACAACGTGCAACCTACCACAACGGTGGCTAAGCTGATTGCAGTTCGGGTGAGCCAGCTCAAGCCCTGAAGTGCAAGCATGGGATCGATGTCATCCGAAAGGGTTTTGTTCTTGTACTCTGTTAGCAAGTCCTGCATATCTCCAAAGTAGAATGGCACTCTCACTATCACAAATACTCCAGACAGGTTGGTGCAGGTGATTTCTGGTGGGGAGGCCATGGTTCTGGGGATTTGTCTTTCAGAAAGTTTCGTAAGGACAGGAAGGTGGGTTCAGAGTCGAAGAGCAGGAGGAGAGAGAGCTTCTAATACTAGGACAAGTATGAGGGCAGACAAACCGTGGGGAGTGACCGCTTGTCCTGCGCCTGCGCCGGTCTTTCAGGTACGTGTAGCAAGATGCAGGTCACCAGAATTGTCGTAAAAATCACCCCTGTTCCTGACGTGTCAAAAGTCAATCAATTCCCCGCCACGTCACCGACGCATTCGACACGGAGTCTTCTATCTTTCCATTGTCACCTACGTACATTCTTCACCCTTTACTAGTACCCTCAGCGCTTTACCAGCGCAGCTAAATTTCTTACCCAGTACCTGATTGGAGAGGCTTACACGCCGAAGCACAGGGACAGTTAGCATCTTCATGCGCAGATTCACAATCGAACCGAACTGTGCCCATTCACCTCGATCCCTTCTCGACCACCAGAAGAATTCGACTCTGACGCTGCCGTCCTCCGCAAGAATGCAGAAACCGCCATCCGGTTTTGGGTTTGCATATCAGCATCGTTTGTGAATGAAGCCACCTTTTTCCAATTTTCCCTGAGCGCGTCGATACCGTCTTCCTCCTTCCAGAAGTCGTCAAATTGATATGTGTATATCCGCCCCGCCATGCGCGACATCTCAACCACTCGCTGCGATCGAGGTCTCCGGACCTCGTCAAATGCTGCGAGTGCCGCTGGGATCTGAGACCGGTTTTCTACATGGGCAAAAACTGCCTGTATGACAGCCGCGTCTTCGAGTGCCTGAGCTGCTCCATTACCGATAAATGGCATTGTTGCATGTGCCGCATCTCCCATCATGGCCACGCTGCCATTGTTGAAAAACGGTGCAGGATCATGGTCCTGGATGGCCCATATATCTTCCGGATTGAAAGCCGCATTTATCATCTAGCATCCACAATCAGCGAGCCAGCTATGGAAGCCAGAAGCATGACGACTTACTTCGACCATCTTCGCACAGTCCGGATCATAGTCACGAAAATCCTCAGGGTTTGGCAACTTGCCAATATCTCCATCAGTCTCTGCTCTCTGGAAGAGACTGATATTAATCACTGTGCCGTATCGGACTGGTGTCACAGCGAAAGTCCCCTTGGAACCAGCCAGCAGAGGCACGAAGCCCTGCAACCGGGGCGATATTGTCTTCTCGACAACCTCTGTGGGGAAAGGTGCTCCGATCCTGTACCACCTGTCGTGATTCACTGGCAGGGCCGCAGGATGGTCTTTGCCTAGCACATATTTTCGCGACACGCTGTGGACTCCGTCGGCACCGATGAGACAGTCTGCTGTGGTTGTCGAGCCGTCTGCAAAGGCCAGCTGTATTTTCCCGTTACCAGTCTCTTCAACATCCACCAGCTTGCGACCCATGTGCACCCTCTCTTTTGGTACAAGTTCCTGATATCCAGCGACCAAATCGATTCTTGTCACAGTTTTGCGCCCCTTCGCACGACCCAGGCGTGCAATCTCTTCCCACGTGTATTTCCCTTCCATCATGAACACTCGCGTTGCCATTTCCACCTCGTCGTCCGCCAGCATACTGTTGGCCTTGCGGAAGTACGCCTGCTTGAGAGCCGGGTCGATCAGCTCCATGGCTTGAATTGCGTTGGCGTGCAGGGCCAATGCACCTCCTTTGTCGCGGTGTTGCTGCACTTGCTCATACACCTGGACATCGAACTGCGGAAACTGAAGAAGGCCGCGAGCGAGGCAGAGGCCAGCTATGCCACCGCCAGCTATCGCCACTTGGATTGTCATGTTTGTTTCCTTCTCCCTTGTAACCTCTCTTTCTCTTGCTGCGTGTTTTATTTTGGTACGGATGGCCGTTTCCACCGCGAGAAAAATCGAGCTTAAGATAAATGGCTTCCCACACGAGACAAGGATTACATCCTTTTTGCCTCTCGGTGAGATCGCACTAACTCTCCTAATTTCCAACACCATGACATATCCATTCAGGTCCCGGCTCGAAGCCCGGATGGTATCATGTCAGCCTCGCTCCTCACCTCACTGGGCGACACCAACCGGGCATGGCAGTGGAGACTGGAGAACAAAAGAGCGAAGGGGGAAATTGACAACAACCACTCCGGATGCATTTCTCACCTTTGCCATCTCCCCATATACACACCCACGGAGGAATACTCCAGGCTCGGCGGACGGTGTAGGAAAGTCTGATAGGTCATAGCGTCAGCACAGGACCTGGAGAAACCATGGCCACTCTGCTGAAGTCATCAAGGCTCAAATGAGAATCAATCTTTCTTTGACTCAGCTAATTCAGGGCCACCCTATTCCGTACCAAGCGTCTATTTTTTGCGATCTCGTCCGCCAGAGGCTTCCATTCAAGTGCTCATATTGTGCCATTTATCGATTACACTTCTGTCTTTCCTCTCCGTTTTCATGTCGGGTCACCGCTCTCTAGAGCAAGACACCTTATCAACTCAATGACCAAAGAAGCTACCAATGTACTAGGGCGAACGAAGGATGCTGACAAAAACGAACCAAAAGAACCGTCGTCTGCGCTACCGCCTTGCGTCGTACACGGTGACGGTGACGGCGCGGCCCTTTGAAAACATCTATACGTAAGTATATCGAGGCCGGACCGATTCGAAAACACCGTCCATCGCTTCATAACGGGCGAGCGCGGCGAAAGAAACACTCCCGCCCCCCTTGTCGTCTGCGTACTCTCAGAGTCATACCTCCGCTGTCACTGCGAAAGAACGGAACGCGGTCTTCGCGGCAGACATGCATTACACTGTGTGCCTTGCCTGCCGTCCTGGAATTTTGGGACTGGGATTCTTCAAGTCTACCTCTGTGCTTTCTGTGCTGCTTTTCATCTATTTGCCGTCTGTTTTTCGATATCGGAAAACAACGTCCGTCCTATCTAGATAGAATAGTAACAGAAGTATGTCTGGCCGGAACGCCGGTGCCAGGTAGAGCCAGCTACCAAGAGAGACACACTGTCGCAAAGCAGCCCCAAGCCTGCACTGGGACCACAAACGTGTGCGAAAACGATTTCATGAAGCTCGACGTGCAATAAACAGCATCGTGTTTTTTCCCCTTCTTCTCCGCCCCCAAGAATGCATACAAACTGTCACAATTCCCCTTTTTGTTTCTGTATTCGTACATTTCAAAACTCGCTTCCCTGTACCGCATTAAGTAGCGATAAAACCGCCTAGAGCGGGATCCGTCCATGGCACACCGTTTTCCATTCCAACTCAGACACCTTCGAGGCCGCTCAACGAGCCATTGCCATGACACCACGATAGTAATCGACGCCCAATGTACGAGCGTACATGAATCTCGAATCTGCGGTGAGTGGGAGATCGATTATTGATTTCTGCAAGTTTGAAGGGAAGAGAGTCAGCCACGTGAAATCAAAAAGAAAAGGAAAAACGATGCCCATGCTTTGCGCCCTTGAAGAAGCGACAAGGTCATGTGGCTAGCACAAGGAAGAAGTCGATTTTGGGCTTACCTTTTCTGCGAGTCCGTCATCGCCACCGGTCAATTCAATCACATTCGCCACGGCCTTGCCCATTTCACAAATCGCCACTCGCTCGCTCAGCTTTTCGCGGTCTTTGTTTAGGTCTAGACGGGCCGAAGCCGAGCGCGTGGCAGCCTCGAAGCGATCGTTGAGTGCCATCAGAGAAGCCTGCAGTCTAGACAGCAGAACTGCCATCTTCTTGCGTGTCTGCTCCGGGTTCTCACCGCCCGAACTGGACCTCCTCGATGCGGACGACCGGTCCATGAGGGCCATCAAGTCGACAAAGTCGGCGTAGACCTGCCCGCCGCTCCTCCATTCAGGCCCGCAATCTTGTTCCTCAGAGGAAGCGGTGACGGCACTGTCCACATTTTCTGCGGCGTTCTTGCCAAACTTGGCGAGTACATCTCCTAAAGTCTCCCAGTCTTCGTCAATTACAAGTCGAGGTGCAACGCGACGGAGCAAGCATTGATGAGCTTGAGCGTAATCAGTGGCCAGAATGAGATAATGCAGTTCTGCAAGGGATTCATTGTAGGCTCGCGCGTAGAGCGCCTTGGCACGATAGATCCACGCAGTCGGGATTTTGAAAGAATCGGCCAGAGCGGTCCAGAGCGCAGAGATCTGCGGCTGAGATTGGGGACTAGGCGTAGAGGGAAGAGACGCGCCGTGGCAGTTCAAGAGGTGCTTTAGTTGTGCTGCCCGGTCGTCTGGATCACTAAGGTGTACCAGGGCGTACACAGCGGCGATGATGTTGCCACGAGAAGAATGCTCAAAGGCAAGGGACATGGCGAGATCATCGGCCTTCACTTGATTGACGGATACACCAGGTAAATTTGCGGTAATGGCGTGGTGAAGGCGGAACGTTTTCTGGGAGTCCCAAGGATGAGATAGCATGGAGAAGGCTTCAGGCAGGACAGGTTTCTGGATTCCAGACGTGTTTGCCCCTGCTTTGACTCCTTTCCCTTTGGCAACATTGGCGGCGAAAATTTTCAAGACCACCCAAAGAGGGTCTTCATATCCATTGTCGTTAATTGGGGTTGCTGATTCCACTTTCGACGTCAATTTCTCTTGGAAATCCGAGACCACCTCACAGAGGTCGCCGTTCTTCTGCTTTCCATACCACAGAGAAAGCGCAAATGCTTGAATCCATTCCAGGCCGAATTTCTCGGAAATTGCAAAGGCTGCGGCGCGATCTTCAACAGGGACATTAAGTACCCGCCCCTGGACGATGTTGGTATTTCCGGCTAGGATCTCGTACAAAGCTCGGATTTCCTCGCGCATTTCTGAGATGACGCCTTGGCCACGCCAGTCGTTGATCTGGGTCGCGATATCTTCTTGAAAAGTATTATCTGCTTGCTCAATCTGTGCAACTAGTAATGAAAGATGGAAATCTTTCTCCCCAGTAAGAGCGCTGCATGCAGCATGGACGTTCTTAGCTGTTAGTTGCAAAATGGCAGCAGTCGCAGCATCAGCTTTTGAGGCAGATCTGATGCGATCACCATGTCGACGCCAGATGAGCTCGGAGAGATATTTTGAGAGACGGTCTTTGCGAATTTGGGATTGGAATTCTCGATGTTGTTGGCGCGAGAGGCCCAACGTGAACTCATCTTCGTATTCATCAAACAGGACATGGAGCAACTCATAGATGTCGAGTTCTTCAATGCTGGGTTCCTGTTGAATCAAATCGGCTTTAAGCTGAGAGAATGGTACAGAAACATGTTTAATGAAGGGAATATTCTCGTACAGAGACAGCTCAGAACGTGACAAGAGAGACTTTGCCTCCATGGTGACCTATAGGGCAAAGTTAGCAAAAAAGAACTCAACTCAGTGGTTTGGCTTTCTACTCACATTTCCGATGCTGGCTGCCTGCAAACCTGTCACAACAACTTCATGGCTTCCTCCGCCAGTAGCCAATACTTTTGTTGTCCAACGACTCTCAGCCGAAGATGATTTCGACTTGTAGATGAGTTTATTAGTCGTGGTAAAATGTGGCTTGAAATTGGCATGCCAGAACTTGTCGGTTTCGTCGAGTTCTATCGCGTCCGCTTGTTCAAAGCTTTTTGCTCGTTTCGCATAGGGCAACTAGAAGACGAAAAGTTTCAGCAAATCTGTTTCATTTGAGCTACCTACATATTTGTGCTATGGGGCAATCGTGACCGTGCTCGGAACTTGTGAGGGAATTTGAATACTCTATGGTCGATTATTGGAGGAAGAATGCCATGTCAGATTGTCATGCAGACACTAATGTTCCGAGCACGGGTCACAACGTGAAAAGGAGGCCAAGGGGGGCGGGGGAGTTCAAACCTCGAAATCTGGTGCAGCCTGCGCTTTTCCTGTCCTTCCTTTCATGTCGGCCATTCTTTCCTCATGTCTGTTGAACAGAGATTGCATTATGTCGATGCTAGTTCGGAATTCACGCTTGTTGACACTCTTCTTCATCAAATCCGAAGTCGGTTTCATGGGCTCATACACTCGATCGAGGAGAACTTTGCCCTGGACCTCGCGAAGCGCGTCACGATTCTGTTTTCGTGGGCTTATAGTACGATGAAGTTGTTCTGCCCAGTCGCCATCAATGTTAATGAGAGATTTACCAGGCGTCCCCATAGTGCCGGCCTTCAGAATCGGCTTTGTGATAGATTGCTGTGGGTAAGAACCAACCATGCTCATTTCGTTATCGTCTTCGGGGACCATTTCGTCTTCCATGTCAGACTCAGCATGGTCATCTTCCAAATTCTGAGTTACAGGAATTTCGCTGTCGTAATCAATCGCAGACTGCCGGCCATACCCTCCTGGAAGGGTCTTCTGCTTAAAGGCAAACGTGTCGTCTTCGTCATCTTCATAATCGTCCTGATCCTCGCTGTCGACGTCCATCCCTGAATTGTTTGCATGCACAGAGCTGTTAAGCGACTCGGGTGGAGGTGAAAGCTGGTCCTGGTCCATATCCAGTTCGTCGTCGTCATAGTCCAAACCATAACGCGTGTAATGTGGAACTCGGAATGTCCAAACACCAGTGCTGACGTCGTAATCGATAAACTCAGTGCCCTCCATTCTCTTGAGACGACTAATATGCTTATCGAAGAGTGGTCCACTTGTGACCGAGGATGGTTGACCTCGAGCGCGAGGCCAGGAGTTTTCGATAGAGAGCGTGGATGGAACATTTAACCCTTTACCGGGTGGCGGCTTGGTGCTCGGATCTGGGTAGACGGTGATCGAACGTAGTCGGATTTCCACAATCTTCTCATACAAATCATCGAGCGGAATGGTTGTCAGATCGACAGGGTCGTTGAATACGACTTTACCGCATCCTTTCCGACCAACCTCAAAACCAGTGAAGCGTGTAAGCTTGTCGCGAGTGAGTTTGCCGAGCTCCGCACGTGTGGGTCTCATCCAGTAATCACCAGGTTGAGGATCTGGCTTGGCTTGTACATTGACCTTTCTCGAGATCAAGTCATCAGATTCACGATCCTCAGGAACAACGGCGAGTTCGTTACCTCGAACGAGATCTGCTTCAGGCGTGGAGCTCCCAGTTGGCGTCCTGCTGACTTCTCGGTCATCCTCCTCACCGTTGACGACAACCAGTGCACCAGCCCGGTCAGGCGAGGCGCCATTCTGACCGCCTGTAGTGTTGTTGTCAAAGCTGACTCTCTTCTTGAGCTTGTTTCCATGTTCTGGGCCTATTGACGACTCGCCATTCGTGATTGTAGGTGTGTTGTTTCCGTTCGTGGAGTTTTCGATACCATTTGTGGGAAAAGCCGGAAGAGAAGGACGACTGAAGAGATCATTTCTGATGCTGCGGTCAATAGTCAAGCGACGGATATTACCACTTGACCATCTCGTATTGGTAGGCGCAAAAGCATCCGGGCTGAGGACACTGTTGCTATCGCCATTGAAGTGAGACCGTAAATTGCTGACCGATGCACTTTTTCCAAATGAGCGGCCAAAGCTGCCACCGTTAAAGCTGCGACTGCCATACATGCTCCCGCTCAGACCACTTCCACCCGGAGTGCTAGCAGCACTGTTTGGAGTGCCGTAAGTGGAGTAGGAAAATCCAAATCCCGACCGACGTGGAGGTGTCATGTATCGAGACTGGTTGAGGCGAAGGCTCGGGGGAGGCTTTGACTGGCTCTCCTTCAACTTTTGAGTAGCTGACAAGGGAGTGAACAGTGGCTTCGAATTATCGGGAGTGGGGACCGGGAGTCCGGTCCAGATCGAAGTCTGTCCATACGGGTTAGGATCATTCAAAGATGAGACCTTGAACTCGGACTGCTGCTGGTTCTGTTGAGTGCTTGAGGCTGGACCGAAGAGGCTGCCCCCAAAGCCACTTGGTTGTTGATTGGCGCTGTTCCCAAAGAGAGAGGTCGCTGCGGGCTTGTTGGCGTTGTTACCAAAAGAGAATGCGGAACCAGTGTTATTACTAGTATTTCCGAACAAGCCACCGGACTGTTGATTGCCAGAATTCCCGAAGAGGCCTCCACCAGTGTTTGATGTAGTGCTGTTTCCGAAGGTATTTCCTCCAAATAAACCACCAGGTTTTTGCTGGTTATTGGCAGTGTTGCCAAAAAGACCTCCACTAGTATTAGCATTGCTATTATTGCCGAACAAGCCACCTCCAGTGTTGGCTGTCGCATTGGTGCTGTTGCCGAAAAGACCACCTCCGGTATTGGTATTCGTATTGTTTCCAAATAAGCCACCAGATGGCTGAGTCTGAGTTGTTGAACCACCGAAGCCGCTGCCTGTGTTGCTGTTGAATAAAGATGGCTTCTGTGCCGCGGTATTGTTGTTTCCGAATAGTCCTCCAGACTGTGGTTGATTCCCACCGAATGCATTTGTGTTCGAGGTATTGCTGTTGCCGAATAGTCCGCCCCCCGTATTTGTATTAGAGGTGTTTGAATTTCCAAAGGAGAATGCAGATCCTGTGTTGCTGGTGGTATTGTTGTTGTTGAACAAACTTGGCTTCTGCTGATTCTGGGTGTTGCCAAACAGACCGCCGCCGCTGCCAGTATTCGTTGAGCCAAACCCCGTGCTGCCGCTACCAAATGCATTTGTTGTGGTATTGTTCGAGGTACCAAAGAGACCGCCAGCAGGGGCAGATGAAGACTGAGCACCAAATAAGCCTCCACTCGCCGGCTTGCTACCGAACAGTCCGCCACCGCCGAAGCCAGTTGTCGATGTGTTACTACCAAACCCTGAGGAAGAAGTGGTTGCCGCTCCGAATGGGTTGGTGTTGGTGTTGGTGTTGTTGCCGAAACCACTGTTGCCAGATCCGAAAGCACCAAATGTGTTTGAGCCAAATCCGCCCGCTTGACCTGTACTGTTGCCAAATTGACGACCTGCGTTGTAGTCTGCGAGACGTAATTCTTCAAAGGAGTATTTTTGGTAAGGTTGCATGAAGTTGATGCTCTGATAGTTGCTTGACGAGCCTGCAGCTTCTTTCTCCAGAGTTGGGGCGTACGGTGTGGAAGCAGTTCCCTCAGAAGGAGGAACTGGTTGGTTCAGAGCAGTTCCACTGCCTGCCGCACCGAAGGGACTCGAGGATGACCCAAAAGTGTTTGTAGTGCCTGCGCCCCCCTGGCCAAACAATGGGGTTGAACTGGTAGTAGACCCAAAGGCAGGCTTCGCAGTGTTAGCGAAGCTGAACCCTGAGTTACCCGTGTTGCTGCCAAAGGCATTGTTGGTATTATTATTATTACTTCCAAATCCGCTTGATGATCCGAATCCACCGGTATTTGTGTTTGAGCTTCCGAACAGTCCACTTCCTGTGTTTGTGGTTGTGGAGCCAAAAGGATTGGAGGCTGGCTTACTGCCAAAAAGTGAGCCGGAGGCAGGGGTGCTGCTGCTGAATCCTGTAGAAGTTTGAGTTAGCATTGCTGTCCTTGTATTGATTGATGAAACGTCAACGTCGAGGCGGGTAAAGTATATTGGACGAGCACGGCGAGTCGCGCCTGGATTTGAATTTGCCCACATCGACATGTTTTCATGACCGATGAGACAAAGGATGACGAATGCGAAGGAAGAAAAGGTAACAAGATTAAGACAGGACGCGGTAAAAAAGATTTCAAAAGCTAGTGCGCAGGGTCTGGCAATTCAGGAAGTGAAGTCTAAGAGGCTGCGCCCGCGTCTTCTTCCACCTACCTCCAGAGTTGGACCCGAAGGTGCTTGCTCCGAACGGATTCGACGCCGCGGTGCTGGAACCAAAGCCACCTGTATTGCTAGTGTTTGACCCAAACCCGCCTTGAAGGAGTCAGTAACATGTTACTCTCGTGATTTCGGCTTGGAGATGATATGAATCCTCTTACCTGTGTTGTTTGTATTGCTGCCAAACCCTCCGAATCCACCACTCTGATTATTGTTGTTTGAACCGAAAGAGAACCCTCCGCCGCCACTGCCGAAAGACATGCTGGCAGGTATTGAAGCTCGTCGTTGCGCAATTTTCGAAGTCAAAGGAAAGGATCAAGTAGAATCGGAAAGAGTGACTGAAGAAATGCGCGATAGAAAAACGGTCGTTGGATTTCGTGACGCGCTGGAAAAGAGTCGAAGAGTCTGACTTCAATTGAGGCAGTGCTCAGGCAGCCAAGCTATGGGCAAAGATATTCTCGGTCTGAGGTTCGACCTGTCAATGCCAGCATGGGACCGAACGTCTCTATCGACGTGCGAAAGTAATAATTATTTTGGAGGCGAAACACGCGCAACAGGAGGTGGATAAGGACGGACTGGCCTGCTCTCGTAGCGGGCCTACTAGTAGTGCCAAGCTGAGGGCAGGCCGCAGTCACATGACAGCCTGACTAAGCCAAACCACAGATCGACGCGAGCAAGCGATCACAGCACAGGCAGACGCTCACTGCCCGCAGGATACTACCACTTAACTATTCTACACTGCCATCTTCAAGGGCCATTGGCATCCAGACTCGTAAGTGAAGCTAGGCTGATGCCTCCAGTGATGTAAAACTGATTTTAATTTGATAGTTGTTTGACAGGCTATGCTCCTCCTCTGCAGGCTGAAACCGAAGCTCTTCCATGGGTATATTGTTATGACAGCTGCCCAGTATATCCTCTACTTCTTCTTGGATGACTTCACAGTCTCGATGATCTTGTCGACCACGCTGGGGTCACTCAGTGTCGACGTATCTCCGAGACTGTCTTCCTCTCCGCTGAGAATCTTTCTCAGAATTCTTCGCATAATCTTACCTGATCGAGTCTTGGGGAGGTCATCAACCACAAAGATCGCTTTCGGCGCAGCAAACGGACCAATGGACTTGCGGACCTGAAGGATGAGGTCTTTGCGTGTCTGTTCACCCGCATCCACGCCATCCTTGAGTGCCACGAATGCATTGACGGCTTGGCCGGTGAGTTCGTCGTTGATGCCAACCACAGCCGCCTCAGCTACACCTTCGTGCTCGATCAAAGCGGCTTCAATTTCAGCCGTTGACAGACGATGACCCGACACGTTCACCACATCATCAACACGACCTCGGATCCAGTAATAGCCTTCGTGATCGCGGCCTGCGCCATCACCCGTGAACTGTCGTTTCCAGTCAGTCAACATTCTTGTCTCATCTCCAAGGTCGAACTTACATATAGTCCTTTGTACACATTAAGATAAGTGTCCATATACCGTTGATGCGCACCCCAGACGGTTCGTGCCATACTTGGCCACGGTTGCTTGAAGGCCAAAACACCTTCCACGTCATTGCCTTCGATTTCTTGGCCAGACACTGGATCGATGATAGCAGGTTCGATGCCAAAGAAAGGCAGTGAAGCGCTACCAGGCTTTGTGGGTGTGATACCCGCCAGTGGGGTAATAACATGAGAGCCGGTCTCGGTTTGCCAATATGTGTCGACAATGTGTGCCTCCTCTTTACCAACGGATTCGAAGTACCACTTCCAGACCTCGGCTGCGATTGGCTCACCAACTGAACCTAGCACCCGCAGCTTGTTTAGCTTATGATGGATGTGCTCATCGCCAGCTCTCTTCAAGAGACGCAACGCTGTCGGCGCAACGTAAAACTGTGTCACATTGTGCTTATCGATAACGTCCCAGTAACGGGAGAAGTTAGGGTAGGCCGGTGTGCCCTCGAAGACGACAGTCGCGACACCGAGCAGGAGAGGGGCGTATACGACATAGGTGTGACCTGTGATCCAACCAACGTCACCGCCGCAGAAGAAGACATCGTCGTCGTGGATATCGAAAACGTACTTGCCGGTTGCTGCTGCGCCCAGAAGGTAGCCTGCAGTTGAATGCATCACGCCCTTGGGTTTTCCAGTCGAACCAGACGTATAAAGAAGGAAGAGAGGGTCTTCAGACGCCATGGACTCCGGCGGGATGTACGCAGGGTACTTGGCCGTCTCCTCATGCCACCAGAGGTCGCGGCCTTTTGTCCATGGCACATCTGCGCCCGTTCTCTTGTATACCAGTACACTTTTGACATCAGGACATCTCTTGAGTGCTTCATCCACAATCTTTTTCGTGCCAATCAGCTTGCCTCCTCGCTTTCCTTCGTCTGTGGTAATGACGACCTTGGAGTTGGCGTCGATGATTCGATCGGCAAGGGAGCCGGATGAGAAACCGGCGAAGACGACCGAGTGGACAGCGCCGATACGGGTGACGGCGAGGAAGGAAATGACTGCTTCGGGGATCATAGGCAGGTATAGTGCGACAGTGTCTCCCTTTCTGACACCCATTTGCTTCAAAGTAAATGCAACTCGTGAGACCTCGCGCAGAAGCTCGCCGTATGTGAGGACTCGGCCCTCATTTGGCTCGTCAGCCTCATAAATAATTGCAGGCTTGTCTGGATTCTTGATCGCATGACGATCGACGCAGTTGTAGCTGGCATTCAAGCGACCCTCCAAAAACCAGGCATTGTCGCCATTCTGGAACGAGCCAGAGTGGACAGTCTGGAAGTCTTGCTGCCAGTGAAGCAATTCTCGGCCGAGCTTGCCCCAAAATTTGTGAGGCTGCTCAATGGATTCCTTGTACATGGAATAGTACTCGTCAATGTCGGCCAGGTGAGCTTTCCCGGGTCCTTTCTTCCAGAATGGCTTCGGAACACTAGCACTGGGTCAGTGACATCCGGGCGATTACAAGCCTCCGGAATCCGAAACGTACTGGAAGGTGTCGACTTCATGGGCTTCGGCCTAAATGCCGGGGGTCAGCGCACAACTAAGGCACGAGAAAATCGGGCCAAAGGAGCAAAATCAGCTCACCACAACAGGCCCATCTTTCTTCGGGGGTTTCACGTCGCCTTCAGACATTTTGAACGAGGTAAGCTTGCTAGGGAAGTTTGGAATGGGAGGTGAGCTAGGAAGGAGGTAATCGAAAGAAAGCGAAGGCAAGTCGAGTGACAGAAGAGGGGAGATTTGTGCGTGTTTATATCACTGCCCTAGTCTGTCTAGCTGGTCAATGGTGTGGACACCAGGAAGGGTAGTAAGAGCTACGGCTGGACAACAGGGGAGATCAAGGGTCTAATATAGCATGGCGGCCAGTATATTCGACCGGAGCAGGTTCCTGATGACGATGGGCTTGACCTGGAACACCGACCTGGAGCAAAGGACTCTTTAGAAAATGGCAAGGTGTGTGTTCATGTGCACCGATGCAGCAGGCCATCTGCGCGGATAAAAGGATACTGAGGGGCATTTATTGGTGCGAGGGGTTCGGATGGGCGCTGCGGGGAATTGCTGGGCAACGCTGGGCCAAGCTGGGCAACGCTGGGCTCTGGAGCTGGCGCTCGTCTTGCTCGTTACAGGGGCAGCGTCACACTATCTCAATTGGAGGCGGACTCCGACTTCACCGATTTTTCATCCATCGAGATTGTTGAGAATCATGGATCGTGGCACATGCAAGGGAACGGAGCAACCGTAGGCTTATATCGCTCGATCCCCACGGGGTGTCAATGTCATACCAAGGACCTCCTGAGTACAACAGGTACCTGGAAGCACGAGCTACGATATCACATCACTGGCCCCTCCTTGCCCCGGTCACCGACCCCCTAAAGTACATGTACGGGGACGTATGTACTGGCAGCAGCCACAGTACTGCTAGTGAAAATACATCGTCTGATCACTGGAATACCGGAAGTATGCAGTGAGGAAAAGGTTGTCGACCTCGTGGCTGCTTACCACACCCGAAAGTCTGAGCCAATGCCGAAACAACTCCCTCTCGTCCCTGTATTTTAGCCCTGGATGCATGGGCACAAAACAGTCAGCGCCCAGGGTTTACGGTTTACCCATGATCTGCTACCGTCAATCCAAATACTGGTGTAGTAGCGTGACTGGTTCTCTGGGCGCTCTGGTTGCCTCGTCATTCGTCCATTTCATTCAACGTCGTCGGGCTTGTCATACGCACCGAGAACGAGGCCATATCTTCCCATGGGTGGCAACATCTGATGCCGTAGTATTATTATATTCTCCAAATCTAGACACTTCCTCTGATCCATGAGGATATTCCTAGCATAAACACGAGAATCGCCCCATCCGCCGTAAATTCCTTTCCCATCTGTATCCACAGTCCTATCCCGCTTTTCCCCGACTGACCTTTAGACATTATCCGTGCGGTTTGCACCAGTAGCTCTCCTGTCAGGAACACCAGGAATGGATTCTGAAACGTTGCCGGTGCCGGAGGATTCTCGCCGTACACGCGAGTCGATCGGTCGATAGCGGATATCAAGTACATTCCGGCAAGGGTGGCGAAAATCACATGGATCATTTTCCAGATGCGCGTCGCTTGTATCTCGGTTCGACTAGGCGGAGCCTTTTGATTTCCCATCATCATGTTCGTCACGAAGGAAGGAAGACCTGTTGCTTTTGCGATGTCGTCGGGAGAAAGCCCGGGTCCTCCTCCAAGCCCACCAGGACCGCCAGGTGCACCGTCCATTCCTCCCATCATGGCTTGTAACATCTTCATCATAGGATCGTCTTCTTGCTGTGTCTGATTCTGCCCTTGTTCTGGAACGGATTGCCTCAGCATGGCTCTGATATACTCTTCTTGTGCCTTGACTTGGTCTGGAGTTGCTGCCTGATTTGCGCCTGCGATCGGTGGAGGTATCTGCAATGGTGGTGTCGACGTTGGAGGTGGTGTGAAAGAAGGAGAGTCATTGCGCACTACGTGTTCAACGTCAATCTGAATGCTCTTTTGATTCATAACTTTGACGGAGTGTCCGCAGTGTGAACTTATTGCGGGGACTTACTGCTCTCTGGAGTCCTGCCACTGAGCCGCGTGATTTTGTCTAGTCTTTCGTTCGCAGAGCCTGTAATCTTTGCCTCGCGCTTCTGTCGTCGGATACGTGCTTGCCGCTGGGCAGGTGTTTCTTCTGGATCGGCCATGTTGAGTCGAAAACTAGATCTTGAGGGAGACGTATGAAACCTTGGAGAGAACAGAGCAGTCGCCAGGCCCTTGTGGTACGGCTCGGCCAGTAATATGACCTGCCACAGACAGGAAGCAAAATGAGGACCTTGACACAGTGCAGGGAGTATTAGTGTAAGTTGTGTCCAGGGAGCTGAATGGAAAATTCACAAAAACGATTTCTTGCGAGATTTCGGAGAAGTTGACCCCCCCAGGTGCGGGTGACGTACCGCCAGACGCTAGAAGACTGGTCAATCATGCCTACGATTTTGACTTCACCTATTACTACCGGTACTGCCAGCCAGCGGACAAAACAATCGACAGGCATATAGGCTGGTAGTAGGTGCCGGCGTCAACGCGCTGGTATATGTGTTGGGTCACCCTATTGCCCTTGTTGTTAATAATGAAGACAAGAGTCGAGATGAACCTGAGACTCAACACATACCAGCGCGTTGACGCCCGGCACCTACCACCAGCCTATATGCCTGCCAATTATTTTGTCCACTAGCTGCTCCAAGTGGTTTACCTTGTTTTCCATGAGTAGCACTTTCCGCATCGAAAGCCACGGCCATTACAGGTCTGAAGAAATTTTCACAGCCAGATGAGCATGTGGTAGGGCAAAGCCCCGTCCGAGCCACAGATGGTTCTTTAGGCACAAATCCCTCGAGCTGCAATGCCAACGTGAAAACCAAGAACTTCAATAGATTAGGAGAACTGCACGATCTCCAAGGCTCCTGCACGAATACCCTTCCGCTCCAATCGAGGGTTTCTAAGCGTGGGATATCATCAAGTCGTCAAACACTCTTGGGAATCGCTCATCATTGCAGACAAATTGCATAAAACGCCTCTTTAGCAACACTTCCTGTTCCATCATAATCAAATTCCTCCACCATGGCGTGTATTTCATCTTCTGTGAGACCAGTCTCGCCTAGCTCTCGAGATACCCGCCGGATGTCGTCAACTTCAATGTATCCTCTTTGCTCGGGATCAAATAAAAGAAGCGCCCGTTCCACCTCGTCAGCGGGGTCGCGCTCGAATATCTTCTGCGCTGCTATGCGCTGGAAAGCATTTTGCGGGAGGAGGAGCTGGCTAGCATGGTATGTTTGTTGTCCTCTGGCTGGAGGTCCTCTCTTAAATTGTGGCTTCGGAACTCCTTGTGTATGCATGATTTGTACGATTTCTGGCTTCGATACTGAAAATCCAAGCGATCGCATAGCGACGCGCACCTCGTGGTAGTCGAGATGGCGATCTCGGTCGAGATCGAAAAGGGAGAACTGCGTATAGGTTAGTCAACGATGCCTATGAGTTGCGAAAACACGTAGCGCATACTGCTTCAACGAGTTCCTCTCGCTGTTCCGCGCTCAATTCACTGAGCGCATTCGGTTCCTTCTCCATGCTCGCTCTCGCTGTAGACGCGCCATACTGCTGCTGTGGCACCGAAGGTTGCCCGAATTGATATGATTGTTCGGTTTTTCGGCCGAACGTGGATTGAGAGTACTGTTGTGCAGGTGCAGTTGTACCGGGCTTCTGCGCAGTGCGATCGGGCAGCTTGCTCGAGGATGCATACACATTTCGACCCGGAAAGGTAGGATTGCCTTGCGACATTTAACAGGCATTGAGAGGGCGCAAACGCGCCAATGTCACCAGGGTTGCCTTTGGTGCAGCATGAATCACGGCGAATACTAGTTTGTAGCAAGATGACGAAGGAATGCTGCGTGGCCGTATTTGTTTATGTGAATAACACCAAAATGCTGGCTGAGTGGCAGGTGAGTGGACGCGACCAGACCAGCAACGGACGCGTGCGCCGCAGAGAGGAATTTCCGCCCTCCTAGTGCTAGAGACTGGAACCTTTTCCTCCACCACCCGAATTCGCCTCCAACTTGGAAACTTGTGGTCTTTCGCACAGGCCTTCCAGCAGCCTTTGCATATCAACCAAACAAATCTCTGAAACACAATGATCTTCCTAATATGCGGAAAAGCCGTGGTGCGCAGCACAACTTGAATGACCGAACTATAATCCACTTTGATTATGATTGCTTCTATGCTTCGGTCGTGGAACACGAGAATCCTGCGCTCAAATCAGTACCCTTAGCCATCCAACAAAAGCAGATTGTGGTGACCTGCAACTATGAGGCTCGACGGCGAGGTCTTAGAAAGCTACAATTGATTACAGAGGCGAAGCGAATATGCCCGGAGGCTGTCATTGTGCTGGGTGAGGATCTAACCCGATTTCGAGATGCCTCCAAAGACTGTACAACTTCTTGCAGCAATCTATCTGGAGCGGAAGGGCAGAGCGCCTAGGGTTTGATGAAGTCTGGTATTTCGCCCTCAACATAACGTTCGCATTGTCACTGACCATGTTGAAGGTTAGATTGCTCCGACATGGTCGCCTACAACCTCCCTTTGATTAATCCGAATGATCTTTCCCGCTCCTTCTTCTGCCTAAGCAAAGGCGATCCTACGATAGGTTTTGAATATGACGCTTCGGATGTGTTTGGTCCTACGTGGCCGCCAGATTCAATGCCTACGAACCAGCCCTCTGATCAGGAGAGAGCGATGCGAACGCGTTTGGTACTCGGTAGTCATTTGGCACGGCATCTTCGACACGAGCTGGAGTTTCGGCAAGGATACACTTCCACAGTAGGCATTGCGACAAATAAGGTGCTCTCAAAATTGGTTGGTAATGTCAACAAGCCCAAGAACCAAACAACCATCATCCCGTACGAGACGACAGGCGCTTCTGAATCTACGGTGACACGATTCCTTGATACCCTGGACATTGGCAAGATTCCTGGCATTGGATTCAAACTAGCACAGAAGATTCGTGCCCACGTTCTTGGTCGAAGTGCAACCTTCTCCGAAGGTCTTGTGTATGGGGGCACCAAGGAAGATGTCAGTGTTCTCGATGTGCGCACACACCCGGGTATGGGCCCTGAACAGCTCGAAGAAATTCTCAGTGGGTCAAACTCACCAAAAGGTATCGGTGGGAAGATTTGGGACCTCATTCATGGCATTGATGACACCGAGGTGGGTAAGGCAAAACGCGTTCCGTCACAAATAAGCCAAGAAGATTCGTACATGAAGTATCTCCATACCCTTGAGCAGGTCAGAACGCAACTGTATTTACTTGCGGAGAGGCTCATTCGTCGCATGCAGGTGGATCTCGTGGAGGAGGACGGAGAGGACAAGGATGAAACGAATGAGCCACGACGTCGATGGATGGCGCATCCACGCACCTTGCGATTGTCCACCAGACCGCGACCAGCTCCTGGTCCTGATGGTGTACGAGCAAGGACGTTCCAGCGTCTCTCCCGGTCGACGCCAATGCCGAACTTTGTCTTCAGTCTGAGTCAACCGTGCTCTGCTCTGGCAGAAAGGCTAGTTGAAGAAGCATTGGTTCCAATGTTCCGGAAACTCCATCATGAGAAAGCTGGGTGGAACCTCAGCTTGATCAATGTTGCAGCTACGAACATGGCAGAAGCGGCAGCCGAGAGCAAAGACAGCGAAGGCCGGGATATCGGAAGGATGTTCCGATTACAGCACGAGACACTCAAAGACTTCCAAATTCTGGAAGACCACGACCATACAGAAGACGACCATGGGTCCGATGCCACCACCCAAGATGCACAGCCAGAACCTCAGGATGATTTGCAAGTGGTGGATGGGTGGGATTCTTCAGACAGCGACAGCCAGTTGCTCGAACGTTGCGAATTCTGTCATAATACCCTTCCTGTATTTGCACTAGAGGCACACCGGCGATACCATGAAGTGGATAGTTAGGCACCTCGGTAGTTATACATGCGTGGTGAATTCAGCTTCACAAGCATCACGCGTTGGCATTGGCGTCGACATTGACGCAGACGCGATGGCAGTGGCTGAGAGCTTGAATGCGCAAGCAAAAGGCCACGCCGAGATCTGACCAAATCCGTGTCCCACTCTATGTGACAGATCGTGCCTAGGCACTCGGTATCGGTGGCATGTTTTTCCGCAGGAAGGCGAGCACAGCTGTGCAGGTGGCAATAAGTGGCAGGCCCCTCGGCTTTTCCTCTTACGCCAGGTTGTGCTTGTCCTACTATTTTCATCACAGCTTGTTTTTTTTCGCTCTGGCCCCAATCGCACCTCTCAGCCGCCCGATTCTAGCCTCAACGGCCTCTTCCTCTTCCCCATCCCCGCTACTTCGGGCAGTTCGATGCTGAAAATAGAGCACAGCGGTTACGGGTTACGGATAAGTGATCTAGGCCGCGTCTCCTGTAGTATCCGTTCCTGAATCCCATGGCTCGTTAACGCCCACCCAAGGCGCCATCTCGATTCCCGACCATGGATGATGCAGGTCAACAAATCAAGCCACACCTTTTTTGAGATCTTTTCAGGACACTTTCCCGGCCTTGACTGGTCAGCGGTCAATTGCAGGAAAACGGGAGCTCCGCTGGTGCCAGGCCCAAGCTAAGAGCATGTCAAGGTTCGTAAGGATTTGCCATGATGGGCTCCTTAACTCGCGAAATGTTGCAAGTATAGACGTCTCACCTCGTGGCGTCTGGCCTGGATGACGCACGGAGCCTCAACCGTCAGAGAAATTTTAAGCGCCATCCGCCATATCAGCTGCCCAGTGCCCGCATCTTGAGTTGATTCTTTTTCACAGCTGCCTATAGACAGGCTTATGTGAGGTGCCTGGCAATCCTGACCACGCCAGCGATTCCAAAGAGGGTCGCCAGCCTACTAATAGCAAAGCCCTCCCTTGGCTTTCGCGCGCCGCCCTCACGCTCGTGCGTGCTTATGCACCACTCCAACAGAAAGCCTCTTCGCTTAAGTACTTTCATTCCGCTGACCCCGGGCTGAAGTACAAAGGCTTCTCTCTCTTATACGAAGGGATTGCGGAGTATAACAGATTGACTTCTTGATTTGATGAGTGGAACTTCAGCCGTGTCAGAAGCCACTTCTGAAGGCAAAATGCTTGCGATATCCATGCCACCGACTCTACCTCATCTTCTCTCCCGACTTGATGCCCACCCTTTATCCATGCTCCCACCGGACCACGTTCCGTCCCTGAATCCCTTATCACCCGGAAAGAAACCCAAGCTATCACTCGACACTTCCGATCTCGCTTCAACCTTTCATGGTTCAGTCAGTCGCCAAACTAGCTTCAAGCCGGACACAACGGCGACTCCAACCACTTTGAACACGTTCAATAACACTTTTGATCTTTCATACCGCCCATCGCCGGTGTCAACACTACCATCGCCAGTGCCTTCGTTGGCGCGAAGGCAAAGTGCCCATCCCTCATCCCCAATTGGGAGAACATCCGATCAGCCATACAACGTCACTTTACCATTCGGCATCCACCCGATACTGAAAAACAGTCCACTACCACGGGACGTCCGTCGACCTTCAATCAGTGCAAGCCCACGCATCTCAGGCCGGCGAGTGTTCTTCCCACCACCCAAAAAGGTGACTTTCCGAGCGGAGTTGGCTGAAGAGATCGTCACGCAGAAGTATGTGATGCGCCACGCTGATCTGAGCTCGTCCGAAGATGACTATAGTTCGTCAGAGACCGACGAACAGAGCAGCACCTCGAATGATGAGGAAGTGGAAGAAGGAAAGGAACAAGCAATCAGGGTAGATGAAATTTCGGCGCGGGGCAGGAGAAAGCGGAAGTGCACAGCAACCTCTCCCTGCCCGCCGAATGAAGATAACCGAGGCAGAGAAGACACATCACAGAGTAGGTCGACTCGCAGATCGAAGCGAAAGCGAAGAATATGGGTTTGGACAGAGCCAACGGTTCCTAACGAACCAAACCTGCAAGGGAATCGAGTTGATGGCGATACTGAAAATAAACGCTCAACGGAAAGCCAAGATTCGTCTCTAGCTACGATTGCAGCCCAGGTGCCGGAGAGGAGTGAACAAGCCGACCAATCTAATGAGGCCAAGAATGTATAGAATGGTACGCATACCTACTATGGTAGTAATGTGAAATAATATCAACCTTGAGAGTCTATTAGAGATACAGACTGAGCAGCGGCACTAGCAAATGAATTTGAATGGAGTCTTTGCTCGATTGGTTTGAACGCCGCTGCTCCAAATCTCCGTGGCACCTCAAATTCAATTCTCACATGTAAACTGCCCCTCGCCCATCTGTTTCTGAGAGGCCTCGCATTCATAAGCTCATTACCATCAACCATGGACCGCTCACTGAAATGTTTCACCAATTGCCTTCTTTGCATTTCGGGCGAGCTTGTAGCCCAAGACATCTACTTCAGCACTGAACAGCATACGATTACCCCAAACTATTACTATAGGCAAGAAGGAGTTGAACGGATAGATTTGAATGGCAAAATAGTTGCACCAGGATTTCTGGATTTGCAGACAAATGGCATGAAAGGCGTCCATTTCACTCAACTGGCGCACAACGACAGCCTCCGCGAGGATAGGAAGAAGCTGGAAGAGGTCAGCCAGATGGAAGCAAGCCACGGGGTGACTGGCTGGTGGGCAACTGTGCCTACCGTTGACAAAGACCGTTGGAAACAGGTATGTACCAAATGGTCAACACTCAACGATAATTATGCTCTTGTCCTCTTGGTGACTGACAAACGCTGCCTCAGATAGTGCCACTACTGAAGCCACAGACATTTGGGTCTGGTTCAGACTTACTTGGAGCCCACGTCGAAGGGCCATATATCAATACCTCAAAGAAAGGTGCACACAATGCTTCCTACCTCGTCAAGCCAACTGAGATGTCCCCTGCCGATTTGTACGGAGACGACAACCTCAAAGATGCAATCAAGTTGATCACATTGGCACCAGAATTACCTGGCTCGACAGCACTGATTGGCCAGCTGCAAGAAGAGTATCCTCATATTGTGATCTCGCTAGGTCACTCGGCAGCCACATACGAGGAGGGCACCGCAGCCGTGCAGCTCGGTGCTCGAGCCTTGACTCACGTTTTCAACGCTATGGAACCCTTGCACCATCGGAATCCGGGGCTGGCTGGCCTGATGAGCTCTGGCAAATGCTATTACTCCATTATTCCAGATGGTATCCATCTCCACCCTTCCGTGGCCACGCTTTGCCATCGAACTGATCCAAGAAAATGCATCTTCATCACAGACAGTATTGAGTTGGCAGGCTTACCAGATGGTGTGCACCCTGGACATGGGCAGATACCGCTCAACCAGCTCAAGCAAGGCAACAGAGTCACAATCGAAGGCACCGACACGTTGATTGGCAGCTGTTGCACGCTGGACGAGTGCGTCCGGAATGCTGTTGCATTCACCGGCTGCAATCTCGCGGAAGCTGTCCAATGTATCACCGAAAACGTCGCCGACCTGATGAGTGAGAACAAGAGAGGCAAGCTTGAGCCTGGGAGAAGAGCGGATTTTGCAATTTTAGACGAAGAGGGTCGTGTTATAGAGACTTGGATGGGCGGAAGCAAGATATGGTCGTCTTCGAGTTCATAATGCTGTGGTGGTGGTGGGTGTCCGGGATATTCCGTATGCAGAATGATATCAAAATGGCCAGAGAAACAAGAAAATCACCTTTAGCGATTAGCTGCATTTGAGACACGCCCCTCGCCCTCAGGCTGGGCAGAGTTGGGGTACGCGTTCCTCAAACAAGGTATGGTATGGGCTCGGGAGCACAGGCGATGAGTTTTTAGGGCTTAACGATGGCGTGTCTTGATCGGCAGCTAAGCGAATCGCTTACCCTTGGGTGCCCTGTAAGCCCAGATTTGTGGTTAAAGACAAGCCACAAACGCACAATGTGGGCATTGGTGTGCTCCATTGCGGGCTCAAAGCTCACATTTACGTCACTAGAGATTTGATAGAGCTGAAATGAGTGCATTGGGAGTGAGAAATACATCATAGCAGATAAAACCACAATCAAGGGCACCCTGTCTGCGATGCCGTGTTCCACTATGCCCTGTGATGCGGTTGTGCCAGGTTTTGGTGTCCTCCCCTAGCCTTCACTAATTCATTCCTTTTTTGCTCCTTTCACTTCAAGGTCGACAGCTTCTTCATTGTCGGGGACTTAACCTTGCGTGCTGGACATTTGAGCCGCTTGATCTCCCTCCCTTTGCCTGCTCTTATCCCCGCTTGCCCCTAATACCCAATTCCTAGCTCAGAGCTCTCCTTCTCACCATGGAGACGCAGCAGCAGAAGACAGGCAAGCCATGGAGCGGAGGAAACAAAATTCCAAACATCAAAGAATTTGTTGATCGCCTCGATAGGGAGAAATCAGAGCGAGACAAGAATATCGACGCCCAGACACCATCTGGCACTGAACAGCAAGATTCCTTGGAAGTACATCCGCACCAGAACGAGAAGCAAAATAAGAAGGGCAAGGTTGTCACCGATCCAGTGACAGGCAACCAAGTGACTATTGCCAATGTCGGTAAGGAGTACATGGCCAGAGCAGACAATCCCCAGGTACAACCAATCTTTACTTCTGAGATTAGGCCTTCATACTGATAGTGTCGTAGTTATCTGTCCCGAACCAAAACCTTGGAAAACCCACTACTGTTGCCACCGATGCCTCGCAAAAGAATCCGGAATACAAGTACAAACAAGACGTCACCGCTCCTCCAGACCCAATCGCTGAGGGGAGCACCTCAGATGTGCCAATTCACGGAGAGAAGACGAACATCCTCTTCCATCCAACGCCCTCGGTCAGCTACGAGCCCATGTTTGCACTCCTCGAACAGCGGGCTGGTGGTCTCTGCATTGCCATTCTAATTTCTATTGTTGTTCTTGGGAAGATGTTCGGCGGTTCTTTGAAAGGTTTGATACCCCTTGGCATGTGCCTTGCTTCCGGCGTTTGGCTGTGGATGAAGGAGGTGGTGAGAAGTGGCCGGGAGGTGGAATGGAGCAGTGAGCAGAGCAGAGGGGAGACTGTAAGTGGCCAACCAGGCACCACAGTGACGGCATCTAATATGGGCAGGCCGTCGCAAATCTTCTGCCAGAATCGGTCGAATGGATGAACACATTCTTGAGTGTCGTCTGGGGCCTGATTAATCCCGAAATGTTCGCCGCCGTCGCCGACACCCTTGAAGATGTCATGCAAGCATCTGTACCGGGTGTTATCAATAATGTCAGAGTCGCAGAGATCGATCAAGGAAGCAACCCCATTCGTATCCTCAGTTTAAGGGCGCTTCCAGATTCAAGAATGCATGAACTCAAGCAGAGCATCCACGAAGAAAACAAGAAGACGAAAGACCCTCAAGAAGCAGCTGCTGATGAAGAGGGCGGAGACTATTACAATCTGGAAGTCGCGTTTGCGTACCATGCTAAACCTGCTGGTGACCGTGCCTCTGCTTCCTCGAGGGCACGGAACATGCACATGAATTTGGTGTTCTACCTTGGTGTCAAGGGTCTGATTGGCGTCCCTTTGCCTATCTTCGTCGAGTTGCAGGAGCTGGTCGGAACTGTACGCCTGCGACTGCAAATGACGCCCGAGCCGCCATTCGCAAAGAGCTTGACTTTCACCTTTATGGGTGTTCCTCATGTTCAAGCAGGCTGTATCCCGATGCTTCAGAAAGGGGTTAATATCCTCAACTTGCCACTTATTTCGAACTTTGTCAACTACGCCATTGGCGCAGCAGCCAGCATGTATGTTGCTCCAAAATCCATGCAACTCGATTTGAAGGCCATGTTACAAGGAGACGACATCACCAAGGATACCCAAGCCATTGGAGTCATGTGGATTCGCATTCATCGTGCAATTGGCCTGAGCAAACAAGATCGCCGCGGCGGCAAATACGGTGGCAGTGACCCGTATATCAATCTTTCATTCTCAAAGTACGGCAAGCCGATGTATTGTACTCGAGTCATCACCGACGACCTCTACCCCGTCTGGGAAGAGACCGCTGCCCTTCTGGTCACACCTGAACTCATCAAGGCGGATGAGCAGCTCAGTGTCGAATTGTGGGATTCAGATCGCAATTCCGCAGATGATATTGTCGGAAAGATCGAATTGTCGATGCAGAAGATGATTCAGCATCCCGGGAAGATGTATCCTCAGATTTCCAAGCTTGCTGGCACACAGCAAGGAAGTGAGATGCCCGGCGAATTGCACTGGGAAGTCGGATACTTTGGGAAGCCTAAGTTTCGTCCTGCCCTTCGCACCGATGGTAAGGACAAGAATCTACCGGATCAGCTTAAAGATGATGCGCAATTTCAAGATGAGAAGGGTACTATTGACAACGAAGACGCCGATGCTGTTACACACACTCCCCCTGACCCTCTCTGGCCAAGTGGTATATGCAGTGTTATCGTACACCAAATTGTCAACTTGGAGCTTGAGAACATCAAGGGTAGTGATGGAAACCGAAAAGGCAAAGAGTTCGAACCAGCCAAGGCTTACGGTGAATCTACAGAAGAAGAATCCAAGAGTACGTTACTTTCTTTCAGAGTAAGTGTTTTAGATGGTCTGACCTTTGACAGAACTCCCGACGTCCTATTGCACGATCCTGTTCAACGATACTCTGGTGTATCGTACACGTGCCAAGGCAGTCAGTAGCAAACCGATCTTCAATGCCGGTACCGAAAGATTTGTACGAGACTGGAGATCTGCCATCGTCACTGTTACAGTTCGCGATTCACGCAACCGAGAGCACGATCCTATCCTTGGCGTGGTACCTCTTCGATTGTCTGATATACTTGCGACCAGTTCTCAGGTGACAAGATGGTATCCACTGGACGGCGGCATCGGCTTTGGCCGTGTCCGAATTTCGCTTCTTTTCCGAAGCGTAGAGACACGACTCCCGCCAAACATGCTTGGATGGGATGTTGGTACCTTTGAATTCCTTTCCGACAAGATCGTGGCCACCGGCTGGACTTCAAACACCAAGCTCAAGCTTAGGACCGGTGGGAGCGTCGGAAAGATTCCTCGGACACACTGCCACACTGAAGAAGGAGGCGGTGGCGTTTACTTTGATGTTTCTACGGAAGCGAACCATCATGTGCGTCTTCCTGTCAAGTACCGATACCGTTCACCAGTCATCTTTGAATTCCACGTCACAGGAAAGCGTGGGGCAGCCGCGTATGCTTGCATCTGGCTTCAAAATCTGGTTGACAACGAAGAGACGTCGATCGACATTCCCATCTGGACCACTAAGAATGGCAGCAGGCTTGTGCAGAATTATATCACCGAAGAGAACGCAAAAGCATTTATGGACAAGGGCCTTGAAGATCTGAAAGAAGCTGGTCGCCTGCGGTTCCGGGGCCGATTCAAAGCTGGCATGGACGAGTCGCACCGCGATTATGTTGTGGACAATAACACGCGCGAGACGTATGAAACATTCGAGGCATGTTTGGCTGAGGGTGTGAGAGAGCGAGTTGTTGAAAGTGAAGTGCCCGAAAATGTCCAAGAGCTTCATGAAGCTTCGTTGAAAGAAGGTCGTGATGTCCTTCAACACGCAGCTTCAGAAAAGGACAAACGTAAATGGACAAGCAAGACCGGAGAGGACTGGTCAGGAGCATTCAGCCACGATCCCAGAGCTTACACCAACAAACACCATCAGAAAATTGCCGAGCCCGGTGTCGACGAACCGCCTCACGACCCCTTCAATCCATCAGATGACGACGACGATGCTGAGCCGATTGATGATGACTCGTCGGATCTTGGCATCACCGACGCTACCAACGTCCAAGCAGATCAACTGAAGCAGGATGTGAACGGCACACATGAAGATGCAAACGGACGGCCAAGTGACGACACCACCCAGACGACGGGGACTGGGTACACGACCATGACAGAAGACTCGACGAATATGGTGCAACCCGTGCAGAAGCGAGACAGCGGGTTTGATCAAAAGGCCGCAAAGCGATCCGAAGAACGCAAACATCGAGGATTGTCGCAGTGGACTCCAGCGAGGAATGTCAAGTTTGCCAAAGACGGAGCAAAGATTGGAGCAAGCAGGCTCAAGAAGAGACTGGGTATGGGTTCATTAGGAGGTCGAGAGCCTGGTGTCGAGACGGAGGCTTGAGAGGCCATCAACAGCTTTCGGGGAACTTCACACATAGCGATGTGTTGGGCTTGACTCCGGGGGACATTTCGAATTATGGTGGAAACACGATGGACGCTGTAATAATAGAAATGTTTAATCGTCGGGTTGCACATCTTTCCGTGAGCTGGGGGGAGCTGGTGCCATTAAAATTGAGGTCCACCATCTACCAAGTGCTCAGATCAACTGTTTCAGACGAGTTTGAGCCCGAGGCTGCGCTCGAGCCAACCAGGCTAGCCCGCAGATTATTTTTTTTATTTGTCTATGTACCTGACACGGAACAACAGTGCCGACGTTGTGAGACAGAGACGTTGCTCTTTGACTGCATCAGCACTTTAAGGGAGTTGTTTGCCTGATTACGGAGCCGATCGGGCAAGACGAGGCTTGGAGTCTTGGGAGCTGACGCTTTCAGTCAGACCTTTCGTCTTGGGCTCTTGGGGATGACTGAGCCGGTCGATATGTGCGCGTCATGCAATGGGCGAAATGCATAGGCAACAATTTGCAACCAGTCATGGACGGGTTGGCCAGCAAACCGGCCGGGAGGCTGTTATTGTTGCTGGTGACAAGGCAGTTTCAAGATACATCAGTTTTGTTGCCAGCAAGAGTTATGCCTTTGTCCATGCAGATACACAGGTATTCGGCACCCCTCTGAACCGAGTCATTGCCTGTTACTTGCTAGCGTTCGGGGCATTGAGAATAGCAGCGAATAGCGATAGGCACTTAGCGTGCTGGTACTCCTTGGCCTACTGCATGGCTAGAGGTCTAGGGGCGAGTAGGGGGCGACCATGCCCCCGGGAACGACCACGAACCTTGTCTCGCCTGTCACGTTCGGTGGCTGCGCCCTCCACCACGCAGCGAACCAGCCCCGTTCATTGCTGTGCCCACCTCTCTGCTTGTTGAACTCTTCTACCAACGCCGTATCTTCACCCTTCACGCTGCTACATCGTCCGCAGCTGCCGTCTGGGCATAGCATCACTACTACGTACACTCGCTGATCCATTGATTTCTTCTCCTCTCTCTTCTGTCTACCGGAAGTCCTCGATCGCTTTCTTTTATCTTGCCATCGACTATTGGTATAGGGCTGCGCAACTCCAGAATCGCCAGCCCTCTCACACGACACTCAACAACACCTCACCAGCCTTTCGCTAATTTTCCGGAACCTCAATTCCTATAGAATACCTGACCCATTGCTGAATCCTATTTGTTCGAAACACAATCAAAAGCCGGTTTGTCCCTGTTCAAATGAAAACTGAATCGAGCATAATATAATCGGACCCTTCGCAACTGCCTGGTCTCCATCTTCAGCTTGCCTGTTAAGATCCCAGTATGCGCCTGTTCAATCGTCTTGCGGCTTTTGCCGCATCCTGCTGCCTCCTCACATCTTCAGTCGAAGCACATTCACAATCCAGAAATCCTCTAAAATACCTGTCTTTAATCGAAAACCCCCGGATACACACACCCTCACAACGAGTGCAATACACCTCAAGCTTTGACCTTACGTTTGACCTTCACAAAAATACCGAGCATATCAGGCTCAGCCTTGAGCCTAATCATGACATCCTGCATGAGGACTCGTTCATCGAGTTTGTCGACCAGTTTGGCAATGTTAGACACGCGGAAAGGATGCGGCGCGAGGACCACAAGGTCTACCAGGGGAAAGCATTTCGTGTCATGAAAAATGGGGACAGCAAACATGTGGGGTGGGCTCGCATATCCGTGAGGAGAGATGGTGTCATACCTCTTTTCGAAGGTGCCTTTACTGTCATGGGAAACCACCATAACGTACAATTGAAGTCCAGCTATATGGCAACCAAGCACGAGTTTGACCCTGAGCTGGAAGAAGATGACGATGAATACATGGCGGTCTGGCGAGACTCTGATGTCAGTCGACAAAGTCACTCAGAGCTCAAGCGCAGCGCTGGGTTGACGTGCGGATCTGATAAGTTGTCGTTCAACACTCATCCTGACCATCCCATCTACCGCGATTTGATGCTCAAACGTGATGATGGCTTCTGGGGCAATACCGGAACCATGGCCATCACCAACATGTTTGAAAAACGTCAAAATATCGACGGTGGCGGTGCAGGATCTGGTAATTCAGCTGGTGTTAACCTTGCTTCTACCATCGGTAGCACAGCTGGATGTCCAACAACCCGCAAGGTCGCTCTTGTTGGTGTTGCAACTGACTGCACGTACACGGCCAGTTTCAATTCTACCGACAGCTTGCGGGCAGATATGATCAGCACTGTCAACACCGCCTCTGAGCTGTATCAATCTACGTTCAACATCACTCTCGGCCTCCGCAATTTGACTGTTTCTGATGCTGAATGTCCTGGTACAGCCAGCACTCAGACGCCGTGGAACGTGGGTTGCTCGTCCAACACGGATATTACACAACGACTGAACCTCTTTTCTGCCTGGCGTGGGCAACGTGGGGACGACAATGCTTACTGGTCTCTCTTCACGACGTGTAACACGGGTGCCGAGGTCGGCCTTGCTTGGCTCGGGCAACTGTGCAATTCTGGCGCAACAACTCAGTCGGACACGAGCGGTAACACTCAAAGCGTTACTGGAGCCAATGTTATTGCAAAGACATCGACTCTGTGGCAAGTGTTTGCCCACGAGACTGGCCACACCTTTGGCGCCGTCCACGATTGCGATTCCAGTACTTGTGCTCAGTCCGATGTCGTTAACTCCGGCCAGTGTTGCCCACTGTCTTCTACGACCTGCGATGCGAATGCGCAGTACATGATGAATCCATTCTCATCCAGCAGTATCACTAGATTCTCCCCATGTTCAGTTGGCAACATCTGCAGCGCACTTGGCCGCAATTCCGTCCAGTCCACATGTCTGACAGACAACAAAGGGGTTGTTACCATTAGTGGAAACCAGTGCGGAAATGGTATCGTCGAAGAAGGCGAAGACTGCGATTGCGGCGGCGCCGAATCTTGTGCGAACAATCCATGCTGTAACCCGGATACGTGTAAATTTGCGACGGGCGCAGTCTGTGATCCCAGCAATGAGGGTTGTTGTACCAATCAATGTCAATTCAGCGCCGCTGGAACGGTATGCCGCGCCAGCACCGGTCAATGTGATCCACAGGAAACATGCGGTGGAGTCAATGGGACTTGCCCGCCTGACACAACAGCAAAGGACGGGACGGACTGTGGCAGCGGACTTCAATGTGCCAGTGGTCAATGCACGAGTCGAGATTTGCAGTGTATGACTTTGATGGGGAGCTACACCAACAATAACGACACATATGCCTGCAACAGTCAGACCTGTACACTGAGCTGTGCCAGTCCGGATTTTGGCCCGAATGTATGTTATAGCATGCAACAGAACTTTTTGGATGGCACTGAATGTGGTGGTGGCGGACACTGCGAGAATGGGGTATGCAGAGGAAGTTCAGTAGGAGGCGAAGTGAAATCGTGGATTGACGATAATAAGACCTTGGTCATTGCGTTGGCCAGTGCGATTGGTGGTCTAATACTGCTTGCGATTCTTGGGTGCTGTATCCGGGCATGTCGGCGACCCAGAGGGAAGCGAATTGACGCGGTCGTGCCAGGACGTCACAGGCATCGCAGGAGCGTCAACGGCACATCTCGCAGAGGATGGGAGGGTCCTCAAATACCTGACCAAATGCGAGATCGTGGATATGGAGGAGGATGGCAACCACCTCCCATGCAAACAAACCCACAACAAAGTTGGTATCCCGCTCAACCACCGCCAGCCTACGGAGCTGGTTATGGCGGGTACCCGCAGCAGGGGCCGAATGTGAGATATGCGTGAAGCGGAAGATGGTTGAACAGTGTACAGCAGCCGTATAAATGGACAGCGTACAGCGTTGAAGTTGTCACGAAGGACACTTGAAAATTCTTGCATAGTTAATTGGCGTACAGAGAGGATGGGAAGTTGGCTCTTGGATATTACTCTACGACCAGTATATGATGAATCAACGTGACTGAACGATATAGTACGATTTGGTATATTTGATTGTTTCTATTCTTTGGTGATGTTAGAATCTACGTTGGTGTCGCTGTGCTCCGCTGCGAAGGCGATGGCGTCACTGGGTGCGATTCTGCTGCCATCCGATCTCGCAGAGATTCTTGTCAGTCTCGAGTCTCGCTAAATGCAGCCCCTCCTACTGGTCTTCCTGCGACAAGATTCGATCTCATACAGGCACCTGGCTCACTCTGGCAAATCACAGATGCTTCTGCAGCAAGTAGGACTGACAGAGATTCCTCACACGCCCTTTCCATTCCCAGTCAGCACTCGTGCCAACAAGTGTCTGTTACTCAATGCAGTGCTTGTTCTCTCACTCTTCATTCTCAGTTGCAATCCGATCCGTTAGTTGTCACGCCTTTCGAGGAATAGAATCCTCCGCCGTTTGCCTACGAATCACACGCCCAGCGCGCTGCTGTTCCTCGAGTTATCTCCCTCTCTCCCGCTGTCGCACGTTTTCTTCACGCTCGAGGATGGACATCAAGTTCGCACCCGCGAGTCGGGTGGCAGGGCAAAAGCAGGATGTGTGGTCGATAGTGAACGAGGCAGCCGCGGCGTCGCCTGTCCAGCCGATTGTCAATATGGGACAAGGGTTTTTGTAAGTATGCAGCGCACAGGCACATATCCGCGAAATACAGTTGGGAAGGTGTGTGATTCTGACGTATGAGGTTGATGACCGATCTTTTGTTAAAGTGGCTATAATCCCCCTCAATTCATCATTGATGCTGCGAAGAGTGCGCTGGATCGCGTGGAATGCAATCAGTACTCGCCTACCAAGGGACGACCGAGACTGAAGAAGGCGTTGGCCGACGCATATTCGCCGTTCTTTGGAAGGACGCTCGATCCAGAGACTGAGGTCACGATCACGACGGGAGCTAATGAAGGTATGGATGCGATGTGAACCAAAAGATAGAAGGCTTCCCTTTTCTGGCTAAGTGAGTGGTGGAATTGAAATTGATACTTTCGGCAGGTATGCTCAGCGCCTTCATGGGCTTTATTGAACCTGGCGACGAGGTCATCATCTTCGAGCCCTTCTTTGACCAGTACCTCAGCAACATCGAGATGCCCGGCGGAGTGATCCGGTATGTACCCATGCATCCGCCCAAAGACGGCGCAGAACGAACGTCCTCGGCCTCAAACTGGACCATCGACTTCGACGAGCTAGAGAAAGCTTTTAATGAGAAGACCAAAATGATCGTGCTCAACTCGCCGCATAATCCCGTGGGCAAGGTGCTTAGTAAAGAAGAACTCACCCGTATCGGCGACTTGTGCCTCAAGCATAAAGTCATCATTCTCTCGGATGAGGTCTACGACCGTCTTTTCTACGTGCCCTTCACACGCATCGCGACCTTGTCGCCCGAGCTGGCCAAAATCACGCTAACCGTGGGTTCGGCTGGCAAGAACTTCTATGCGACGGGCTGGCGTGTAGGCTACCTGATCGGCCCACCCGAACTCATCAAATACGTGGCTGCGGCGCATACACGTATCTGCTACTCGTCTGTGTCGCCCTTGCAAGAAGCCGCGGCCATTGGCTTCGAGCAGGCCGACAAAGTCGGGTTTTGGGACCAACAGATAACCGAGATGCAAGCCAAAATGTCGCGCTTCTGCCAGGTATTTGACGAACTCTCCATCCCATACTCTGTTCCTGAGGGCGGCTACTTTGTACTCGCGAACCTATCCAAGGTTAAATTACCTCAAGGCTATACCTTCCCAGACCACGTCAAAGACCGGCCAAGAGACTTCAAGATGGCCTGGTTTCTCATCATGGAGCTTGGGGTGGCGGCTATTCCGCCGTCGGAGTTCTATACCGATGAGAGGGCCCATCTCGCGGAGGATTGGATGAGGTTTGCTGTTTGCAAGAATGATGATGTCCTCGAGGATGCGAAGGAGCGATTACGAGGATTGACGAAGTATATGGTTTGAATTTACAAGGGTCGTTGAGGAAGAAACAGAATAGAATGGATTTGGGGGTATGAGACGAGACGAGCCACGAGCCACGAGCCGCGACGAGTAAAGTGTCAATGATTGAGAGGGTTGTTCGAGGCCGATGAAAGATACTGTAGGCTGTCATGACTCGGTCATTGGAATGGACGGGGGCAAAGAGAACAACATTTCTGGACTCGCACGACTTGGTCCACGACGAAGAGATGGAAAGAAGTTGGAAGGACCCGCAGCATAGACCCTAGATGAAATGATCAAGCGTTAAGTGCCAGTGCCGTGTACACGAAATCGCGAATCGAGCCTTCACGTTTCATGCTCAATAGCCTATCCAAGTACATCTTGTTTTCCCAATGTCCATGCCATGTCGTCGCGGCTGTTGTTCTCGATCCACCCAAGTACCAAGATGCCATATAGTATGTACTACATCATGACGTGTATGCGGCATTGCTGGCCCATTCCAGATTGTACATAACCAATGTCCGGTCTAGCTCTCCTAGAAGCAGTACACCCTCCAACGAGTCACTGCGATGTCTCATACGTAGACATAGATCAGAGATGCCCCTTTGGATGCACAGGGCCTGAAAATCTCTGCTCTGGGCGTCTGGCTCCACGACGATCCCTTCAAATTGTCCCAAAGTCCGCCCTTAAAAGCTCCAAGGTCGCAGGGGAGACCCAAAAAAAGGGTGGGAAGAAACAGGCAATAATAAAAATGGTTCAATTCCTACGCCGGCGGCTGGGCTGGTGTAGAGCAGTGCAGCAAAGCTCCTGTCATCTTGCGTCACGTGGTTTGCCTTATGTACTGGTAGTAGGAATAAAATGTAGTACCAGTGCTAGGATTACTAGTAGTACTATGTGCCGAGTTGAATGCTCACCCATAGTAACTTGCTAGCTTTCTTCTCTCCTTTCCAGAGATCAGCAGTCGGAGCAGGCTGAGTTTGCTATGGAATGGGCATTTGAAAAAAAAAAGGGCCTTGGGAGCCTAGACTGCCTTTGGATGAGTGGGGATGGATGTTTCGGCAAGCCGCTTGCTTCCAAGGTTCTTTTCGGTTAGGTGGTTCATGAAGGCGTGAAGTGTCCTAACCAGCCTGAGAGACAGACAAACGCTGATGCCTGGAGATAGGAGGGCTGCGGACCTGAACTGCCAGTTCGTCTGGTGTGGGAATGGAGCTTTGAAAACTGGAAAACCTGAAGAGTTCAACTTGAAGCAATCACGCGACGTGAAATGCCAAGGTTTCGGCCTGAGGTTTGACAGATCGAAGTGTTGATCGCGGACTTTGATTTTCCAGAATGCTGCTGTTAGATCTCGTTTGCGTAGTCGTCCCTGTTGAGATAGGACTGGAGGCTCAACATTTTTCACTCCGCAGGCACCAAGGTTTTGTTTTAGTTGACGTTGCTTCAGCCTAGAAGCAACTCTTCCCCTTCTGCCAGTAGCAGATCTTCGTCGACCTTTTCCCCTAAATCACGTTCTTCGAGAAACTGTCTTCCCTGCAGGCCGTCAGGCATGTACTCCTGCTTCACCCTGCCGTCCACGTAATCAGGGTTGTACTTATATTCTTTGCCATAGCCCAGCTCTTTCATGAGCCTGGTCGGCGCATTCCTCAGATGAATGGGAATCGGCAGACCCGCGACACCGGGCTCCTCCAACGCACGCATGGCGTTGGCGAGCCCTCTGTATGCTTTGGTCGATTTGGGCGCCAAGCACAGAGCCACCGTGACATGTGCCAAGTTGATGCGGCACTCCGGCATGCCGATTTTCTCGCACGCGCTGTACGCGGCCGTCGCCAGTGGCAGTAATGTGTGATCTGCCAGCCCAACATCTTCCGATGCAATCACGATCATCCGTCGCGCAATGTAGAGCGGATCTTCTCCGCTCTGAAGCATGCGGGCAAGGTAGTACAATGCTGCATCCGGGTCTGATCCACGTACAGATTTGTGAAACGCCGAGATTGTGTCGTAGTGTTGGTCGCCTGCTCGGTCGTAGACGAGTGTTTTGGTTAGCGACTGTTTGAGCGTTTCGAGCGTCATGTCTGGTCGCGACGACAGGTCCATGGCGAGCTCGAGAAGATTCAGAGCCGTGCGCGCATCACCGTCTGCAAAAGCAGCCAAGTATTTAATAAGATTGTCATTGACAAGCTCCGAGGGATTGTAGTTGTCGCGCTCGGTCTCCAGGGCTCGATGCAGGATAGAGCAAATGTCGCCTTCGGTGAGTTTCTGCAACGTGAAAGTGCGGCACCGCGAGAGCAGGGCATTCTGGACCTTGAAGCTGGGATTTTCGGTCGTTGCGCCTATGAGCGTCACATGTCCCGCCTCGACGGGGCCCAGAAAGACGTCCTGTTGACTCTTGCTGAATCTGTGGATCTCGTCGCAGAAGATAATAGTCTTGCGACCCGTGAGCGACAGCTCACTTTTCGCCTCGCCGAAAATCTTCTTACATTCCGCCACGCCCGAACTAGTCGAATTGATCTCGACGAACCGAGAGCCCACCAGGTTCGCAATGACCCGAGCAATGGTTGTCTTCCCCGTCCCTGCGCTGCCCCATAGTATCATGCTCGGCACACGGTCCTGTGCAATGAGACCCCGGAGCACTCCATTGACACCGACAAGCTCTTGCCCAAAGACTTGGTCGAGGGTTTTGGGCCGCATGCGTTCGGCAAGAGGGGCAGCCTTGTCGAAAGCATTAGGCTTGGATCTCTTTGCTGGAAGTTGCTGAACAACGTCCGACTTGTCAAGATTTATGGGACCATCCTCTTGCTTAGAATATGCGTCTTGCGCCTTTTTCTGTGTACTGCCATTGGGCTGCTGCGTAGAGGAGATGGCCTCGAAGGATCGTTTCAACGTCGCCGGTCGAGAATCGCTTGGTGAAGGGAGAGGTTGGGTCGATGAAAAGAAGGAATACGCGTCGCGTGGTTTCGCAGCCGGCGTTTTGACTGGCTTTCCTGCATTGGGGATTGATGCATTGTTCTCTTGATCGAAGTACTTGGTGCAATTGGAGTCGATGTGGTCGTTGATGGTTGCTTGTTTGACCGACTTGCCACAGATTGGACACGCCACCATCATCGGTGCAGCATATTGAACAAGACAGTCTCAGATAGACTAAAAGAATTGAAAGCTGACTGCGAATACTATGCGATGGGTACAGATTATGGACGGTCACAGAGGTGTTGAACGTGATGCGTGGGTGAATCTCTCCCACTGGATCGCGGTGCGTGTCATGCGCGTTTCGCCAATCGCGGCCCCGCGACGACGAGGCTAGGCTTCCCCTATTCTGGTCGAAACACCTAGTAGGTACACTGATTCTAGACTATACTGGTGGTCTTTTCGGTACACTGGCATGGAAGCATGATTCTCGGATTTTGGGCGCTGTACTGACGATACCAGTGCTGCCACGTTTGTTATGCAGCTGTGTGCTGAATCGAGGTGTGGTTGTGCCAACGCTCATGCAATATTGGCAGTCAGGGTCCCAGCCGGCGCATCACGCGGCCACAATAGTCGGGCGTTGGACGCATTCGCCCTCGAGCCTCTTTTGATTTATTCCGCGGCTAAAGGTCGATTAACTACCTAAAATGTGGCTGCGGCCAGTCAAGCGGTCGCGGCATGCCCGCTACTAGTAAGTCTCAATCCCGGCACAAAGCGATCTGGGTACTCCGTACTACTCGATCGCCAGGTGTTACACATCTGAAAGCAATGCGAGCATCGTATAACCTGGCCTGCGTAAAGAATGTCGAGTCAGAACCATCAATAACGTCTCTACTAGACACTTGCTCTGAGGACAGTCGTTCTAGGCAAACACTGATCAAGACTGCAGGGATCCCAGAAATTCAGCAAAATCCAACAATGCTCGAGGGTCAATTTACAAGTAACTGTGCGCGCCACTTGGCCGGGGTTAACAGTCCGACGTTACGAGGACAAGGATCTGGGGTAAAGATTCGGGACCAAAGAGGCACAATGACTTTGAATTTCCCCGAACAGATTATGTTGCGCCTGCCCGATTGGAGACTGCTGTTGACTGGTCGGGGATGATTCACGAAGATGGAAGCGTCACAGAGAAGGCCAGCAGGTAAGGAGCACGAGTAGGTACATGAAGTGTGTTTGCTGGTGCCAACAGGTCGGATTTCTGCTGGTGCAGCGAGTTGAGGTTTTCGGATTGGCGAGCATGGGCAACGGTCTGGATCCTGGCCGTTTGACAGACTAGAGATGTTGGCGCCTGCATATGACATGTTCTGGACCGTTATGGCCCCAGCCGCTGATGGCACCGGTTTGCTAATTGTTCTTTGCAAGTTGAAGACTTGAGAGGGTACTCGATTGAGAGCAATTCTATCTGCTAAGCTTTGATCAGGAAGGCTGCGGGGCTTTTGAATTGGGCAACACCGGAATGCCCACGAGGAGAGTCCCAGATACTAGTAACAAGTAACTGTGCATACCCGTCTAGTACCTGGGTAGATGAACAGGTGGTAAGCTTGGATCCGCAGTGGTGCTGGTAGAACGGATGCGTCGGCATTCATAGCAAACTTGAACGGCAAGGCTTGTTCTCAGCTGAATGGGATATGGCTAGGTGAATACCAGTACTCATGGAAGCTCGTTGCAGCAACGTTGACAGTGGCTTTTGACGCAGCACCATGTAAGTGCATGGCACCTTTAGCGCAGCCTCGGAAGCAAATTCTAGGCGGCGATTCGTGAGGACGGGCACAAACCAAGGCTAGCGAGGCTGCTTAGGCTCCCTCGCGCCCTAGCTAGATGCCGTCACGCCCACGCACCGACGCCCCGACTGCGCACACGCACCCATGCGCAACAATTACACAAGTCTCGGCAGCGCTTTCGACTTTTTTCTCTCTCAACCCCCTGTCTGTTTGTCTGTTTGCAGTCCATCCATCCCCTGGTCACTTCTGAAGGTGTTGTCCCTCCCTTGCCTGTCGTATCGAGACTCATGTCAGAAAGCGAGAGCTCGTCTCAACGGTCCAGGTGGCGCCCACGTTATACCCCGGTCAAGCCCCCTGTCCAATGTGTCAGAATGCAACAAATTCCGTCACGATCCAACTTGAATCCTTCCCGCAAATTCGGAACCAGCTCCGAGCTTCAAGCTCAGGCGAGACACTGGCGATGCAATTCTAATTTGACGCGCCTTCACACCTCGCTTACCAACCAGTAACGGCCAAGCCGCCATTCAGTACCCAGATGCACCGCCAATTCTCAATGCGGGTGGCCTGCTCGATGTGGTGTTGAACAACTAACATCCACCAATGGGCAAAATGCATACTGTACAAGGATGTGTCGAAAGAGACGCCGGTAGCATCATATGTCCCCGCAAGCCTTTGCCGCCGCTGTTCACGTCAAAGTTCAAATTGAGCTGAGACTGAAGGTCCAGTTGGTAGGCCGGTCTGTGTAGGCGTGCAGGACCTCTTTGCGAAAGGCAAGGGATGGATTGTTCGAGAACTCTTCATTGATAAGTCGCGTTTGAACATTTGCCGCCGAGCGCCCGTCGGGACTCCCTGTCGCACAGGGGTTGATGAGCGGTGGTGGATGATGTCCATCGCAAATCCCTCGCCCTCTCCAACCCCCCTTGAGCACGCCGGTACCCCTTCAGCGGTCTTCCGCCCTGTTCCTGATCCAGCTGATTCTAGGGCATTTCTCTTCCGGTCCATCGTTAACAACAGGGACGAGCCGAATCGGATGACCACCGTACGACAGCTTCCTGCTCAAAGGTTCCTTGCTCCATCGAGTTGTCTAGACATGTTCCTCGGCAACATTTCGCATGCACCTGCTACTGCGGGTTCCAGCTCGTATATACCTTGCTCTTCACAGGAGGTGGCCAGTATTATGAGATATCGAGCCTTAACTGCAACATCAGTAGTCGGGGGCAGAGGGCGGTGGGCTTGGGCTAAGGATGTTTCGGCAGGTAAGCCTCTCGGATGCGTCTCCCGGCTGTTAGGCTGACGCTCTACTTGATCAACAGCTGCTACTATTCGACGTGGTTTGCTCTCTGCAGGCTACTGAAAGGACAGGTCGCCGACCTGATCAACAATTAGCGGCACAAGAAGACCTTCCCTCTCTAGGTCATACACGCAAGCCGCTTGGGTCCTTCCTCGTATCTGAGAAGTTGCGTCAGTCATGTTACCGAGTTTCAGCGGATCGAGCCAAGTTTGATCTTTTGACTAGCCATTGGCGCCCAGTTAACCCGAAAAGACATTGATGTGGCGGTCTGCGACGCCACCTGGTATTGCATCTTTTTGTCAATCTGTGTTAAACGAGTTTTAGCATTCGAATGCGAATCCGAAATCGTCGAGCAACAAAGGACAACTCCCAAGTTCTCGCTGCCGGGAACATTTCTGGCATTGATTGTTGTTATTTGTAGATTGCGACCATGTTGAGATGAGGTGACAGAGACCTGAAATTAACGAGTACATGAGGCTATCTGAGACCACTCCGGTCTACCCTCGCACCTGCTCCCTCCTTCGCGCGACAGCAATTTTCTTGCACCAGCATACACTTAGGAGCATCCTTCGACGACGGTCAGCGAGAACTCCACACCTTTTCTTTTTCTTCCGACACTGTCCTTGGTATCACGCGCGTGTGAATACTCCGCGACTCTGCCACTCCGCCGTACGGTGTACCAGACGCCTCCCCAGTTCGAAAAACTTCCCACGCTCCCCTCCTATCGGCAGCAGTCGACAAGATAATACAACATTTTGTATCTGAGCACGCTGCTTAGATATTTTTCATGATCTTGTGGTGATCCAGCTCTCTATGCCACATCTCCGGTTAAGCGACGTCTGCCTGAGGTGACGGCGCCTCCTTCCCCACCGAGGTCCTCCCGAACAGTGCTCCATCTTGAACATACTTTTACATATCCTCAGAGTCACAAAAACTTCGCAACTAGCCTTGAAGCAGCAGCGAGAGCCAGATCGCTGTTCGGATCTACAGCTGTGAGGCTGTGTCTTCAAGGGGGGGAAAGCCTGGCAGACACTTCTACCCCTTCATGAGAGGGCGATCGCGATATGCAGAGTCCCCTTATGGTCTTCATCCGCTGCTTGATTTGGTTGGGAAAAGTCAGTTTCTGTCCATATTCTCAGACGGCTGTCCCACTGACTGCCAAAAACGGTCTCTTGCGCCGTCTTTTGCACCTTGTTTAGGGCGGTATCCGCGTCGCTCACTTGACTCGAGACACCATAATCTGTGATGTTATGCAACAAAGGACTGCATTTCTCCCCTGTGCCATTTTTGGGTCAGATTTCCTTGTGCCAGTGGTATCATGTTTCTCGAGGAGATTTTTTCGTCATTCAAACTTACCATCCTGTCGGGTCAACGTCTCTTGAGCTAGCTTTCTGATTGTACCATTCGGAGGGCACGAGCACACGATCGCCACAGGCTTTTCCCAAGTTCGCTGCAGAAAAGTCCGCCTTGGAAGCTGTTCCTCTCAACAAACAAAGCTTGGTCCGCCTTGTCCCCAGTGTTTTCGCCGTTTTTCTGTCCCACGCAGATCTATCTCCGCTACCGTCCTCGATCCTCGGTCCTCAGTCCTTTCTACACACTACAGGAGTTGATATCCGTTCATTTTCTCTGGTTACTGCTCTCCTCTGAGTTAACAGGTCCTCACTACCATCCTCCATCCTCCATCCTCTGTCATCCGTCTTTCTCACACACCACAGGAGGTGATAACCGTTCATTTTTCTCTTATTGCTACGCTCCTCTCAGTCAACGAGTCCTCACTACCATCATTTTGCTCTCAATTCCGTACGCAACCTGGTACCCGCAGGCCCTCACTATCATTTCCCCTGGTCTTTGCTTTCTTCAGCACTCACAGACCCTCACCACGGCAGATCATATATATACCACGCTTCGCTCCCCGGTCTACCGCACCTCTTAACCCAGAGATCTCTAATTTAAGAACACTTAACTCCTTAATTGTGTGAAAGACACCAGTACTTTGTTCCTTTCTCAAACCTCCATCTCAGGGTCATGGCTTCTCCACTTAGAATCAAGATGCGCCCTCTCGAAGTTGAAGCCAGCTACGATGTTAGACGGCCTCCTGCCCTGGTGTTCCCTGCCCTGAACCCGAATGAATCGGATGAGCAACAATGGAAAACCATCCTCAAGGGCCTAAGTAACTTCATTAGCCGACATAGATTGGACCCGGCTCCAATAGTCGGCGTCAACCTCCCGGTGGGCGCTGACCACAGCCGTTACGTCTGTCGCGCCGAGCTCATCCGCATCCGCCGGGATAGCACGGAGGCTCATCAGTCCATGTCGAACGTGATGAGCTCAGCGACCGTCACACGACGTCCAACGGCCTGTACGTTCCTTCAATCCCCTAGCCTCATCCAGTATACAAAACAGTTAGCACGATGCTGCCCTGGTAGGTACCGGCTTCAACGTGCGTTTGCATTGGTTTAGGCTGAGGTTCACCTCAAACCTATCTTAGCTACATGGAGCGTGATCCAACATGCTCAACACATACGAACGCACGGTAGGGCCGGAAATTGCCAGAGAAGCATCATGCTAACGCTGTCCACTGGCTCGGGCAGTCTCTCTTTCATGGCTCCGTTGCTAACCAGCGTTACAGATGGCTGTTACTTTTGTTTCCCCAGCCTGGTGGCCGCCGTCCAGGAACCGGGGACTTACAAGTTTAAGTTTACGGCGCTCCAACGCAAAGAGGCGTAAGTATAAGTGGTCACACCTTTGTTGCCCCAGCCGCTAACGAATGACAACAGCATCGTGGAGGGCGACGAGTGGCCCAGCATCGCGATGAGCCCAGCGGTGCAAGTTGAGTCGGCGCCGTTCGGGAGTAAGTAGCCTCTTACCGATGCTCACCTTACCTTCGGAGAAACCATGATATACTAACAGTTTCCCCTTTCCTAGTCCGCATCCCGCCCAAAGTGAAACCCCTGGTGGTTTCGTCTGCCATTCATTTGGCACTGAAGGACGCCGGGGTGAGGCTCCGGGAAAAGAATCCGCGCAGCCCAAAGAAGGGCAAAAGAAAGACTCCTTCCGAGGGGTGGGACCAACCCTCTCCCCGCCAGCGTGATACTGGCACCACCCAAACCCCCCTGGGGACTGCCTTCCAGCAGGCCCGGGCACAGGGTCCTCGTCCTGCCGGCACGAGGCCGACCCTCCTGCCTGCGGAGACAATGGAGGGAGCACGCATGGCTCCGGCCATGCCAGTGACAACTGCGGCGCGCCCTGCCATGAGAATGGGCGTGAGAACGGGTATGGGTCGTGCCATGCCTACCAGAACCCAGGCGAGGAGACTCGCCAGGGACACGGGTATGGCTCATACTATGCCCGCGAATACTACTGCGGACTCTTTGGCCCAGAATGGCATGGCTGCGCCCATGCCCATGGTCAACTCGGCGGGCTCTTTCGCCCACAATGGCATGGATATAACCATGCTCAATGGCACCGCGGCAGTCCCGGCGTACCCGGGAACGGGCATGGATCCCACCGTGCCCATGTACAACACGGCGGCCCCGGCCTATCCGGGAACAGGCATGGTGGGATACATGCCTATGGACAATACGGCGCCCACCTTCTTCTTGGGCAATGGCATGGATCTCTACATGCCTACGTCGACCAAGGCGGTGCCCATGTACATGGGCGAGAGAATGGGCCCGGGTGTGGCCATGAACGGGGACATGGGCGGGGCCCAGTCCTATCACTTCGACTACGTTGGTGTCAACAACAACATCCTGCCCACGGCCATGCCCGAGGCCACCATATTCCCCGCCGCCGCCGCCACCGCCGCCAATGCCTACGTGGAGCCGTTGGACAACCAGTTCGCGCCGCTGGAGAACTCGCTGCCATCGACCATGGCAAACTTCGGCGGGCCCCAGGCCCAAGACTTCCCGGTCTTCACGGCCGGAGGTGGTGACCTGGTTCAGCCGAACCATTACCAAACCGCCTTTCCTGGTGCCAACGGCGGTGGCAATGGCGGTGCCAGCGACAGTGGCTCCGATAGCTTCGTTGACATGTTGTCCGACCTGGGGAAGTGGTAGTGATCCCGGCTGGGGTGAGATGGATTGGGTGTGTTTTGTTGATGCTTTTTGTTGTTGTTGCTGCTTTTGCTGCGAAAGGATACCTCTGTCGCGAATACTGCTGCTGTTGTTGTTGTTATTCCTTTGGTTTTCTTTTTGGGCTTTTTGTTGTGAATCTTGCGAGTTTGTTGGGATTTGGTCTGCTATGCCGCGAGTGCATGCAGCAAGGGAGGAATGAAAGGTTTCCCGGAGGAGTTGAGCAGGCTGTTTTACCTGTCACGCCGTCAAGAGTCTCCGGCTGGCTCTGACTTGTTTTTAGAACATGCCGCGATCAAATGCGAATCTTTCGGAATCTAGGAATCTTGGGAATTGTCCCTGCTACGTCGTCAGAGTGCAGCGTTGAGCAAGCAGTGGGTCTTTTGCAAGGAGTTGGAAGTGTTTTGATTACCTGCTACATGTCCAGATTTCCGACTCCGACTTCGACTTCTGCTTCAAATGCTGCGAATCCTGCGAATCCTGGGAACGGCCTGCCACAGTGCAAGTGCGGCACGGAGGGGACAAAGGTCTCTCGAAGGAGTTGGAATCTTTATCTGTTTATGTATCGAGAGTTCTCTCGATATGAGTTCGGTTGGATACTTTGTGACGACAGAACATCAGGGTCGTCCCGCGCAACAGTTCCTCGAAGTGCTGATGCCTCCTGTACTATTTAATCTTTTACACAGGTATCTAGGCGTCATGAACATATTTGCGCAAGCACCAAAAATAATACTTCAATGTCTTTGACTCCGTAGTGAAAAGTCTTACCTAGCCACATAGAATGATCGGCAGCGATTGATAGGGGCACCATAGATGGAAGCTACCAATATAGCGGTAAGTCAGAAGATTAGTAGACCGTTGAAGCTGCATCACTGAAATTTCTAGATCTGTTCTCATGCCAATGCTCTTGTATGAACTTTGGTAGCCAGTGTATGGATCATGCAATGGGTACACATCGGACCTCCCAGCCACCGTTCAGCTCAAAGTCTCAACATCACTACTTCTTGTTTCCTGCTCTCCCGAGTCTCGATCGACATAACATAGGCTTCTTGTACGGAAACCCTCAGGGGACTGATACTTCCAGTTGATCGACTGGTCAATCAAGCACCCAAGTCTAAGTCAGCGTTCACTCGCATTGAAATCATATCCTGATCCTCAAAAAGATCTTCATAATCATCTTCCTCGCCTTCCCTTACCAGAGCTGGTCTGCGCTGAGGCTGTGATGATGAGTATTTTGAGTCATAGAAAGCTATTTTTGACTCTGAGTTTCCCCATGGGTTGTCCGCTCAACGGGCAAACAAGGCGTATGGCGTGCCGGTGGTTCTCCATTCACGGCGCAAAGGCAAAACATGGCAGGCCATCAAAAAAAAAGGTGGCGGGACGCATACCAGATGTCCGCAGTTTGAGGCTATTATGGTGGATGTTGGATTCTGCACGATAAGAATCATGTCCGGGGTCTTAAATCCGACAAAGAGCGGTTGGGTTTCCGTCTTGAAATGCTAATTCTTCTCTTTCTGGCGGGAGAGCACGAGGTATCTGCCTTGCAATTATGATGGACGTGGCTACGATATCGCCTTAGACGTACGCCTCTTACAGTGTATGGAACAGTTTGAACTGGTGAGAGGTGCATCTCGGTAGCAAGAGGCCAGTCAACATATTGCATGGCACACTTCCTCATATATCTCCATTCCTTGCTGACTTTTTCTTAGGCTCAGTCCTTGTGCTCAACATTTCATCTTGGGCTCTTGAAATCGAGTACTCATTCGAGGCATCTGAGGCTTTTCAGGTGGCCATATTTATCACATAAGATTTCATGAGTTCTGGTACTACATGGCGGAAGGAACATCAAAGACATTGCTCAAGGAATGCAGTTAGCAGTGATTTTGTTGCGAGAGGTCCGTGGTGCGGGCTCTGTCAATATACTTATATCGACCTAAATAGCGCTTGACCCTTTAGCAAAAAGCTGGAATATCGCGCTAAAACTAGTGCGAAGATAGGGCTATTTATCAGGGATGGAGCGAGAAGGATCCTTCAAGGGGCTTCCAATGTGCACGAGGGGTTGAGAAGTCCTTGATATTGCCATCTTAATGCACTATGAAGTACAAGACGAAAGACACAGAGCTCGAAGGGTAGTTCGGGCTCTTTCGAGATCTATATACCTTCCCGAGTGGAGCATTCCTAATAGTTGAAACCCTTCGAATGTAATAGAAGCGTCTGAAGTGGCATGAGGGCATCAGCGATGGTAGAAACGCGGCTCGAGGCTCTGGCAGAGCCTTGCGCGTGCTTCGGAAGGTTGAGCAGTGACGAGTGGACACTGTCCACTCGTCGGCCAACCTTTCTGATAGGGTCTCCGAGGTTTGATCCATGGTCGTGCCGTAACAGACAGTTCTTACGGTCGCCAACAATCAATCCCCACTCATTTGTCTCAACTATGCTAGGGAGTTTCCTGGTATTTCTCGTCTTACTACCATAATGTATACAAGAGAAGGCAGCCCTCGGAGTTGGGGTAGCAGAAGAGCGAGATTTACCGATGTCGAAACCCTGAGAGAGTGAAAATCCGTGGAGGCGACTCTGTGCCTCGTCCGTAGGCTCAAAAATCTCTCCGCCTATAGGCTCTTCTAACTATGCCCTGGAGAGCTCGTTAACGGCCTTCTGTAAGGTGAATACAAGTTGTTCGGGGCATGCCGTTGGCGCGCCCCAGGGATTATCGACAGTGGACATGATGGGAAGGGAGCGACAGCGATATTATATTTCTGTATTTAGCTATTCAATATCTTCCGCAGCAAGGAGGTACTTGTATTTGTGCGGTAGGCCAGTACAAAATGCAAGTACCCGATAGTTGCAGAAGAAGACAGATTACCCGATATACCCGAGTTTGAGTGTTGTCGAGTTTGACTGTGAGTTTGAGTGTCCAGAGTCATTCCCCCGAAACACGTTCCGGTTTGGCATGTCCTAATGGTAGTAGGCATATAAGGTCAGATTGTGACGTGACCATCTAGCCAGTGAATGAAAGCCATGCCCGATCACATGCACCCTTTTTACGGTACATTTCACAACCGCACGACAAAAGTGGTGGTTGGAATGTGCTAAAAGCAGCAATTATCGACTCCAGCTTGGCAAGTTCATAGCTATTTTACCACACTCCTTCCTGAACCCCGCCTTCGAACCCTTCAAGGCGACAGAATATTCTGGCAACGAACGATATCCTCACAGCACATACCATACTAGCAGCACACATTCGTAGCACATGCCTTCCTCTCAACACACTCCTCATTTTATGTGCCCGACTTGTCGAAAGCTTTTCTTAACTCGGTTTAGCAACTTCGACAAGGAGATCATCAGATACCAGACGTATAAGAGCTATGATGCTGCACTATCGAGCACAAAAATTGCTGGATGCCATCTCTGTGCTTTAATATCTGGTTCTCTAGGGGACACTGATTTAGAGCGTTTCCAAGAAAAGCCCGAATTAAAAACAAAACAAGCATCCATTTCTCTGTATGGCATTTCTTGGGGGGGGACTTCGATGCATTTTCGTCTTCGCCCAACATTTTGTTTGTCACCAGATGAAGAGAAACTTGCCTTTCGTCCGCATGGACGCCGAAATGTTGAGGGTCCTTTTATGGATTCCATGCAGAGCATCCCGTGGTGCTTCACAGAGCTTGATCTTCGAGACTCTCAAGGTGAAGAGCGTGGATACGAGTAATTGACTGCGCTAACCCTAGAATAGACTGTGCCACTATGCAAGACATTCGAACACTCAGTACTGGCGACTCTGAGTCTCTCCAGTGCGTCCGAGATTGGCTCATAAAATGCCGTTCGGAGCATGCTGCCTGCATGCATGAGCGACAGGCTACTGATGCCCAATTCCAGCGAACTAGATTACTCGAAATAGTTGAAGTTCAAACTAGATACGTCGTGTTCCTGCGTGAAACTCGGAATCTTTCTACTCCATCTCCATATGTTACCTTGAGTCACTGTTGGGGTAAAGGACCGTCATTTGGCACGAGGCTGTTCGGAAAATCATATGCTGAATTTCAAAATGGACTGCCATCAACACGTTTCCCGAAGACTTTTCAGGATGCAATTTTCCTCACGCGGAAACTCGGCATGAAATATCTTTGGATCGATGGCTTGTGCATTGTTCAGGACAATAAGAACGACAAAACAAAGGAAATGAGTCTGATGTGTGAGATTTATGCCCATGCGGATTTTAATATCACTGCTTCTGACACGTCGGACACTCATTCTGGGATCATCCGAACTCGCAATCCGCTAAGCGTGACGCCATGCAAGATTAAGTCAGATTTGGAATTATTTGGATCTGGGACACTTGTCTGCTATGATCCAAAGAGATACGAAAAAAGAGTCACCAAAGGATTTCTTAGCAGCAGGGCATGGGTTGTGCAAGAGCGACTGTTATCGCTTGCCAATATTCACTTCACGAAAGACGAAATTTTTTGGCAATGCCGAGATCTTACAGCCTCTGAGTCTTTCCCAAAAGGACTTCCATATGATATTGAAGACTACAAATCATGGGAAAGCATTCCGCGCTCTATTCATACAGAAGTGCTCCCAATTTGGAGGTGGTATGAGATTGTTGAATCTTATACTAAATGTAAGTTGACCGAATCCTCCGACAAACTCAATGCAGTACATGGTATTGCGAAAGACCTACACCGACGTGCTGAATCTAACCAATCTTATCTTTCGCTTGGGACGTATTCAACTGGTCTTTGGTCAGTGAATCTTGTGGGGTTCTTGATGTGGAAGACATCGATGACACTATCGGTTGCACGTCGAGGTTTCGCAGCTCCAAGCTTTTCATGGGCCTCCATAAATGGACAAATTTCATGTGCTGAGCAGCTCTCAGATTTTAGTGGTACCACGCTGCTTGCAGCGGCGGTAGTCCCGTCACTACTATCAAATGACGTCAAATTTGGAGAACTAACGTGGAACACGATTCGACTTACTGGATTATTCTCGGAGATTTATCTCTTGGGCGGCTTCACATGTGTTGAAATGCGCCCAGACACAGTGCAAGCAATGAGGAAATGGGAGTATCAAGGAACCATTCAATTTGGCGTGTCAGAACCTCTCCCACATGGACCAAGAGGCTGTCCGCCGCTATTCCATCTAACGTGGGACGACCTTCAGAACGAAAGCATACATCCTTCCCCGCTTTTTTTTATGCTTTTGCGATCTATTGATGTTGACACTGGCGCTTCGCTAGATTCCGTGAGATGGCAGAAAGTCTATGAAGGATTGCTCTTGCGGCGGATGTCCCCAAAAAGGGGACAATATCGAAGAGTGGGTACGATATCGTTCGGCAACCGAGACCACCTCAACGGACTGCACCAATCCGCATCTGAGCATTCATTGAAGGACGATCAGTATGTAGAGGTTTTCAAACCTCAAAACGATCTTTATCACAGGTATACTATCGTTCTTGCTTGATTTATAGATGTGTCTGATCAGGAAATGACTATCTGGAAATAAGGATCGCACAACGAGAACGAGCGGAAGTGATTTTGAATAATAATGGCCGAAGAGAATTTCTGCATTTCAAAGTTGTATGCTTACAGTACAACTAGCACTTTCACTTTGTAGAGAGCTCTTGCCCAACGCTTCTGAGAGTGTTCAAGATGCCTCAATCCGATAGTCGGCTGATCGAATAGTCACGGCTCTGCTTGCAATTTCTACTATCGCTTGCTCGTCCACTCTCTATAAGTGCTCATTACTGCTCTATAGCTTTTTTATATTTTTTAACTTATTATTAATTTCTTGGAGTAATTGTATTGATAAATTAACAATTAGTATATAGCATAGAATCGTAGGCGCACATGGGCCGACATCTGTTGTTCATCAGCTGGTTGCCAGCTTCTGGTGTACTTGAACAAGACTGATACATACTACTGACCTTTTTCTTGATCGATAAGAAAGATTGTGCTGGAAAATGGAGGTTACTGCCACGTTTGAATGGCTTTTGACTCCAGGAACTTTGGTTCCATATCTGATACTGAAGGTGTTGATCTGCTTTGACATCGGGTCTGTAAGATGCAACTTGGCTGACACCATACCGGCAACAGGCGAGCAGCTGTTGAGCTGACAATGGATTAGATGGAGGGAATGGAGGAGGGAGGCATTCCAAAGGCCGGTGGATGAGACGGGTCTCGCACGAGAGAAGATCTGTCGATAATGCACAGTGAACGGTCACGCCTTTCTCCGAGAATAATGACCTTGGAGGGATTTGAGAACACTTTTTGTGTTTCGAGATCCTCAGAATCATCGGGGAAAGAGGAAGAAAACATGAAGAGACTCAAAGGTAAGGGGAGCGCAAGGGGCGAGCTACCAATAGCAAGCCGTCGGTGGCGACCCGAGATCTTGCCTGGTAAGTGCCTAGTAAGTGCTGGTTGGCAAGGCTCTGCCAGGCCAGGGGTGAAAGGAAGGTGGCGTAACTGGGTATGACAGGTGACGAGCCCTTAAGCGACAAGGGGCAGAAAAGAAGAGAAGTTTATCGCAACGACAAGCACCCAAAATGTGTCGGGGTTTAGTTAGGGAAACTTTGAGTTGAGACACGCCGAAAGTTCCACTGGAAGCCAGCCACTGCTGGCGGCATCAGCGAAGTGTCCCCGTGGTGCCAGTGGCAGGCACTTACCGGTGCCCCCGCCCTTCTCCCATTTGCCCCTTCACTCTGTCTGGCACCAAGAGGTCGCCTCCCTTTGCTTCCTACTACGGAGTACATCCTGCCTTTACCTACACCATGCTCTCTACCTGCAGACGGCTGCTCACCTGCACCTTCACACTTGAAAATCATACCTTTTCAACCCCGTGCTGCGGTACTGTCTCAACCTCCGTGACCTCTACTTGCTGAGTCTTTTCATTGACAGCCTCAATGTCCAAATGTGCCACTTCCGCATCCTCTCCGTCGAAAATCTTGGCCACTTCTTCCAAGGTGACACCGCGAGTCTCAACGAAGAACAGTACCACGAATACAACTTCAAAAAGAAGCCAGCCCTAGAATTCACGAGGCAGTGAGCGTTTGAGATGAAAGATGTGCAGGCGAGGACTGGAAAAGAAATGCATGACATACACAGTATATGGAGTAGAACTTCCATCGAGGGTTGAGGTGCGCAAGGCCGATGGGGTTGATATATCTGGTCAAGGTCAGCATTGGCCACTGCCCATACACCGTCAGGAACTCTCACTGATTGAACACAAGTGCGGCTTGCACGAACAAGTTCATCAACATGAGCCCCTAACGCCATCGGTCAGCTTGGCGGTTCTGAACCTTTCGGCCAGAAGAATTACCTTTGCACGCAGCTTGTACGGCATGATTTCCACAGTGTATCCGACCAGCAGTCCCGACCATGCGATATTGTAGAAGATGCCGTGCAGGAATATGAAGAGGATGACCACTTTCCCTGCTGCAAGATTGCCATCCACGTCATACAGAGCCGAACACGCTGTCCAGAGAGTGAAGCAGACGAGCATACCTTTCCATATGCGTCAGCCATATTTTCTCTGCACAGCCTAGTCTCTTACCGAATGTTGCGGTTATGAAAAGTGGCCGTCTACCAAACTTGTCTACGACTGCGGCTGCAATTAACCCGACAATGAGCTAGGAGGTCACCTGGTCAGCTTATTGACTCTCTCTGATACAGGAGCATTCTTCTATCTCACCGAAAGAATGGTCTTGGAGCCGTTAATTTCGAACTGTTCATTGTGGCTCGTCACTCCAATGCTTTTCATGACCAATGCGAAATAATAGCTGGTCAGGCCCTGAAGAAACATCGGCAATCAGTCAACGATAAGGTGAGGCATGGATTCACCAACTCACGTTACCACTCCATTGGGAGAAAAGACCTAGGGCAACCACCAACAGCAGTCGGTATCTGTTCCCTTTCGTCCTGAGGAAGTCCAAGAAGCTGCTCGATTTTTTAGACTCAAATTCTAGACGCAGTGTTTCCCGGATCTCATGAAATTCGAACTGGACAGTCGTATCGGTTTCGTCACCGTTGGCGTGGTACTTGGCGAGTGTTGCCAGAGCTTCGGCATGACGGTCTTTCGAAATGAGCCATCTGGGACTCTCGGGAATGACCCAAATGAAGCAAAACACGATCAGTGTAGGGAGACACTGCAGGATCGAGGGAATTCTCCATGACCAATTGTTCTGAATAGTGAATGTGCCAAAAGTGATCCATGTCGCCGCGATCGAGCCTATATCCCAGAGCTGATTGTATACTGTGGTCACTCGAGAACGGTGCTGTGGATGGCACAGCTCCGTTAACAGCAGCGGAGCCGAGTTTGATGCCATGCTGTTGCCGAATCCCACGAAAAACCGGCCAGCGATGAACATGGAGAAGTTTTGTGACGCGCTTTGGATGGCAACTCCGATGAACAGAAAAATGCATCCTGTCATGATGGCAATGCGCCGCCCGAAGATGTCGCACAAGTAAGGTCTGAATGCACATTGTTATTGATGCCACCCTGTATCACCATGCGAGAAGATGTCATACGCGAAAGGCAGCCCGGCCAAGCTTCCAATGCTATAGATTGAACCGAATAAGCCGAGGATGGAACCGGTGGGATTGTTGAAATAGTCCTGCCAGATGGGCAAAATTTGGAGGCCATTTAACATTGAGCTGTATAGCTTTCTTAGCGAATACTGTGGGAATGTAGACATGCGGTGAAGAGGTATATCATTTACCCGTCATATCCTGTGGTCGCTGATGCAAAGAAGAGCGCAATCACCAACCCGTACAGCTTTCTCAAGCCTGGGTCTTTGTACCAGGTCACACGTCTAAGTGTCGGTGCCTCAGCAAGGGCGACCTCTCTCTCTGCCTTTTGCATAGGCCGGATGGCACCTATGCCGACCATGTTGGATTCTGGTGAGATGTAACGAGTAGGTTCCAGACGACGAGAATATTGTCAAGTGATTCACATTTGCACGGCATGTTCGCCCCGGTATATAACCTTCGCCGACGATTCCCAGCTGCCAGCCGCCATTCTGGATTGCCGAAAACCATGGTAGCGGCGCTATCAAAGTGCGGCATGAACAGTCCTACGTCGTTCCAAGCTACGTATCGAATGAGAAAGGATACTGACAATCTCTCGAGTCTTGCTGGGCATGGCCAGCGCGATGGAGATGGAGATAGTACCAAACTACGTGCTATGAATTCAGCCTGCTTTAGGCTGATAGGAGAATGGCCTGTCCCGCAGTTCTCATGTGCCCCGATCCCGCAATGTTCGAGTGGCCTTGCGGGATACTTTGCACTACCCCAACTTTACCTCCAGGACAAGGGTGGAAAGCGTGGAGAGAAACTCGCTAATGAAGACCTTCCGATTTGCTGGCATGCGCCTCCCTGCGAGTCGTAGTAGCTGAGGGAATAGCTAGTAATACTCTTGTTGTGGCAAGTTGTTCAAAAGCAGCTTGCAGTAGCCGGCGCAGATCTAGTTGGGTTGGTGATGGGGAAGATACCCCAGGAAGCCGATGTAGCCCCGTCCCGTCCATTTACCTACGAACGGTGGAACGAGGTTCTCTTACGCAGGCTACCAGAGAACGTTGAGCCATCTGTGTCGTCGGATTCGTGGCCTCAGTACATTATGTACAAATAGATCAGCCTTGTCTCCTGTCTTTGAGGCTGTGACATCTCAAGATTCCCCAAGCTTTTCAATAGACCTTGGATCATCCACGGACTGGCCTCTTCTTCACCATCCGTGTGTATCGACAACAGCGACAGTAACCGAATTATTCTCACTCGGCGGCAGCATTCCTCCGCCCGCAATAAGTAGACCCATGCCCCATTCGGTGTCGTGGATGATTCTCAGGCTGCGAGTGTAACTCACCCGCTCAAAGGTAGGTCGACTTTCCCACGCCTCGACATCCCCGCCCGCCTTGTTGATAAACACGTCGCCCAGCGTACCACAGCTCACGATGATGATATCTTGCACTTTGTCCCAGATCACGTAGGGACTGCTCACTGGCACTGTCCGCGCCGCATCGTTGGTCACGATCGGAAGACCCTCAACATCACCGAACTTCGTAGGATCCGTGCTGGTTTTGTAAAAGACGGGAAATGTGTAGTTGATGGGAGAAACCCCGTCGACTGGACCACCGCCGTACTCATAGGTCATGATGAACGTCCCGGATGAGCCAATCTCGGCAACGGTGGTCATTCCAGGACGGGCGGTATAGTTCGCGTATGCCACATCGTCCACGACCTCTCCCCAAGTTTTGCCGTCGGTGGTGACCTGGTGCACAAGCTTCTGACCATGTTCAGGATCTCGTTGGTCAGAATAGTAACAGACCAAAACGTCACCGTACAGCATGAGAAACGGCTCCCACACCGGTGTGAGTCCGTTGTTCGGCACAGCTTCGCCGCCCTTGGCAATGCTGCTCACAAACTCCCACGTCAGCCCACTGTCCGTCGACACGTACAATTGGATGTCAGTGGAACTCAAGTCCGTCGGGATCGAGCTTCCCGCCAAGAACAGCGTGTCTGTGTCCCATCCCGCCCAAGGCTTCGCCAGCAGATACAAGAACGGCTGGTAGCGTAGGCCGAATCCGTTCCCGGACGTGTCCTGGACGCGCGAGATCTCACTCCACGACACGCCGTAATCGACGGAGCGGAAGATCGGAAAATACACGGGCGGCGGCTCGGGTGAGTAGTTCTCCCATGTCGCCAGAAGCGAAGAGTCTTGCAGCTGGACGGTGCGTGCGTAGAGCGTGCCAGGAACGGTGTAGTCGGGTGGTGAGTGGAAGACGGTATTGTTGTTGAAATAGCTTATGTGGTTGGAACTCGATGGCCAGGGTCCTGGGTTTGGGCTTGGGGCGGGAGAAGCAACACTGCACAGTAATAGCGAATTGAGGAGGAGGAGAGAGAACATCATGTTGAGCACATTACCGACCGACAAGGACTTTTTTTTCGGTCCATGTTCCTGAAGCCGGGACTCACCTTTGATATAGTCTCGATCACTGGCTCGTCTACATCTGACACAAATCGAAAGCGGCATGGTCTTGGATCTACTCCGCAAATTGGCCCAGGAAACTTTGCGGAGTGGGAAATGAGAATTCCTCTGGGGTGACAACGCCGCTTGCTGAAATGGTAAGTACCTAGATATTGTTCCAAATTGGACGTGCAGTGAACGCCGGAGAATATCGCCAAGGAGAAATACCCCGGCGGCAGATCATGACCCCGGACACGATGAGCCTCCACCTAGCACCCATGCAAGTCCGTCCACTGGACAGTAGTTATGTTAGGGCTTCAGAGCTCATGCGACAACGGAAGAATACTGCAAAGGGGTTTGAAATGAGTGATCGCGAAAATAGGTACCTGGCGTACGACTCCTGCAACCCCCTTTCTACGCGCGCCAAGGCAAGACTAGCTCTCACATGCCTCGGGTACCTGATGAGAAGGTACACAAGTACGACAGCGGGAGCGGCAGATCGCAGCTGATATCTCATTGTACCTCTCTCTCCGCTAAATTTTGATCCGCCCACCTTCCAAGGTCACTGCCGCTGCTGCCTTCCTGGACTTCAAGCGCTCCACCTGTTCCGAGTCATGCGCTTTCGCGGCCTCGTAGGCACTCCTGTACAGGTCGTATCCCTCGTGGAAAAGCGGTTTGACATCCGACCAGCCTAGATCCGCCCTGAATGTCTCCGAGCCAACCCATTGAGGAAACATGAACAGCGCCAACGCATAGAGGCCGAAGCTGGACACATCGTCCGGTTGAGGATTGCGGAACTTGACGGTGATACCGTGGCTCTTCTCGATGGCCGGAACGATCTCGGCCAGGGTCTCGTATCGGTGGGAAGACATGTTGTACGACTTGCCCGCGACGCGTGCTCGAGGAGCTGTCGCAAGCGCGAGGTACGCTGCAGCTATGTCGTCAACGTGGGTGCCATGCAGAATGGCGTTAGGGCTTGCAGGGAGCTCCAACACGCCGCCGGTCTCCGCTTTGGCGCGGTCGGCGAGGATGAAGAAGTGCGAGTAGTGGCTGCCGGAACGGCCGTAGAGGGTCGTCGGCCGAGTCACCACGCAGTCAAAGTCCTCGGTGTGGTTGGTGAGCATATCGGTTGCGGCATCTGTTCGCGGTCGTAGTAGGTCGGGTGGATTCAGTGGACTGGTCTCTGTATGTGGCGCCAGTCCCTCCTCTCCGTGCATGGGTGTCATGCCGTAATCCTTGCAGCCGCTGCTGAATATGACAAGGGGCTTTACATCGGGCTTCTGAGTCTTTGATTGTTGACATATTTGCTTGATCATTGACAGCCGAGCTTGCTGAAATACAGCATAGTTGGACAGGTCCTCGTCGCAGGTGATGATCACATCGACCGGAGGAAGGCTCGGGACGAAGGTTGAGGCCTCGGCTGCAGTTGCGACGATGGGGATGACCTCGTCTCTCATGAGGCTCAAAGCACTCCTCTTGCTGCGTATCAAGCCATATGTCGTCCAGCCTTGCTGAGAATAGATTTTTGCGACTGCGCTGCCGATGAAACCATTAGCACCCGTGATGAAAACTGTACCTGGCGCCATTTTTAATAGACAGAATGCTCGGGTATGTATGAGTGGCCAGACTCAGCCTCTGTTCAACAACAGAATCCATGAGACTGTCTGAGGAGTCCAGTTATGTACGCTGTCCATTGATCTCGATGTCGACGCTGCCATCACGGAATGAATGCTGTGCTGAGAAATCCACTTCCGGTGGAAGCAAGCGTCTACACAATATGCCCCTGAAGATCTCGGAAACCCCTGGGTATTGACAGCAGTTGGACCGCCCGACGGACGATATTAAACCGTCGGAGCATTCTACACTCCTTTCGACACAATCATCTTGTGGAAAAAGAGCCAATGTTCGGAGGTGACAGAAATGTAAGCTCGCTAAGGGGGACATCCTACAGGAAGATGGTCATTAGAACCCATCCGTTCGATATCTAATTGTCGGAAACAGTACTGGAACGGTAGTCACCAAGCCTTTCGGATGTGAAAGAGAAGTTTGGTGCGCGAGAGGGAGTATTGTGATAGACCGAGGTGGTCAGCGGGCACCTGAATGCTCACGATGCATACATATCTTTCGCGGGCTCTCTCTCACCACCATCAGCCAGATTCAACCTCACTGTTACCTACCAGATCCGACCCTTGGGCACATATGATATCCACACCTATATTCTATCCGACGAATTTCCGATGTCTTCAAGGCAAGAAAACATCCGTTCTTCCACAAACACGACCGAACGGAGTGAAAAATCTCCGAGGCGTCGAGTATTCCCCCGTACCATTCGTTAGACTGGGTACTTTTGGACAACTCTCTCAATGACGGAAGACGTGCCGCAGACTAATGTGGTACACGGGTTCCGTTGTTCGAGGCACGATCGTGACGGGACTCTTTTGGTACTGTGTATGAGCTGTTGTTCGCGATAGTTGGTGGTGCTCAATTCTCAGTGGCACTTTGGGCGAAGACAGCAGTTGCCCCTTTGGGCAGACTAAGCTGTATACGGTAATTTGACTCTTTTTCGTGATCCAGCAATAATTTGGCCCGACAGATAATTTCCTTCCTTCCGCCCCCCTAACTTCTTAATTTCTATCTCCTACACTTGAATGCAACCGATCTTTCCCCTAGAGGCGATGGCACATCTTCGTTTGAACCCTCTGGGAATGGTTCTAGTGGGTCCGGAACTCCGCATCACAATGCCCCATAGCTTGGGCTTCAACTCGAATGCTTCAAGACATGGGGTGCAGAGAGACGTGCAGGATGTCAAACGACCCTGGGGAGTTACTTGGCTTGGCGCGAGCCAGAATCCTGTAGCTGGAGGTGTCGGATGGCTGTCCGTACGGACTTCTGTTCTTGCGTGGGTAACTGGTCTACGGCCTGTGGCATCTTTCAAAGAATTATATGGACTTTGTGCCTGGGATTCCGGCTAAATTGTCACGAGTCAACGGACAAGGGTCTTCATGAACAACATTGGACACGGCTTGATGCTTCGGCTATTATCATTGATTTCACGTGGCCTGTCAAGAACATCACGGATATATGCCAGGGTGCAAGATCAAGCACATAGACAAGCAACGAGTCTCAAGATTCTACTAATACACACTGAGCATTTGGTAATCCCTCGACGTCACTATGGAAGGCAGAACATTCAAGCACCTGACTCCCGAACAAGTCGATAGTTTCATGAAACATGGCTTCCTGCGTGTGCCAAATTGCTTCACACGCGAGACCGCAGATGAATACACAAAGGACGTTTGGATCAGACTAGGATTTGACCCCAAAAACCCAGACACGTGGACCACAGAACGAACAAACATGCCTTCGCACGATGAAGTTGCCATCAAGGACTTTGCACCCAAAGCGTACGAAGCAATATGTGAGCTCGCTGGAGGAGAAGACAGGATCACCGAGGCCTCCAAAGTTTGGAAGGACAGCTTCATCGTGAATCTCGGCACGAAAGAACACGAGGGTCTGGAGGCCCATCCCAAAGAGCTGACAGGCTGGCATGTTGACGGAGATTTCTTCGTCCACTTCCTCGATTCACCAGAACAAGGTCTGCTTGTCATCCCGCTCTTTACAGATATCCTTCCCAATGGCGGCGGCACCTGGATCTGCTCTGAGGGTGTTCCAAAGATTGGCAAGTATCTGTACGACCACCCCGAGGGCGCCCTCCCGCACATGACGCCTGTCGGTGCATCCGAGAGCCTTGAAGGTAGCCTGAAGTTCTACAACACCCTGATTCAAGGCTGCGAGGAGAGTTCATTCCACGAGATGACAGGTTCCGCGGGAGATGTCATCCTGCTGCATCCGCTCATGCTCCACTCCGCATCCAAGAATGGACGCCGCCTGCCTCGCATCATCACCAACCCGCCCGTCGCGTTGATAGAACCATTCAATTTTGACAGAGAAGACGAGAGCCAGTACAGTCTCGTCGAGCTCAAGACGATTCAAGAGATTGGACGCGATAACCTACGGGGCTGGAAAATTCAAGGGAAGAGGGCTGAAGTTGTCCCAGAGAGGATCAAGAGGCAAGCGCGTATGTTGCAGGAAGAGAAGCAGCGGCTGAAGGAGAGGGAGATGCAAGCCCAACAGGCTCAGCATTCTGTCCCTGTAGCTGTTGCATAAATACTGTATTTGAACACATAGGTGAATTGATTGAGCTTCTGCCCACAAGAGTTGTAACAAATTAAGGCGTGTGTTTCGTCTGCAACTTGTGACCTTGGGAGTGTCGGCATTTCGGTCCCAATGAGGCCTCATTTACAGCTGGCGTTCAACACACCACTAACACCCACCCTCTTCTCTCCGACACTGCACCTTCGAGACGGCGCTCTTCCTTCTTCGCAGCTGCTCACGTACAGCATGCCCGCACTCTCGGCGCTTGACAGCAGGACATCATCTGCGTCGCCGACTCCGTCTCCATGTCCCTAAAACCTCCTCCGCTAGACCAAAAGGCAAAGCACCCGCAACTGCAACCTAATAATGAGGACGACGACTTTAACCTCACGATCCGCTTCTCTGCCTCCCTTCCAGATCTCTTACTCTCGATCCCTGGCTCGCTGAATGCCAACACCGCGACCCTCAAACAGCTGATCCGCTCCCGCATCCCCCGGGAATATGCGAAAAACCGCATTCGCTTGATCCATGCGGGCAAAGCTCTCGTGGACGACGTCCCCCTCCACGCCGTGCTGAAGAGGAGCGTCTCGAAGCCGTCCTCCCGTATCGGTACGCCAGGACCGTATGACGATAGTCTAAGGGCAGCTAATGGCTCTGCGACGACGAATGCCTTGAAAGCCGCCGCAGTGGCTGCCGCAGCTGCGGCGCCGCAAGATGATGGGAAAGGAAAGGGCAAACAGCCACTGCGAGAGCCCGTGCCTTCACAGGCGAGAATCTACATCCACTGTTCGATAGGCGACATTGTCCTGTCCCCGCAGGACCTGGCCGATGAAGAAGCCACGGCGGCGGCGGCAGCAGCGGCGGCAGCAGCGGCGGCAGCAGATGACCAGGACGAAACAACCGAGAGCGACAGACTTCTACGATCAAATGCTAATGCCACAGCACCTGCTACAACGACCACCCCGGCCCCACGAGGCTTCGACCGCCTCCTCAGCGCTGGATTCACACCTGCGGAGGTGCAGTCGCTGCGACTACAATTCCTCGCCATCCAGGCGCACACGCACACGCCCGACACGATGCCCAGCCCGTCGGCACTACGCGACATGGAGGACCGGTGGCTTGACAACTCGTCGTCCTCCAACGGCCTCTTCCCCACCGCGGACTCTGCGGCGTCCGGCGATGGTGCGACACCCGAAGACATGCAGGCCGGCGCCGGTGCATTGGACGATATGATCTTCGGCACGGCCATGGGCTTCTTCTGGCCCGTCGGCTGTCTCATGTGGGGCGTGCGCGAGGAGGGCATCTGGAGCCAGCGCCGCAAGATGGCTGTCATCGTCGGGTTTCTGTTGAACATGGGGCTCGGCATGATTAGGGTGACGGGTGGCTGAGATACACAATCGAGATCTAGGGGAAAGTGGATGGAGAAAGCATCGTGTACATTCACAGGAGCGAGGATGGTAGTATGAGGTTCTCTGGTATAGAATACAATGTAAAGAAGAAAAGATACTTAATTCCGTTTTCCATTCATTTCGCCATTTTAAAAGGCGAGAGGTACAGACTTGTTTCTAGTGTTCATTTCAATTGATTATATTCTGGGCATCATCTCCCGCAGAGGAGGGGAGGGAAGAGAAGGGCAGGGCTCGTAAAGCCTATACTGCCGAGTCTTTCTGATGCATTGCTGGTAGACGGCGTGAAACCCAAATGACTCTCCCGTTCCATTCTTCATTTTTGCGCCCGCTGACTCCCTGTGTCCTGATCTCGTATATACAAGAAACGAATGAAAAACCGAGGCTATGAGAGCGTGTCGAGAGGGAAGGGGGCTCAGCCAGCATTCTCTAGATACTGCTGGCCTGCTTCCCTTCCCCTGCAAAGAAGCCTCGACTCGTACGTTATGCCGTGTACGCTCAACTAAATTTGCTGTAAATGACGCCGACGATCAGCAGCACCAGGACTGTGATGATGGCGATGGTAATGATGCGGTTCGTGGCCATCCTACAACCAGAATCGAAAGGGACAAAGTCAGTCAGGTTCTCCCTCGAAGACAAAAACAAGAATCGCAGAGAATGGCAGAGAATGGGAGGAAGAGGCGTTCAATATCTTACCTGCGCGCCATGCCTCTCAGAGTCTTGACACTGCGATCAACATAGCCTTCGCTCTGCAGCAAATTACGGTGCGTGTTCTCAATGACATTGCGCTGCTGGTGCAGATCCGCCAGGGTGCTCGCGCCAATCTGCTCTGTCTCGAGGGCAATACGCTGCGACTCTCGCAGGCGGTCTGAACTTCGCCCCAGCCGATCCGTGCCTGAAAGTAATTGTTGTCGCTGTTCGAGCTGCACATCGCCGCTCTCCGGGTCGTCAGTGTAGCGGTCGCCAAAGAGTTGCTTGCGGTCCGTGTCCGCCAGGGACTTGAGTTTCCTCTGCAAGCCGTCGATGTCGGATTGGTGGTTGCGGAAGCGCGAGTTGACCTTGGACCGCTGTGAGGTTGGTATGTTGGATTTCTCGAGGTTCATTTGGTCGAGCTGCGCAATGCACCACATTTCGGATTAGCATTTCTTTTTCCCTCCCCATTTTTGAGCATTAGGGGCTCTGTCAGTGGCTCGGTTGGGATGTAAACATACCAGCTCTTTCGCCTCGTCTATAGCCCGCTCCGCACCCCTAATGGCGGATTTGCGTTCCTCGCCGGCCAGTTCGGGAATCTGGTCCAGTTTCTGGGTCACATCGGCCTCGACGAGTTTTAACTCGGCTTCGTAGGTGCTGAACAGTTCCGAACCTGCATCGGTATCGAGAGGGTTCGCCATGGTTGGGGAAAATTCAGGCGTGCGCTATCTCAAAACTCGGATTCAGTGGCGCCTGGTGAGTACCAGCACGAGATGGTTGGATGCGGAGGTAAGGCGAAGGGACAGGCCGCCTAGCAGGGAGTGAAGTGTGAATGTATTGATATGCACAGTCACTTTCGGAGCACTTAGATCTCTGTTGTGTCAAGAGAAAAATGTTCTAGGAGTGTCTAGAGTAGGATGTGGTGCGAAGGGTGAGCATTCGGGATGGTTGCGATTGACGTCGCCGGCGGCGCAGGCGTTTTGAGTTGCGTGCCAGCCCTGCGCGCCATGCGAGCCGAGATGCGTTTGATGCCCGTGATGCCTCACTCGCCTCACTGCGCAGGTGTCGGGTGCCCTACTCACCTACTCGCCTACTCGCCTACTAACATCGCGAGCCGCTCCATTTTGGGAAGCCTCCCGCCGCCGCTTTGGAGGCCTCAATTCATTGGATGATGACGTCTTTGATCGTTCGATGGAGGCACTCGGCACTGAGAACTTGGAGACTTTTTCAGCTCAGCACATTTCGGAATCAATTGAAAAGATCATGTTTATTATGGCGGTTTGCTGGGAGGACCGCAGCTCTTCGTGGCCCTGAGATCCATGGAAAGACAGGAGGACGAGCATACGATGTATATACGAGGCACAAGTCTATAATTTTGGCAGTATCTTTGGAAGAATTTCGGAAACGATGGGCAAGCGAGTTGCCATTGTGGGGAGCGGTTGCTCAGGTCTCGGTGCGTTATGGGCGCTCAACATCAGCACAGATCATGAAGTACACTTATTCGAAGCATCCTCGCGCTTGGGTGGACACACCAACACAGTCTCTTTCGAGAGTCCAGCTGGAGAAAAGCTTGAAGTCGACACCGGTTTCATTGTCATGAACACTGCGACCTATCCCAACTTCATCCGCTTCCTCAGTGACCTAGGAGTTTCGACCAAGAAAACCGACATGACATTTGGCGTCTCTCGCGACCAAGGCGCCTTCGAGTGGGCAGGCACATCGTTGTCCTCCATCTTTGCCCAAAGACGAAACATTGTTAGTTTAGGCATGTGGCAACTCATCTTCGATATCATTCGTTTCAATGAGTTCGCTTTGGACCTGTTGCAGCAAGAGTCTGAACAAGGAGGAAAAGGGAGCAAGGCCGTGGTGGAGGAGACCATTGGAGAGTACCTCGATCGAGAGAATTATTCTCAAGGATTCCGCGACAACTACCTGATTCCCATGACCGCAGCAGTCTGGAGCACGAGTCCAGATAAATGTTCTTTGGAGTTTCCTGCCATAACATTGATCCGTTTCATGTACAACCACCATCTGTTGACCACCATCGCAAAACGTCCCGATTGGCTGACTATTCCTGGAGGGTCGAAACAATACATCGACGCTTTGATGAAGAATTTTCCTAAATATCGAGTCCACCTCAAGTCCAAGGTCACCGCTCTGACACCGACCAAGAAAGGTACCGTGATCCTGACAGCGAACGAGAAGGACCAGGAATTTGACCATATCATCCTGGCCACCCATGGCGACGAAGCCTTGGACATTCTTAGACCGGTAGCAAGTACACAGGAAGTCGAGATTCTGAGTGGTTTCCGCACCAGTAGGAACGTTGCGGTGTTGCATTCTGATCTTAAATTGATGCCTAAGAGAAGAGTGGCATGGTCGGCTTGGAATTACATCACTGAATCGCCATTCCCACCAGACAAGAATCAAAACGTCTCCCAAGTTTGTCTGACTTATTGGATGAATTTGCTCCAACATATTCCCGAGGATAAATTTGGGACAGTCCTGGTGACTCTGAATCCGCTGAATATGCCCGACCCTCGGCTGGCTCAGGGTATTTGGGAATATTCTCATCCACTGTACAATGCAACCGCCATCAGGTCCCAGAAACTGTTGCCGAAAATCCAGAATATTAGGGGTATCAGCTATTGCGGAGCATGGACCAAGTATGGCTTCCACGAAGACGGCTTTAGTAGTGGGCTGTCGGTGGCAGTCAATCATCTCGGCGCCAAATTGCCGTTTGAGTTTGTTGATTCGACCTTTTCCCGAGCCGATAGACCAGCGCTCACCATGGGGAATCGTGTCCTGAGGCTGGCTATTCTCCTGGTTCAGGTAGCCATCTTATTGATGGGTCGTATCTGGCATACCGCTACTGCGATTGTCGATAGGACGATAGCGAGGAGAAGGAAGGTAGAATAAATCCTACCCTGCAGTAATAGCGAGCTCGGCCGCTTGTCTCATCAGGGTCGTACTTCCTTCTTCGTCTTCGATTCCCACTTCAATGGTTGTCTGTGGACGGCTCTTGTTAAGGCCTTCTAGAAGAGAACAGGCTTTACAAATCTTCTGGCTAGACATGTAGCCACATCTTTCACACTGACCCATCACTTGCTTCGCCATTTTCCGACGACCTCGATGTTTCTTGTCGTGAACGCTCACCGATTTGGTCGTGTTTGTCTCGGGAAGTCGTATCTCGGTTTCCCTCCCAGAAGCGGCTTCGTTTGCGGCCAGAGTCTTCTCCATTTGAGCCATGGAATCACCAGCTTCATTGCGGCCGCCACAGCCGTTCGCTTCCTGCTCACCGTCGGCTTCACAAGGCGTGGGCCCCACCACTTCTCGTGGAACAAGAGCAGCCATGTCTTCCCCGCTCTTGACGATGTCCAAGATACTGCTCGGTCGAATTTTTTCAAGATCTTTGATCAATGTCCTGGCACTGCCTCGAAAAGCTTCTGGCGAATAGATGCATTCAGTACTGAAATAATCGAGTTTCTTGTGGTGTGCATATAAGACAATTTCCTTCTCGTAGGCATATTTCAAAGGTTTACTTCGCTTGATCCCACTTGCAGAACCCGAAGTCACAATAGACGTCGCTCTAGCAAGTCTGGGGAAATCACCACGGAGTAAATTCATCATAACGGTTTCGGCGACATCATCAGCGTTGTGCCCTGTCACAACGTGTTTGATGCCCAGTTTGGCCGCACCGCGATCTAGTGCTTGTCGACGAAAGACACCACAGTACGTGCAGTTGCTCTTCTTGCCAACTTGCGCAACAACCTGGTCCATGGTCCAGCCATATAGCTGGTCGTACCCAACGATCTCGAGCGGCATGTCATACTGAAGGGCATTTCGCTTCACAGTTTCGAGGCTGTCGTCTCGATAGCCTTTGATACCTTCGTCAATAGACAGCAGACACAGATCAAGTCCGTAGTCGTGGCGTTCATTCAATGTTTTCAGAACGGAGGCGAGAACAGTCGAGTCTTTGCCGCCAGACGCTCCAATAGCAACTCGTTCTCCCCGGGTAAATAAATCATTGCTCACAATGGTCTCGTGGATTTCGTGCTCAAAAACCGTCAGAAAGCACTGCCGGCAAATTTTCTGGGAATTTTTGGGTCGAATCACAGCCGCTCGCAAGTCGTTGCATATCTCACAAATTGCAGGCGGCATGGTTTTCGACGAGTTCCAGAGATGATATGGTCGTGGCGAGTAATGTTCGTGCAACACGCAAGAAATTCGAAATATTCAGAGAAACTTTACGCCGGACCACACGGCATTTTGCGTCGTCCGGCTACGGTGGAGTTCTTGGCCAACTTGATCCTCGAATTTGATGTTTTGTCATTTTCAACGAGCAGTTCAAGTTTCCTCGTTTCTCATGGCCACTCGCCCCTTCCGCTCGCTCGAATGAAATCGACATTACAAGCAGAACTCCGGTTCTCGCAGATTATATGCTCAACTTGTCGACATTGCGCCCGGCGCCAACCTGGAACCACCCTTCGCTCTTTTCACACCGCGCCTCGTCCAAGATTAACTCCTCAATCCTCCAACATCGGCTCTGTTGGCAGCCGCGCAATCAGCGATGACTCGAAAAACCACGGGACTACCCGGTCGGAGATAGGAAAAGAAGACCACGATGCAGCAGAGACTCCCGTTCAGCTTGCCCAGGCACAGCCCACGGCGCAAAGTGGCCCCGTTGCCTCACTCGCGAACCTCACCCAGGCCGGGAATTTCTATGGGTCCCCAGCTAAGAGAAGGATGCGAAATCGCATGAACAAGGAACCTGAACCTGACACTCAAGCTCCCGAAGGGTGGAAGGATCATGACAACATATCTCTTTGGGGTGTGGATATACTCCCAAATGCTGCCTCAAAGTTGCAGACTGTCGGCGCAGACCTTGTTACTGGTGACGCTCTCGAACAGAACTTCTCGCCGGATTCGGGCGCTTCTCCTCCGTCTGGACCTGGAGATGGACGCGAGGATCCTCTGCCAGATCATGATGCCGAAGGAGCTGTCTCGACAATCGAGACCACATCTGAAATGACAGAATCTTTGTCCTCCACTGAGCCTTCTCGCACTTTGTCGTCTACCTCGAGGTACTATATCGTGGACGAGCAATATGAGGAAGTTTTGCAGAGTGCCAGAGGTCTCTTACAACTATCTCAGAATTTGAGTCAATCAAATGGAGTTGAGTCTTATAGAGACCATCTTCATTTACAGTATGCTGGCAAAGATGGAGATTTGCTGCTTGACAGTCTTGTTGAAGATGTGGCTCGCAGGCTTGGTTGTGACTTGATGGTAGTGGACGCGCAAGACATAGCAGATCTCATCAGTCGCAACCACACGAATTCAAGTACTGCCAAAGCAGGCCGTATGCTCAGCTACGACGTTCTGAGGAGTGCTTTCTTCAACCCAACCGATGTGGCAAAGCAAGAGTCGTCTCTCGAGGAAGACGACGAGGATGACGGGCTTGAAGATATGATGGACGATACAGACGCGCCACCGACTTCGCCTCGGATCGGCATGTCAATCTTGACCGCGAAACCATCGGCCATTTTCAACTCCTTGATCGGTCAATTCCCTGAAATGGTGGATGGTTCACGATCAGAAACACGTGGCGGGGTGTTGAGAATGGTTCCAGACTTCTTCGACGCCCAAAAGCCTCGCGATGACCAATCTGCTCTCTCTGGATTGATATACAAACTACTGAAGAGCGTCTCGGACCGCCCAAAAACGTCGAAAGGCTCTACGGATGAGCAGAAACAGGATCTGCAGAGGCTTCGCGACAGAACAGAGGCGCAGAATGGCATTTCTCAAGGTTCCCTCATTGTCCACATTAAAGACTTCAACGCTATTCAACAAAGCTCGTCGATTGGTCGATCGTTCCTTAGCAATTTACAGAAACAGGTCGCGCAACGACGGGCCAAGGGTGAGAATCTTCTTCTCATCGGCTCGAATTCTGCGGACAACTTCGAACCATTTACTACACATCGCATCCACGATTCTCAAGCAGGATCTCAAGACCGGAAATCGCAAAACATTGTCATCACCCCGGTGTTACCAAACACGAGTTCAAAACTTGCTCTTCTCCATGATAGAAAGCACCGTATCGCGGCGATCAATCTGAGACACCTGTGGGAAATGTTGCGGTTCTGGAAGCCCTCTTTGTTAAGCCACCTCGAACCTGGGTTTTGGCGGCGCGACTTCTCGCATTTAATCACTCCCAGTGACAGGTCCTGTCTTGAAGAGTGGTTGTGGAGCTACCAATACACCCAACGCGTAGCCAGTTACCTCGCAGGAGCCACCCCCAAGGACCAAGAAGGAGACTCTGCCACCGAACACCCTATACCGATCATCAGTGCAGCGATATCGCACCTAAAACATAGTGACAATACAAAGGTTCGGTGGGCCGAGAATCAGTCCAAAGAATCAAAGAAAGAGGTTCCAGAGCGACATCTGACCAAGGACAATCGAGTCGCAAAGATCCGTGCATCTGCTTCGAAGTACGAGAAGCGGTTGATGAGCGGTATCATCGAGGCCAAGAACATTTCGACAACTTTCGATGATGTGCACATGCCTGTCGAGACCATCGACGCTCTCCAGACCTTGACGACTCTCTCCTTGACCCGACCAGATGCCTTCCGGTACGGAGTCCTGGCTTCGAACAAGATTCCAGGTCTTTTGCTTTATGGTCCACCGGGAACGGGTAAGACCCTAGCAGCCAAAGCTGTTGCCAAGGAGTCGGGGGCTACAATGCTCGAAGTTAGTGCCGCAGATCTCAATGATATGTACGTGGGTGAGAGTGAAAAGAATGTCAGGGCACTGTTCAGTCTTGCCAAGAAGCTTTCACCATGTGTGGTGTTTCTCGACGAGGCCGATGCCATGTTCCGCGCACGCAGCAATCAAGGCCCCCGGGTCTCTCATCGAGAACAACTAAATCAGTTCCTCAAAGAGTGGGATGGAATGAGTAACGACTCGGGCAGTGCATTCATCATGGTCGCCACGAACCGGCCAATGGATCTTGACGAGGCTGTATTACGACGTCTACCACGGCGACTCCTCGTCGACCTCCCTACTGAATCAGATCGACTAGAAATACTCAAGATTCATCTACGTCATGAAGTACTCGCAGACGATGTCAAGCTCAAAGATTTGGCGAAGCGTACACCCTTCTACTCAGGCTCTGACCTCAAGAACGTTGCAGTTGCGGCGGCTCTCAACGCAGTGCGAGATGAAAACGACGTCGCGAAAAAGCATGTAGGAGAAGAGCCGTACCGATATCCCGAAACACGCACCCTTACCAAAGCCCACTTCGAGAAGGCGTTGGAAGAAATTTCTGCCAGTATCTCCGAGGATATGTCGAGTCTGCGTGATATCAAGAAATTCGACGAACAGTACGGCGACAAAAGGGGCAAGAAGAAGAAAATTACTCGCCTTGGATTCCCGGTCGAGAAGGAAAACGAAAAGACTAGGGATACGGTTAAAGTTAGGGATTGATACATAGATTCGGAGGGCATAGCAAGCAAAATCATGCATTTTCTGGCGCTGGGAAGAGAAGCCGAGTCGGACCTGCGCCAAATAATGCGTTGCACTGGCAGTTCGATTGTGGCTAGTGTTGCTGTCATCATGTCTTTGGCGAATCTAGATATAGTTGACGTGCTGAGCGGGACGAGTGCGAGTCCTCATCCCAAAGTCAATGTCGCAAGGAAGCATCTGTAATATTATTGTTATGCTGTGTCTCTATGTCCTTCTCAGTCGTATGAACGTCGAGTCTCCCACCTTGATGTCCACCATCGGAATGTTTCCGACTAAAACTTCTCCTCGACCGCCTTCTCGACCCTCTGCACCGCCCATTCCAAGACTTGGGCCATCAACCACGTCCCATTACCGGGACACACCTGGATGCCCTCGCTCTGGCACGCTTGGTCGTCAAACACGTCCACATCACCACCTGTGCTACCGCCGTTGCCTTTGTACATCCATGCATGGTAGCGCACGTAGTTCGGCCAGACCACGTCCTCGACATAGCCCGGCGGGTCGGTCCAGAAGCCCTCGAGCGTGACGTAGCCTGAGCGCGCCGCGCGGCGGGTCAGCGTCTGCTGTCGCGTCGAGGGGATAAAGAGCTTCGGATCCAGCAGCGTAGAGGTCAGGGCGTGGAGGTGCACCAGGGCGTCCAGGGAGTGTGGGTAGGTCGAAGCGGAGGTGTTGGGTGGTGGCGGCGCTTGTGAGGAGGCAGAAGAGGGAGGCGGTTCCGGGTAGAGCAGAAAGCCGTCGACGATGTAGATGCGGATTTGTGTCCCGGGGCCATCTGTCGCGCGTTGCTGGCTTTCCTTTGCCGTGGCAAGGAGGGTGTCCATCCACTTCGCCACACGCGCCTTCGCGTCCTCCATCTCGCGCGCAGAGACATGGCTTTCGCCCACGCTGTTCTGGTCCTCCTTCGAGACGCTATCCGGAGGTAAGGTGCCGTGGTCGTGTAGATGCTGCAGGGTGGACTCGAAGAGCGGCAGGTCCAGAGAGTCGATGCAGTCCCAGTCCTCGAGCTCACGCGTGCCGTGTTCTTGCGATGAGACAGTGATTTTCGGGATGCTGGGGGGTTAGAGAAGAAAAGGGGGGTCCACGTTAGCTTTTGCGTGACTATGTTGAGAAACAAAAAGACAGCATAACGGAGGCCTTTTTCTCTCGGGTAATGAATCTTGAGATATCGACCATAAGAGCCGATAATTCTCTTTGCCTTCGAAACATCTCTTTCCATCGCGCGCACCTGGAAAGGACAACGTTCCAAAAATAGATGACACCAGACGAATTCGAATTGGAGATAGAGAAACGACATGATCAAAAAAGCACTTACTCCTTATCCGTCTTATACGCATCGTCTTGATGTAGAATAGCCAACGAGATCTTGACGTTCTCCCGCTTAAGATTGAATATTTCCCGCAATAGCCTTGCGAGCGTCGTCTTGCCGCTCGACGAAGGACCCGACAGGCCGATCAGAATCGTCTCGATCTTCGTGCCAGCGACGGCAGCGGGCTCTCCTTCGGCTTCTGTGGCCGTCGTATGGTGTTGACGTCTCTCGATAGCCGCGAGTCGTTCCATGTTCACGGCGGCTAAGGAGAAATCATCGAAAAGAAGGTCAGAAGTACTTCTGAATCGGATTAAATCCTATAGGTACATGAAATCAGTGGGTGGAGAGAACAGCGTATCTGGAACATCTACTCGACCGAATATGCTGCAACGACTTTTAATCTAGGTAAGTTTGATACTTGTTCGACGGGTGTCGGGACCAAAGCGAGTGACCCTGGTTGAAACAATTGGAATGGGCCCTTGGTATTGTGTTGTAGAATCGAGATAGAGTCGAGGTGAATCTGACACCCGTCCTCATCTGCTACAGAGGTAATGACAGGCACTACCACCTAACGGCTACCACGGTATTGCAATACACGAAATTCGAGTCTTGAACACATTAAAATTTTTCACGAGAGGGCATCCTCAGCTCTATAAACAAGCGCGGAGGTGATACTCAAGACAGACAGGGCCTCCCTTTCCTGGCCTTTCCACACCGGCGCCCGTCCTTCTCTTGCCATCTTTTACTCCTGGCACGCTGCAAAGTCCAAGTCAAAGAAGATTCGCACGCGCCAGACACCAGACACAACTCTTCGTGTCCCTCAAAACTCGAGTCGGGATCATCCAGCTTCATTCGAATTCGTATACACCTCTCTCAAGCCTTGATGCTCGTATCGCGTGAAGCGTCATGTGTCTGGGACAAAACAGGCACTACAAAGTGCATTCAAGTCCGCGAGAGCCTGGAGAGATGGCACATTCGAATCTCTCTGCTGAAGACGAAACCCAAAGTAAAACAAATATGATACAAAATCCATCCAAATTTGTGCGACCGCCCATTTTCTCCACTTGCAATGCCTCTGGCCAACCTATGTCTCAAGAAAGAGCAGACACCGCGGTGTATCTAGACAGAAATTCGTCTAGCAATGGACACAAGCTTAGCCCTGAAGCCACGGAAGATACCGAATCATTCTCCGTTCGTGACCTGAACACCGACTCCAAACCCAGTAGATGTCCTAAAAGTGAATATATGCAATTGCGAAAACAACAATAGCAAGGTGTTTGAGTAGAGTAGGATCTGAGCCGTTCCCCCCCTAGTCCAAGAAGCTTCTGGATCAGTCCTTGCAATGGAGTTGTGGCCGAATCTGTGGCATGCTTCCAACAGTTGGAGGCAGATGTGCCAGGAAGCTCGGAGGATTTGGCAAAGGTATGAGATCGTTCACGTTCGCTCTTCGATGCCCGGAGTGAGCAATCTCCTGCAATGCTTTAGATCGAAAGATGATCCAGCGGAACGAAAATCTCAGTGTAGACAAATTCCAGGGCACGCACATCTATGCGGATCCCTTCTGTCGTTTCCCGCCAATTTTCGGGCTAGGCTTGACTTTGCCGGCACCATTTTGGTCACCTTGAGCATTTTCTTCTTCCATCTTGACAACGCTGGCACGACGCCGCTTGTTTGAGACTTGAGGGCTGGTGTTGGTACTAGGGTTTTGACTGCCACTCAGATTGGAGCCTTGAGCGCTCATTTGGTGCATCATTGCTACTCCTCCCGCAGCAGGGTTCTGAGCAGGGCTGGGAGTATGCACCGGTCCTCCCATCATCGGCGAGCCTTGGGCTTGAGGAACGTTGAGATGACCCATCGCTGGTGAATTCATCATGGTGGGACCATTCATGCCAGGGTTCATTTGATTAGGGAATCCAATCTGACCATTTGCGGCACGTGCCATTTGATTCAATCGACTGGTGTTAACTTGAGCCATGCTCTGGGCGTTCTCTTGAGTTACACGTAGTAAAGAGTCTTTGGGAGAAATTCCTGGATGTGTGTGGTAATATTCCATTACTGGGCCCATCGCTGTCATGACTTCGGCAATCTAGAGAAAATTAGTCGTTGTCTTGATGATGCTGTTCAGCCGTTTACATACCTCCAGAAACTGAGAGATGTGTGGCGGGACACCCCATTCACCCACGCCTGAGCTTGGAATGATGAGTCCTGCATTCGGTCCATTTGCCTTACCTTGCGCTCTTTTGACGTTCTTGTTCGTGATCTTGGGGCTTTGTTTCATTTCTGGCGAAGCTGTAGAAAAGAGTGCGGCACGCGGAATATATTCTTGCCACGCCGTGCAACTAATATTGAGATGCTCAATAACTTGCATGTCATTGAATAGAGCGCGTACTTGGCCACTCGTCGTCACTCGAAGGTCGTTGTCGAAGACATAGGTTAAGCTAGCATTGTTGCTTGTAATAGTGACACCACCGTTGGGCGTCTTGGTCTGGGAGTGGTCGTAAGATTGGAGGAGGATCTGACGTACTCCAGCCGCGAAAAAAGTATGATAGTACCGGGCGAGAGAGGGAAATTGAAGCTGGAAGGATTTGTCGTTTCCACTTTTGTTGTTGTAGAATTGCTGTCTTAGCGAACTAAAGGGCGAAAAGTACTGAGCGACTACTTGTTCCCAATAATCTAGGTCGTTGGGACGTTCTGGATTTGCGAGCGAGTCCTGATAACTGACTAGTCGAAGAATACACTGACCCCCAATTACGTCCTGCTTTCCAAGTTCGGGGATCATCATATTAGCGGGCGTATCTGGTTGTTGCTTGATCTGAGGCTCTTCTTCTGGTTCCGTCGTCTTTACCGGCGGATTGGCTGGTTGACTTTGTGGTTGGTTCGTGGGAGTTTGTGTCTGGGGTGGTTGCGGTTTGGGTTGTGCGGGTTGTTGAGGTGTTGGTTGTGACGTAGGCGGGGGTTGTGGAGGAGCTTGTGCTTGAGGAGCGGGTGTAGGTTGAGGTTGTGGAGGTTGAGTGGTTTGTTCTTGTGAGCGCGACATTTGCATTTGTTGTGCGGCAGCTCTTTGATTCTGGGCAGCGGCAGCCATTTGTACCGCGTGTTGTTGGGCTTGGGCTTGAGCCTGTTGCGCTCTCATCAACTGCTGCTGATTATGTTGATGCTGTTGCAAGCTCTGCATCTGAGGGTGATTGGGGTTCATCTGCATTTGTGGATGCATGCCAGTCATACCCATTTTCATCTGCGCCAGTTGTGCTGGGTTAAAGCCTTGCGCATTGGGCATTCCCATAGGCATGCCTTGACCCTGGGCTTGCATTTGTTGCATCATGCGTTGACGCGCCATAAACTGTTGTTGTTGCGGTGTCATCATTCCTTGCCCATAATTCATTTGTGGATGGTTCTGTTGAAACATGGCTTGCTGAGGATTGAGGTGGGCGATGGCCATGCCATTATGGATGGGACCAGGAGCAGGAGTTCCAGCACCAGGAGGCATTCCAGTGACCATGGGTCCTTGGGTGACTTGAGGAGCAGAGACTCCCGGATGCATGCCCTGCATCATACCGGGCCCAGGTTGACCTCCCATATGACCAGGGCCGGGATGTTGCATCCCCATAGGGTGACCCGTGGGCATTGCAGGATGGCCACCAGCAATACCTGCGTGGTGGGGAAAAGGTTGGGCCATCATCTTCAGTGTATTCGAGTCTGTAACCGGTTCTAAAGTCGGCGCAACGAGATCTTGAGTAGTTGTGATTACTTGACTTGGGGTCCGATGCTATTCTGATCCTTCTCTTTCTTTCCCACCTCCGATTCCTCTGGCCCCACTTTTTTCCGTCAGAAAGACGCTGTGCTGTTTCCGAGACTGAAGAAGCCGTTGTCACATTTGAACGGGCTCGTCGTCTCGTGCGATTGAATGGGAAGGAGTTTGGTAGGGTCGAGGGATCTAATGGGAGATGTGGTGGAGGAACGCGGCAATGGGGTGATGTTTCGCCGGGAAGAAGTCGTCTTACGGGGCTGGATCCAGTGTCGCGACAGGAAACAATAATCAGATCATCGGGCGACGACGGCAGTCCTTTGTGCGCGTAGACGCTTCATCATTTGTCCATCTTGCTGGGCAACAAGAGATGGATTTCGCAGAGTGTAGGCGGTGGAAATAAAATATCCGGGTCGTGCACAGGTTTCGAGCGCGGTGTTATCGGGCTGCTGGGCGCTGGTGATACTCGTGATCTGACGACGGGTGGCAGGGAACCAGCAATTTTGAAGCGGAAGGAAGGGGTATTTTGTTGAGAAGAATAAAATGAGCGACCAGACAGATAGTGCGCTAGACACTGACTACAGGATGAAGCAGACAAATATAGCAGGGTCAATAGTCGAGCGTGAGGTTGAAGTTGGTGGTAATGTACTGTAGGTGCACAACCGGTTGCAAGATTCAGGATCTGCAGGTGTGCAGGAGAGACAGACAGAAGACGCTGGGGGGAAGAGGCACCACCGCTGCTGCAGGACTAGGGAACTGCCACTTGGCCTGCCAAGCCTCTGGTTGCCCCGATCTAGTCCCGGTTGGGCATTAGTGACCCGCTGCTTCGAAAAAATAAATTCCTCTTTCCAAAAAGTTTCTCGTGTACCTCCAATTTCGACATCTCCATCTCACTTTCACTTCACTTCACTTTCTCTTTATGCTATAAAATTCCCACTGATGTCTTTGCCAGCAACCTCATAACAAGGTGCTGACCTGGTAAGCACTTTCCCATCCCCCAATTACTCGGAGTCCCCTCGGTCTCCTCCCGCGCTTGCACTTGCCTTGAAGATGACACAAATTCCAATTCTTCTTCTTTCTATCCTGACTCGCCCTTGAAGAAACATCCGGACTGTCATCGCTGAACAGTCTGTTACTAGCCAGTATTTCATGTCTGATCTATGGCAACTGCAACTTCCTCGACTCGTGCAAACGCATTCCGAGTGTTGGCTAACCGAGGCCATAGTTCTGATAGCTCCCACACCCTCAGCTCCTACTCCTGTAATATGTAAAGGTACGTTGCCATTTCACCCTTCACTCCTTACCCTTTCCCATATGATGAAAACGTTTTCCACATTCGCAGTTTCCGCGCTAGCTCTGGCATTTACGAACCTATTATAAGTCCAGATGTCGGTGAGCGCAAATTCTTCCTTGGATGTCTGACTGTTATCGATTCACAAAACTATGTCATTTTCTCTCCTTTGACTACTTGATCACTGACGATTTTCCAAACAGATCCTTCTTGTCCTTCACCTCTACGTCTCTTCGCCCGGTTTACCGTATCTGGCTGTGCCGTACATAGTTTCGAAAGTTGATGAAAGAGATAGGACCGAGGGTGGATAGGGTGCTGCGTAAACAGATTAAGAGATCGAAGATTCCGCTCCAACACAATCAGATTTTGTTCGCCATCAAGTGCCCCGCTGTTTTACATATTCTTCTCGATTCGACCAACTCGTTGGTTCTCCTTTGGCCCTGGGCGTCGCTTATGAACCTAGCTGCGTTGCCTCCGCCGGAAATCCTCGGGGTGGTGCTTTCTCAAGCCCTAGAGGCAAAGACAGTACTCGTCCCGAACGTCCGCCCTGGCTCGGACTCGCAGGGTCAATTGAGGTTCATATTCGCGGAAATTCCTGGGATCGGTCGCTTTTGCCATAGTCGCGTTCACGAAGTGCCTCGCGGCAAAAATAGCCCTCTTAATTTCTTTTTCTTTGCCGTACTCTTTCAACTGATAAATGAATCCCCAGCTTGCTCTACAACCTTTGCGCTCCTTCTCGCATCGATGAATAGGTCTTCGCACTCCGCCACATCTTCCACAGATATCTCTGACCTCCCGTTGACCTTAGCAAGGATGCTGCTCGGGGTCAACAACTGAAGCGCGTAGCGCAGGCTCACACTGGTGCCGTGCTGAGCGACCTTTCCCAATGCGGCCTCGGATATTGAAAGACCCTCGGTCTTTGCACGTAGACGGATAATAGTTTGCACTTCCTGAGCGTTGTAGGGGTGCGTAGGGATGATCAGAAGACGTGCGAGTAGATCGGGTGGGACGCCGTGGGCGCCTGTGATGTCTTGCGTGCCGCGGATGACCGTGTTGCCTCGATTCGACGCGAGGATTACGATAGGGGAGATGGGTGATTCGAGAGCGCGGTTGAGATAGGTAAAACATTCAATGTCGAGCATGTGGACCTTAAAAAAAGTGTCAGTGACCCGATTTTCGTCCTCGCAATCGAGAGAAGCCAGCATACCTCGTCAATAAACAGGACACCCGGGACCAACTCTGCCACGCCTTGGTCAATATATCGGCTGACTACCTTGTTGATTTCCCCCCTCAATTTGTCTGTGATCTCCGTCTTCTTCGGCTTCATCAGTTGGCCCATCATGCTCATAACATCCTGGCCACCCTGAGGGCGCGCGTTGGCAATGTCTAGGTCATGCAAGGTCACGTCTTGCACCACCTCCTTCTTCTTATGCACCTCGCCCTTGGGCACAGGGACATATTCTTCGGCTTCAAGGTCGAATTCCGTCGCGTACGCGTCCGAGCGACCGACTCGTTTGCATGCCCCGGTATTTGCTTCGATGTAGATCACATCGCCGACCGTGACCCGCTCTCTCTGAATCGCTTCGTATATGCTTGGGTCGAGACGCAGTTTTTTCGTGCCTCGAACGGACTTGAGAGTGATGACGAGGTGGGATATGGTGCGGCCGAAACCACCCAAGGGATTTTCTGCTTCTTCGGGCACGAGTTCGGTCACTTCGCCTTCGTAGACCTCCTTCGTTTCACGCACACGGAGACCTAGCGACGACAAAGTCAGCAGGCTGCTCTTCTCACACTGCGGGTTGTGTGAGGATTTGACGCACCGATGGCTCTACGGAAATTCTCCATCAACGCCTCTGTCTTCTTGACCTCTGTTGAATAGACCTCGCTGCCGACAATAGGGCAGAACGGCACCTTTGTCCCTAGCTCTTGTGATACCGCCAGTGCCAACGCTGTCTTGCCTGTACCAGGACCGCCTGCTAATAACACTGCTCGTCCAGACATCTTCTTGGCTTTGATCAAGTCCACGACCACTCCGCAGGCCTAAATAAACGTCAGGATATTCCAAGGCATGATATTCGGGCTTAATAATTACCTCGCGAGCAGCGGCTTGACCCACGAAGCCATTGCCAGAGGGTTCAGCGGTGCCATCTTGTCGCAAGCCTAAGCCCTTGATGTGTGTATGCGCGGCAGTTCTGTTCTCGCGCGCGTTGCCTTTGACCTCGCTGATGTTCACCATTTTTGCTTCCTTCGCGAAATTCAAAGGACTAGCAGGTGCACTGAGGAGAAGGAGAGGACGGGAATAGAGATAGGATGCCGGCTGAGTGGAATTTAATGCTACAGTCTCGCAAACTGCAATGTAAGTTTGGACCGCATCCAAACTGCGCCGCCGCGCTAAAAAAAGTCGCCGCAGATCGAATTTCAATCCAACCTGCCAGGACAAGTTACTGTCTACTTCCAGTACAACGTACCACAACAAAGGTCATTCACCTCCAGACACCAAGTCATAACTTTCCGGTCCTGATAAGCCTCCCTATCCACAGGGCGTAGGCTCCTGAAATCGCCAGGATGGAAAACGCGACCAGCATCACGAAGCTCCCTAGGGTGATCAGCAGCCCGAGCACGATCCAATACCTGGCCTATAAACACAAGCGTAAACAGCCTAGCCCCTACTTCAAGCCACGGTTCACCTTCAAGAAGGAAGACAGAAGGCATACTCTACACCGCAAGGAAATTCGATATACAGACCCGTTGATGCCGGCGTACCCTTATGGCGAGAACACAGCATTCCCGGAGGCCAACTTCGGCCTGTACGGCGGCTCGACGATCACATCGGGCAGCAAGATCTCCAAAGGTCGAAACAAGGGAAAGACCTTGCGGCACTGGTTCCCCAACGTGCGAGTCGAGACTGTCAAGAGCGAGGCGCTAGGGCAGGAGCTCAAGCTCCCTATCACGGCGCGCGTGATGCGCACGATCAACAAGTGCGGCGGCATCGACCAGTACGTCACAGGCGAGAAGCCCGCGCGGATAAAAGAGCTGGGTCTGATGGGGTGGAAGCTGCGCTGGCTCGTCATGACCTCGCCGAGCTTCCAGGAGAAGCACATGCAGCAGATTCAAAGACTTGGTCTGCCCGCACACACCTCCCTGCAAGCCACTTTCGAAGATGCCTGGAACGACGAAGAAACCCGAGAAAGGATGATAGAGCAGCAAGAGGCCGCGTGGGAAGACCTGCGCGCCGCAGCCGGACGCTTCGAGAAGCACGTCGAGAAGCACTGGGTCGAGGGTGGCGAGAAAATCGAGTACGACATCCCTAAACTCGACTCCCTCAATCAACTGACCCCTTCTACTTTGGCTCTTCCGGTGAGATTACAGGCCTCGGCGTAAGCGCTTTCAGACACGCTCGAGTCGATCGAAACCAGGAGAACCGAAACCAGCACAGCGCAGTTCGAAGAGGAACTATCGCCGGCTGGCTCAAAAATGTACGATAGAAGTTGGGGGAAAAAAATGGTCTGGCGATCCTCGCACGGATCACCACCCCCAAGACACAGGCCCAAACCTCAACCGGGCCTGCCTAAAGAAGACTCCCAAGTCCAGCCCACGCGCCCATGTTTTAAGTTAACATTTCCCGTTCCTGAATTCCTGTCATCTTTCAAGTAGAAAGAAAGAGAAAGCCTGGCCGTCTTGGACGTCAGATACTTCTAATGCACACAACGGCTGGCCTTCTCCTATCGTACTGGTAAACTTAAGCCACCGTACTAACTCGCAACTGTATCCTGCGCCCAAAACAAGTCCCAGAAAAGGAAGGACGGGTACGACAAACAGTGGGAAGGTTTGGTGGCGGTGTTCTTCTTGCTCATTCGAGCCCGGGATCTTTTTCATGTTGCTGTTGTGAGCCCCTTTAAGTTGCACGTGAGCGTGACCAAGACTACGATCACAGCGACCCTTTGCTTAGATAGCCCTTGGTACTACAATTCAATCAATTTACATCTTGTTGAGCTCTACAACGTACCGACGAGGGTGATGACATGATACCTGAATAGAACGGGACATTGCCTAAATGCATCGCGAGGGACTGTTTTAAAGCCAACGCTCAGGGCGGGAACAACTTTGGTTCAGCACTTGTGGTTCTCTGTTTTATACATATATGGGAGTCTCTCTGTACAAACATTGTCCTAACTCATCCCAATGAGCCGACCTGAATGGAATCTGTTCATCTCATGTCCTTTCGTGAAAAGCTCATCTCGCAATCAAACCCACTATAACATCCCAGAGATGCCAATGGTTCAAGGAGGAGTTGGTATGTCGGCGGCAAATCCGACGGTCTTCTTGGGCTTCGTGCCTGGCGTACTCGGATTGCCGCTGCCACTGCCGCTGCCAAATATGGATGTAGACGCCTGTGACTGAGAGTGGGAGTGTCCGGCCTGCAGAGGCGTGGGTGGAGGTGACGAGATTGTTGGTCTGGTGCCAGCAGTGTCAAACACGACAGCCTTTGCCTTGCCCCTAGCCTTTCCTTCACCTTTCCCCTGTTTCTTTGCTATCTTTCCGCTTCTCCTTCTCTTCTTTGCAGCTTGTTCCCCTTCGAGTCCTAGTATTAGTTCGTCATCTCTGGAGCTCTCTGCACTGACTGCGCCATCGCGGCGCTCGAAAAAAGGGACGGGAGAGTCCAGCCTCCCACCTCTCATTTGGTCCTTCTCGTCCTCGACAATCTTCAGGAACCCTTCGCCGCGGATCATTTCGTTCATCGTACCATCGTCTAGTAGACTCTTCTCTGCTTTGACTAGTTCAGAATTACTCATTTGCTTGCGTCGATGCAGGATCTTCTCCTCCAGAGTACCCTTGAGGACAAGAGTTTCCACATAGACGGGTCGTGTCTGGCCAATCCGGTGCGCTCGCTTGATGGCCTGCGATTCCACGTCTGGTTGCCAGATTGGGGAAACAATGAAAATTCGGCTCGCAGTTGCCACATGGAGGCCATGCGACGCCTGTTTCAAGTCCATAAGGAGAACTCGGAAGACCTCGGATTGATTGAATGTTGCCATGTAAGCTTCTCGCCGTGTCACGGAAAGAGTGTTCGCATAGATCAAAAAGTTGACCGACAGCAGTTCTAAAGCTTCGGCAATCCAGAAGGCAATGTTGTTGGAGTCGTAGAAGATGATGATCTTCTCAGTGGCTTGCAATGATAAAATGCGAGAGCATAGATAGTTGAGCTTTGCGGATGTGAAGCCAACGATCCGTGATTTTGCGAGAGAACCTGGCAGCTCAGCGCTAGACATCGAGAAGCGTCTTTTGCGGTTAGCAACAACAGCTTCGAATGGGATGTCTTTCTTTGAAGCCCGAAGTGGCAACGACGTAGCAGATTGCACTTTCGCTTTGGGCTCTTCCGCTGTTCCAGCGGTCGAAGACTTCCCATTTGAAGCCTGGTGAGCCTTTTCAGTTGCTTTCTGTTCCTCTGTGGCGCTCTCGCGCGCTGCAATCATAGCCCGAAGACCTGCTCCTACAAGCCCGGCGCCAGGGTCGCTGCTGCCAAGAGATTTCACAACGTGCTGTTGAGCTGCTCTTGCTTGAACTGTGCCGAGAAGGAGCGGATTCGAAGATTCCCCATCCAATGCCCAGGCCTGTGCCGCATCCTTGGGGAAATCTTGCACGTAGACACCGATCTCGTGATAGAAGGAAAACGCTTTCCAACCTGAATCGTCCAAAGCTCGCTCTCCATTCATGACGGCTTCCATCAGAAGGGCACCATCCACATCAGAAATGCTGTCCAGGTGCTCATCGATGTATTTATTACTGACTCTGAGCGTTTCGGCGACCGCATGTTCAGTAAAGCCCACCCAGTGAAAGCTTGATCGTCGTAAGTTATTTACCAGCTCGTCAAGGGATTTGTGGTTTTTCGGATTGAACATGTAATCTTCATCCACCCTCTCAGAAGTCACGGCATTAGAGGTCAACACCATGCGGAAGAGGTTCATACTAATTTTGTCGTAGTAGCTTGGTTCCAGGTAGACGGCGGTATTGTAAAGCGGAGGCAGACACAGATCTGAATCAATGTCTTCGATACGATGGCGCACAATGAGCGACTGGAGTATGGTCCGCAGTGCCGGTGCAAATCGACGTTTTCCGGTGGCATCGAACGGATGCAAGTATTTCTTCCAGTCAGCATAGTCGACGCCCTTTGCATTCGCCCATGGTTGCACCTTCAGGAAATTGACCACTATGGCGCGCAAACGATCCATATCTTTGAGTTCATTGTCAGCAATATCTTTAGTCTTTCTCCTTTCTAGTGCATTCTGGATAGAAACTTGACGCGATTGTTCAGTATCATCGTCCATCTCGTTGCTGACTTCATTGAGGGCAAGATTCACTTCGACGCCATGAAGGGAATGCGACGGTGTGCCTGAAACAACCCATCGTCGCTCGATAGACATCTTGTCGAGCATGGCTATTGCATGTGTCTTGTAGCTTGACCCTGCAAAGCCATGTCCTTCATCGCAGATGACGCGCAGCCATCGAAGTTCAGTCAGCTGAGAACGGAATTTATCCTGGCCTTTGAAACGGCGGCCTTGGTTTAGGTCATCGTCCCGATACTCTTGCTCAAATCGAGCCTTTGTGATGAGCACAATATCATACTCCATCAAAGTGCTCCAATGGGGCAGATCTTTCGTCGTTGAGTCGAGGACGAGCACGTCAAGAGCATTCTTCTGGGTGTGCTTTTCTATCTCGTGCTGCCATTGCAGAAGCAAATTTGGCGGGACAATGAGCAGAGTGGAATACGCAAGTCGAAGTACTGTAAAGTCTTCCCGTTTCTCATTGATGCGACTCCGAGTTTCGGGTTTGAAAATGGGCTGGATGTACTCTCCATGATACTTTCCTAAGGCGTCTATACAACTGTCAAAGTGATAGCCGTCATTTTTTAGAGTAGCAAAATGTGACTTCCAGGGAATGCCATCCTGTTTGATCTTTTTGGCGGCCAGCTCGAGCAACCTTGGAGTCCGCTTATGATGCTTGTCGTGAATGACATTGACTCTGCCTTCTGGAATGTTCGGATAATGGCCTCTTGTCGCCAGAACTAGAGCGATGCAAATCAGAGTTTTCCCGTAGCCCATAGTTTCCGCTAGAATGCCACCTCGACATTCGCTGTACAAGTGTGGATGACGCAGAAGAACGCCTTCTTCGACGTCGAAGTAGAACTCGATGCCATTTAAATCTCGAAACTTCGGTTTCCGTGCATCGAAAGATTTAGATGGATGTGCCTCCTTTTGCAGCATCGCAGCGATTGAGCGTCTCTGGTAAGGATACAAGGTCGTTTTGAGACCATAGATGCTGTCATGGTAGATGTCGTTCATCGAGTGTTGATTGTGTTCAACAGATCCGGCGTCATCAAGACTTGGTTGCGGAGAGTCCAGAGTGTTGAAAATGTAAAAGAGAGACTCTTCTTGGGACAAGTCAGGTTGCATGTAGGTTCGTACAGGCATGGAAGGATCGTAATTTCCGTGCCATGCTTGGGAAGAAGTGTCGATGAACCCGGTGAGGAACTTCAAAACCTTCCTAAGATCTTTAATTGAGCCTCGGTTACTCCGATTGACATCTTCCGGTAGCGCATACACCCTCAAAGCAGCTCGATCGCGTTTACTCGCATGCTGAATAAAGACCGTACTGATCCATCCACGCTTCAAGCCTAACGTGAGTAGAGGATGAGGATGAGGACTTTCTTTGGGTTCATTAATATACCATTTGCCTTCTGTCTCATTCTCTCCATAGCGGAGAAGGCGAATGGCTCCAATCGCAAGATAGTCTCCCATCGCGCCTGGAGATGGTGAACAAGATTTGCCCGTTGTCGGGCAGGAGTCTGGATGTGGTACACCGACAGCCTCCATATGCCGATCTGGCTCAGGTGTCTATGATCTGTCAGAATATGTCCAAATGATAGCTTTCACGCAGGAGCTTACTTGTCGTGATGTGTCGGAGCTGGCACTGCTCGTTGTCTTGCTTGAGAGACGATTGTCGATTGTGGAAGGACCCAAGTAAAATTCTTTCATGTCAAAAGCCTGCTCGTCGGCATCATCCAAGATCTCGCATTTTCCTGATGGTATGTTGGACATAATTGGCGTTGAAGGCAGCGGGACCGGATTGAGATTCTGATCTCAGAGACAGGAGGAAGGTGAGTTGAGAGTGAGGAGCAAGTGAAGAGATGTACTTGGCGGTGACTGTCAGACAAAAAGAGTTCATTGGAAGGCGCGGGAAAATCATCTGTCACCACTCGTCAAGTCTGCTCATTTTTGATATGGACGTGGGGCTGCAGCCTGATTGTCTCAGGGGCCATAACAGGAACATCTTCGTCGCTGCGTGATCAGCCACCCAGCTAGATCCAGATATTTGGCGTCAACATGTGTTTACTTGTTTTGCAATTCTCGATACACGCCTTTGCCATGGCTTAACATCACTGTAGTGGAGTACGACAACCCTGAGACTCAACCCCCAGGTAAACCCCATGTTGGCAACGGTGTCTGCCATGATACTTTCATGGTATTGTGTCATAATGTACAGCTTGGAACATCTAGGTAGTATATATGGTCACCAACATCAAAACTGCACAACCATTGAGATTGCATATAGCCCAAAGGGGACATACCTCAAAGGTCGCCCGCTGTCTCAAGTTGGAACAAACCTCGGACCAACCGCCCGTGCAAATGATGGCTGACAAATCCGATCTTCCTCGGTCAGATGTCGTCTATCCCTAAATGTCGACGACATCTGAGGTAGAAATCAAAAAGTATACAAAACTCCTTTTATCTCCTGAAAGGGCACCGACAGTCCTTAGTGGATGCCGTTCACTTGCACACGCCGCCTGCTCGCTGCAATGACGAACTACAATATTGACGTCGTTTCAGACGTCGTATGCCCATGGTGCTATCTTGGTTATTCTCGCTTGTCCCGGGCGATCGCCGAACACAAGAAGGAGTACCCAGAAGACAAGTTCCATGTCAAATATGAACCCTTCTACTTGAACCCACCGCCGCAACTGACCAGCAACGGGCCCGCGCCGCCCCCATTCCCCGCGCCTTCAAGGCCACGGCGAGAAATGTATGCCGAGAAATTTGGCCCGGAACGCGCCAAGCAGATCGAAGCCATGATGCTACAGACCGCCAAGGGTGAAGGACTGAACTTCAAATTTGGCGGCATGACAGGCCCAAGCCGCAACGGCCACCGGCTAGTGTTCTGGGCGCAAGGCAAGGGCGGTGAACACTCGCAGAACGAAGTCATGTTGGGCCTCTGGCGGCGCTATTTCGAACAGGAGGTCGATATCACCACGTTGGAAACGCTCGTCGACGTTGGTCTCGAGGCGAAGCTGGGCACCAAGGAGGAAATCACCGAGTACCTGATCTCCGGCAAGGACGGCGATTTGGTCGACAAGATGGCACATGAGGCGCACATGAAGGGTGTCAGTGGCGTGCCATTCTACGAAATCAACGACATGTGGCAGGTTAGCGGAGCTCAGGATCCCTTGGCCTTTATAAAACTGTTTGCGAGGTGGAAGGAGCTGGAGGCAAAGGGCCAGGTGCCAAAAACAGGTGCTGGGGCAACAGCAAGTGGAAACGGATGCTTGTAAGATCCAGGCTGATGTTTTTCTTTCAAGCTGTTCCTTTGCATGATGAATGTGGCTTGAAAGAGGTCGTTTTGCAGGTGACAAATTGTGATCAAACGTGGGTACATTCTCAGTATCCAAGCATGCATTTGAAGATGAGCCTCTGAGATTAGAGAATATAACTCGTATATGAATGGTGTTTCAACATATTTATGTTCCTAGTTTCAAAGACTTGGAATGAATGTAGGAACAGCCAGCGGCCGCCCAATATGAATCGTTGTACCTCAAGCGTGATAGAATTGTTGGAAACGACAGACATTTATCGTATCACATAGACGCCTCGTCTCTCCGGCCCATCCGAACGAAGTCCACAACAACACTGTCCACCTTCCCATCACCCACCCATCACATGGACACTCAGGGTTCCCTAAAACTCATTTTATTGCGCCTCTCAGATAGAGACGAAGAAACTCTTCTCGCCTTCCCTCGGCTCAACAGCACATCTCTTCAAAATGGGATCAGCGCAACTGATGCGGATCCTCTCGGGTGTGGCAGGACTGCGTAGGCTCAAGACCTCTTCCTCACCAAATTCCTTCCTCGCAGCTTTCAACGCATCGCGGATGGCGAAGAACACTGCGCTACCCATGAAAAGCGGCGGCTCGCCAACGCCACGACTGCGCTGGATGGTTCGTAGCTTCTTCCACTCGACATCTTTCAGGAGTGAGATGTTCATTTCTTGAGGAATGTCTCGGAAGCCTGGGATCTTATACGCCCCCGGGCCGCGGGTGAAAATCTGTCCACTCGCGCGGTGCCAGAGCGATTCTTCGGTGGTGAATAGGCCTTGGCCTTGCACGTAGGCACCCTCAATCTGACCATAATCGATGGCAGGATTGATGGAGCGGCCGACATCCATTTTAATGTCGGTCTTGAGGACAGTCCAGTCACCCGTCAATGTATCGATCAGTACCTCACTCGCAGTGACACCCTGCGTGAAGTAGAAGAACATCATACCGGTGTTTTCTTTGCTTGGGTCCTCTGGATTCGGGCCCCATACGTAGCCGATGTCTGGGGTTTTGTAGAAGCCGTTCGCGGACAAATTCACCCTATCAAAATACGCGGCGTGGGCCAAATCTTTCATTGTGGCTTTGGGGCCTAGTTTTTCACGGTACGGTTGAAGACGTTCGTTGATTTGCATGCATGCATTATACGCGGCGTAGCCATTGAGATCCGAAGAAGCGGAGGCAGCCGTACTGGAAGAGTTTGCCACTGTGTTGGTAGCAGTCTCACTGATGTGCACGTCTGAAAGTGGCACTTGAAGTGCTTCGGCGACGATCATGCAAATCTTGGTGTGTAAGCCTTGTCCCATCTCTGTACCACCGTGCGCGACGAGCACAGAGCCATCATGATAGATATGGACCAACGCGCCAGCCTGGTTGAGGAAAAGTGCCGTAAAAGAAATGCCGAACTTGGTGGGGATGATCGCAAGACCCTTCTTCTGCCACTTGTGCGTAGCATTGAACTCTTCGATTGCCTTGCGGCGCTCGTCATAGCCGGTGGACTCTTTGACTTGCTTGTACATCAGAGGTACATGCCAATCTTCGAGAGCTTGTTTGAAGTGCGTTTCCTCATTGTCTTTATAGAAGTTAATCTCTCGGAGCTTGTCAACTGGCATCTTGAGATGATCTGCGATTTCTTCCATGTATGATTCTGCAACAAACATGCCTTGAGGACCTCCAAATCCACGGAAGGCGCTGTTCGAGACTGTATTTGTCCTGCAAAGCCGTCCATCGACATCCACATTGGGGATGTTGTAGCACCCATCAACGTGAGACAAACCTCGGTCAACCACAGCAGCCGAGAGATCTTGAGACCAACCAGCGTTGTTGAAGAGGCTGCATTTCAGGGCTTGGATTTTGCCGTCTTTGTTGACTCCAACCTTCCAGATGCCCAAGAATGGATGTCTCTGACCTGAGGTCATAATGTCTTCATCTCTGTTGAGCATACATCTGACTGGTCGTCTGACCTTGTTGGCGGCGACTGCGCAAATTGTGGATAATTGGACGGATCGACTTTCTTTGCCACCAAACCCTCCACCGAGGCGCTTGACTTTAGCCACAACTTTGTTGGACTGGACGTTGAGAGCCTTTGCAGCATAGGCTTGCGTTTCGGCAGGATTTTGTGTGCTGCTCCAAATCTCGAACTCTCCATCTTCTGGTTTGGGAATGGCCAGGGCAGCTTGCGTCTCAAGATAGAAGTGTTCTTGGCCGCCCATTCTCGAGGTGCCCTCGAAAACAAAATCGCAATTCTTGAAAGCTTCCTCTACATTGCCTCTGCGAATGTATCTGTAGTGCTCGTAGAAGCTTTGCTTTTCAATAGCCTCTTCAATTGTGAAAATGGCTGGGAGCTCCTGATACTCAACAAGGACAGCACGCGCACCAGCGGCAGCCTGCTGCGAGGTCTTTGCTAAGATCATACCAATAGGTTGACCGGCTGTGAAGACTTCATCCTCTGCGAAGAAAACCTCATCGCAAACAGGGGCACCCCACCAGTTTGCCTTGGGGTCGACGAAATCATGTCTATCGACCCAGGCAACCACACCAGGAAGCTCCAATGCCGGACTAGGATCCACAGCATTCAACTTGGCGTGTGCTTTGGTCGACAGCACCAAACAGCCGATCAGTTCATTCTGCTGGGTTGGGATGTCGTCCAAATATTGTGCTTCTCCAGTACACTGCTTCAACGCAGCCATGTGGGGGTACTCCTTCCCAAGAACCTTTTGTGAATAGGCGACAGAGGCATCGTGGTCCTTTACACCCTTTGAGATTTCGCGTTCGATCTCTGCAATTGCCTCCTTGTCGACCTCTTTACTCGCTTCTTCAATTTGAAGGAGGACCTCCTGGTAAAATCGATAAAAGAAGCCTAGGGCTAGTGACTTTCTGTACCAAGCCATGCCACCGGGGACACCAAATGGAAGGTTGAAGTCGTTTTCAAGTGCGCTCATAACACCTTCCAGAGTTTTCGGGTCTGTGAAAGTCTTGCCAACGACGTATCCAGAGGCTTCTTTGGCGTTGATGGTAATGGGGGCCATGCCACCATAGACCAGGCTGGCACTCTTGACCTTGTAGTCATCGTCCAGGGCAACTCGTAAGCAAGCATTAACGATGGCAATGTCGTCGTCTTTTCGCTTGGACTGTTTGTATGATCGGACATACTCGCCTTTTTCTTGCGTAATGGGAATTCTCATGGCTGCAATGATTGCATCTTCAGGAAGTGCTGTCACTCGGTATCTTTTGAAGAAGTCGGACATGGGAAGCTCTGTGGTCTTATGGAGAGATTTGGCGATCATGGTTGAGTTTGTGGCGACAAATACGGGATTCAGATCTGAAATGGGAGAAGCGGTGGCCAAGTTACCCGCGGGAGTACCAACATTTCGAATTTGTCGACCTGCAAAATACTTGATGGCCTTCTTGATGGCTTTGAACGACTGTGCCTTGGTCTCGCCGTAGTGTTTGACAGCTTCGTCGCAGATGTTTTCGAGGTCTGTCAGAGCAACATTTCCACCAATCTCAAGGTAGTCATCATGGAACGAGTACTGTCGAAGCTCCGCAATATCACCCACGTATACAGACGCGGAGTATTGAGCAGCCTTGAATTTAATTTCAATCTGCGTCTCGGTGCTGCCGCCGATTAGTTTCGCACCTGGATGTGCATTCTTGATCTCGAGCAGTTGTTGGACAGTGATTGGACGATACCACTTCTTTCTCTTGTTGCCGAATGCAAGTGGTTTGAACTGGTGCTTTCGGAGTGCTGGTGGGTAAATCAATTCTGTCGAGGAATCATAATGAATGAAAGCAGGAGGATCGTATTTCTTTTCGACTATCTCCTGTGCACCGTTCGTTGCGCCATTGGTCGCGCCGTTACAAGAACCACCATTTTCCATGCAGCACCCAGAACCGCCATTCGCGATTGACTTGCCACAGGATTTTTTGAAGCTTTGGGCCGCATCGAGGATTGGTCGATAGCCGGTGCAACGACATAAGTTGCCATCGAAGTTTTCTTCAATCGCATGTTCTGATAGTTCCGAGCCATGATTCCTCAAAAGAGCGTAGAGGCTCATGACAATACCCGGTGTACAGAAGCCACATTGACTCCCACTGGCCACAGCAATCCGCTGCTGTGCCGGATGGGGATTCTTTGAGCTCCCGATCCCCTCAATAGTAATGACATGCTTGCCATCAACGCTGGCCAGAGGAGCCAGGCAGGCATTGACAGAAGCATGGTATATCTTGTTGGTAGTAGGGTTCAGTTGCGATACCACAACAGTGCAAGCGCCGCATCCACCTTCTGCACAGCCCAGTTTTGTACCAGTCAAGCCAACGCCTCTTAGATATTCCAGCAGTGTGATCTCTGGGTCCACAGAGTCCAACTCGACCTTGGTTCCGTTGAGGTAGAAGCGGAGTGTATCATCGTAGCTTTCGGTCAGAGAGGCAAGCGAGATGACCTTCTCCGCAGTCTCTGTCGGCTCGATCACGCCTGGAGCCATGGCGCACGGCCCTAGATTGCAGATGAACGAAGATGAAGGAGAGGTGGTGAGAATAAGGGCTCTATCAGGTCAGCATCCCAGTGTCTTGGATCTGGGCCACTTGAAGGGAAGATAATTGGGAAATAAACAACTTGAAGGATGTTAATAAAAGCAGACGTCGTACAGACTCAAGATGGAGGAGGGAAGTAGCTCCCCCTAGACACCACAATGCTATCGGACATAGCCTTGAGCTTCTCATCAATCCAAGAGGAATTTTATTGCTCCAAGTCGATAGCAAAGAAGGCACGATATGGCGAACGCACGAATCAGAAGAGGGGTAAAGTCAGATCTCATCGAGATAGCTGGAGAATGATGGTGTTGCGGAGGCCAATGACTAGCGGAGAGTCGCCTGGGCGGCGGTGACCTCCGATGGCTGTGGGCTGGTGGCCACCCGTAGCCCTGTTACTAGCTACTTGAACTCGAATGGATCCGGTACTGAGACGCGTTGTACGAGTTGAGACTTTTCTTATTTCCGGATTCTGGAATTTATTGCTGGCTGAGTCATTGGCATCATCGAGAGACCATCGCGGCTCCTCTCATTGCCCTGGGCTGTTTTAGGACTGACTCCCTAAGTATCTGACTGCGCTGTCTCCAATGCGCTTCCAAGTTCTCACTATTCTCACCCAAGATACCATCAATCTGGGCCCTGTAGCGAGCTGAGAAGTGCCAAGTCCACCTCTTCACCACTCTGGCGCTTTTCACAAGGGCATGGGTGGCAGAATGCGCAAGCTGCTGTACAGCTGATTGACCTGGGCCACGTCGTAGAAAGAATGTGGGATTTTGAAGTTTCCCCATTCTCCATAGACTTGCATGCAGAGGTATGTGAGATTGTCCTCGGTCCAGTCGCCAGACTTAATCATCGCAATTTGGAGCATCTGCAGGGCCTTGATGCAAGTGTTGTAATGCAACGGGGCACCTTGAGCGAGGATGCGCAACATATGGCCGTCGAATGTATGTTTCTCGGATCGGGATCCTTCATCTGGGAAGACAACCTGGGCCACCACCACGCCTGTGCCACGAACCGAATTCCACTCTTGCTCCGTGGGTTCTGCGATTTCCGGGCCCAAGGTCTCCACGTCGTCGAAGACAAAATAGTCCGCATCTTCCATGGAGCGATAGACTGCCTGTCTATGGCGTTCAACCAGGTTGTACATTGGGTTGATGATATATGGGCGCTTGAGGGCCTGGTGTGGGCGGATCGTGTCTTGATCAACAGGTCCCATAATTTTGTTCTTGGTGCACTCGGCAAGCCAATGACGCTGAATATCTTCGTAGAGGTGCTCCTTCGTGCAGTAGCGAGTGTAGCTCTTGGGTCCACAAGCCGGGCAGATGACTACGTGGTGGTCTAGAGTAACGCAATCGTTAGTTATTCAAGAGTTGATCTCTGTAGTCACACGAAAAGACGTACCCCAACAGCTCGTCATCTTGCGACAATCAGGCAACGGGCATCTCAAGCGAGGATCGAATCCGTCAAACTTGAATCCCGCAATCGGGTCAGCTTCAGCAGCCTCGCCTAGGTCAGCTTTTGCAGGCTGTGAAAAGGTCAGTTTAGGACAAGAAGGAGAAATATCTGACGCTGACCAGTGTTTCTTTGACTTCAGAGGCGCCGCCTTTCGAATCGTTGACATTTTTATTCTCGTCGCCTTTCTTGTCCGGCAATTTTGAGTTTTCACCCTCGCCAGCCGAAGCCATGGTCGATGGTTTCTGAGGGAAATTTGCAGGTCTTGGAGGTAGAGTCTGAGGAGGCCTTGCAGGGAGACGTAAAGCAGGTTTCAAAGGTAGGCTTGCAGGAGTAGAGACCGGGATGGGACAAGTTGTCTTCACTGAAGAAATTCTGTCGGTGATATGTTCAGAAGTTTTGGCAACAGCAGCAGTTTTGGCGGCGGCGGTGGCTTTGGTGGCCACTTCACTCTCCTGCCAGACCTTCTCAGATTCAGATCTCCGAGATTGTCCACTCTCAGTCGGCGTGTCATTCTGACCTCCTTCAGCCGCCAAACGTTGCGTTGTTGTGGAAGAGCCTGAGAGTCTCGTGGCAGCCATATTCGTTTCAAGCCCGAGGATACCCTCTTCTTCCGATGACTGTATGCCATTATTCGACTCAGCTCGCCGCTGAGCGGGAAACGAGGTTTCTGTGTCTACTGTGATAGTAGGGACGGCTCGGAACTCCCTGGTCAGTGGGTTTTCTGTAAGTGTGCCATCATCTGCGTTTGGCGAGGCTTGCGCGAGTCGAGGCGCTGTGGCCTCCGGCTCCATGCCTGCTTCTTTCTTCACCTTCTTCTTTGGCTTCCTTCTTCTCCCCTTCTTTTTTGTCGCCTTGGTGGGATCATCTTGAACAGCGTGCTCTTGTTCTTTCTGGGGCGCCGGCTCCATGATGTCGGCGTTGCAAGCGATAGAGAAAGATGTCAATGTTGTTGATGAAGAAAGAAACGAAGACGACGAAGAGAATGAAAGTTTGAGAGGAAGGAAAGGCTTCTTCATCACCGGGGCTGAGCGTTTGAGCCGCAGCGGCAGTCTCTTCAACAGCAGCCATCAGACACGACGCTCAAGGCGAAATGCGACACCTCCAAGCACTGGCGCAGCAATACCTAGTCCATCTTCTACGGGAATGGCTCAGGCCATCCTGCAGGGACTCATTCTTGACACCAGAACGCTCTGTCATTCTCCATAGCCACATAAGGAAGAGTGTGTTTGCCTGATTGCGAAGAGAGACGACATATCATCCGTGCCATCAGACACATTCTGAAGACATTTCGACAGGCGGCGCTGGCATTTCAAACTTGCGAAAGCGAAACCGTCAATGAATCAGGGCGAGAAGGTGTCCTTTCTTCGTGGACTTTGATGTCGGTGCTAGAAGGGTAAGGCTTTTTTGTTGCTCTTGTTTACAACATTTCATCTATTTTATCCAGTTTCACTGTTGCTCGACCTGAATGCACCTAAGCAAGGTATGATTGTGGCTATTCGACACTTACTGAACTATCATGCCCCAGGCTAAGGACAATGCAATGGCCATTTCAAGCGCAAGTGCACTGAATATCCAGGCGTTCTTCGTGCAGAAAGGGGTCCGACTTACACTCTGAGAGTGAAAAAAAAACAGCGCTCTACGGCGTCGGGCGTACTGCGCTGGACTCCCTTCACGAGGAAGACAATATGCGCCGGAGAGGAAAAGGTGTGTACAGAAAGATTCCCTACAACCACTGTCCTTGTGGTTCAATGCAGAGACTGAACATGCTGCTCGACGTCTCCGGTCCAAGGTACACGGTATTCAGATATACGAAGGATTTCGGATATCGCCATGAAGACATCTCACCGGTCCCGAGAGGGCATGCATCCGCTGTCACAAAACTAACTTGAAGGACCGTATCAAACGGTATTTTCCCAATGGCTTTACAAAAACAAGTGACTGAGGTTGTCGAAGTGAATTTGAAGAGGGACGCTCATCACGTGACAAATGTAAGACTGAAGCCCAACTGAAACAAAGCTAACGAAATATGGATGATGTCAATGCCGCCCTATCTCCGGAGAGTATTCCCGTAGTCACGTGAAAACAGGCTATAAGATTTCAACGCTTGTAACTGACATATCGACGTGACTGTCTTGTGCCTTCGTCGAAGTCTCTGTCTTGTGTCATCACGCCCTGAAATATGTCAGCCTATTACCTTATCCGGGAGAGTTTCATTTACAGTGACGGAATTTGCAGCCTTCGCAGCAACGTAATCATGCGTGTCCGCTTCTCAACTGCCCACCGGAGCTGAAACAAACAGCTGGAGACGACTGTCTTTGTCCGTAATGTTATAGGTGATATGCGAGACGGATTGGTGATGAAAGCCTGCCTCTGGCTGCTTTTACTTATTGATGCTGCTACTACCGACGGAAGCCCGGGATAGTGCGCTTGTGGTAGACATGACATCGTCAAGATCGCCCCGGACAGTCGAAACTTCTTCAACTTTGTCTTCAATCGATGGCGGTTGCCTATCACGTTCACGTTCGCGCTGACGCTCACGATCCAGGAAGGAGATTAGATTAGGCTTTCAGATTGCCTCGAAGGACGGCGGCTTAATGCCATGGTCACTTACGAGGTTCAGTATGTATTGTAATGATCTCGGCCCCCTCTACATCCCTGCTCGGTTTTCGACGTTCCTGTTCCACTCTGACTCCTCGAGTCTGAACGTCCTCGTCCTCCAGAAACTTTCGACGAGATTGTGCCAAGAATCTTTAGAGCGAAACCGTGCATGTTGCTAGTACACTCAGTGTGCCAATGTGAACGATGCTCAGCAGTGAAAGAAGGTAATACAGGGATGGGTGTCAGAATACAAGAGCATTGCAACACTCCTCAAGTCGTAGCGAGAAATTGAATCTAGAGTCTGTTGCTGAGGAGGAAGAATATTTGTCTCTTGTACCCTTGATGCTCGTTTGATCTGCACCAAGGGCGTCATATTATCAGTCGTTTAATCCTGAAAATCACGTTCGCAATAGGAGAGACTCAGATTTCGTGTTCAAAGTTGAAAAGGGGCGACAGCGTTTACATTGCTTTCAGCCAACAATCTCTATTTTCTCTAGATCAAGAGGATGGCATAACTGCGTGAAAGAGATAAGTATCTGCTTATCTCAAATGAGTCAAGCACCAGCTTATGGGATGTCGAGTGGCATGAAGTTGGGCAAAAGTTAGCACACCGGACCCGTTCTTGACGTCCTCGACGTCCTCCAGAAACGGCGAGAAGGCGAGAAGGTCCGGAGAAGCACGTGATAGAGTACCACCGATGAAAGCGGCAGGTATCACGAGATTTTACCGGAAGGTATAGCGAGTCAGTTTTCCTCGATGGAGTGCTCGAATCCCCAACACCTCATTTCACACCTTCAACAGGATTTGCATCTCACTGCCACATTGCCTACCAACTTGTCCTCGCGATAAACTCTCGCCTATCTCAGCCGAATACTTTCTATCCATGGCAGATCTCAGTAACATCCTGGCTGCTCTTGCAGCTCAAAGGCAGGGAGGGACACCGCAAGCTGCACCACCTCCTCCGGTTCCGGGCGCTCCCTATCCTCCTCCACAATATGCTCCTCCTCCCGGCAGCACGGCTCCCTACGGACTTCCCCAACCGATAAATACTGGCAGCGTCGATCTAGCAGGTATACAGCCTGTCAGCACAGGGTCTGTCAGCATAGCTGACGCAATCGCGAAAGCTCGAGGAATCGCTGCCGAAAAAGGTCTGTCATACGACCCAACCCGACGTAAGGAAACTCTGCAGCTCGATGCTCATGTACTGATGGCTTCTAAATAGCTCCTATGAACCCCGACCCCAGAACAGGAAGCAGAAACTATCGGCGATCAAGATCACCGTCCCGATCTCCGCGAAGAGAGGGCTACCGAGAAGGCTACAATCCTTACAGAGATGACAGACGAAACGATGACCGAAGTTTTACCAGAGACCGGTCTCTTTCGCCCCGAGCTGGGCACTACTCTCCTGCGAGATACCGCAGTGACAGATCTCCCGGTCGGGACCAAGGAAGTGAAGGTGAATCGGAAATACTACCTCTAGACAAAGGTGTGGTTGGACTCATTATTGGACGGTCCGGAGAAAACCTTCGAAGAGTCGAGAGTAGCACAGGCGCACGCGTCCAGTTCATGGATGGACCCGAGGTTCCTGGCCCACAGAGACATTGCAGGATAAGCGGCAGTCGAGCTGCGCGAGCAGCCGCCAAGAGCGAGATTTTCCGCATCATTGATGATAATGAAGTGTCTAAAAGGGGGCATGGGAGCTCAGGTCAAGACAAATCTCGACACTCAAGCAGCAAGGTTATCATGACCAAGGAAGGCGACAGTCTTCAAATGATGGTCCCGGATCGGACCGTGGGACTTATCATCGGCCGAGGAGGTGAGACGATTCGTGATCTTCAAGATCGAAGTGGATGTCACGTCAACATTGTTGGCGAGAATAAGAGCATAAATGGTATGCGTCCTGTGAATCTAATTGGCAGCGCTTCGGCCCAGCAGTACGCGAGGGATTTGATTCTCGAGATCGTGGAGAGTGATCAGAAAGGCATTAGCATCAAAGATCTCCATCGTGAACGGGAAGACTCGCATACTGGCAAAATTAATGACAGCATCGTCGTCCCTGGGGAGGCTGTAGGCATGATCATCGGCAAAGGTATGGCTAGTGCGAACCTTTTGCTTTGCGACCAACTAACAGCTACTTAGGGGGTGAGTCTATCCGTGACATGCAAAACCAAACAGGATGCAAGATCAACGTCTCGCCTGCAACTGGGCGAGATATCGAACGTGAAATTGGGTTGATCGGGAGTCGCTACGCTGTTGACGCAGCGAAGCGTGCCATTATGGAGAAAGTGGATGTTGTGGTGAGTCAATGTCTAGACACGACACTGCAAACAGCATGCTGATGTGTTTCCAGCGAGCTCGAACCCAAGCGCGTGAACGTGAGAGTCGCGGCGACGAATTTACAGACAGGTACTCCGGTCAGCAGCCTGGATACCCGCCAGTTGGTATGCCCCCGGCGCAACCAGCGGTACCTCCTGGTGGTGGTACCGCCGCTGATCCGTATGCTGCTTATGGTGGCTACCAAAACTACCTTCAAATGTGGTATGCCGCCATGGCTGCCCAACAACAAGGAGGTCAAGGTCAAGGTGAGCAACGATAGGCATACGTTGATATGACCGACTGTGACCTGGCTCGTGAATGGACCACGACGCCGGTATCGATACCGACGCCTCCAGTTGATGATCTCTGAACTGAATTGGCCACACCGCGTCGCCCACTGAGGGATATCGGGAACATTGCTCGCAGGCTGCCTTCGTATTGGCCGAATTCGCACATGCTGTGACCTGATGTGAAACTATTTTCGACTTCGCAGAACCTCGGCCTGGCCTCGCCTCGACATGCTATACACTGATGCGCATCGAAACCGCCGTGACACCGACAGCCTCTTCTATTGATTCTCTCCCACGTGTACAAATCAGCAACAGACCGCACGACTCGAGCTACTCTTTCTTGCGTCTGCCAAAGACAGGAGAGACAAAGATGAATGACGAATAAGAGTCCTACAGGCGAAAAGACACGAGTACAGTGATATTCGCCGATTAAAACGTGTTGTGCCGATCCTCGAACATACATAGCTAGATCCCGATTCGTGAATCGCAGACTCAGGCTGCAGTTAGTACTATGGTACACCACGGGCCTGCATCCAAACTCGAAGTTACTGGAGGCTGGTGAGGAGAATTTGAAGAGGACTGGGCAACGCTGGGGTGCCTTTGGGGGGGGGCGAGTGAGAGCCTACGGGAATCTACTAGTGGCCCGGAAAGAATTATTATTGGGCGCCGCTAGGGACGAAAACAAGATTGAAGCCATGATCTCATCTCTACATCCATGAATAATAAAAACCCTGCTTTGCGCGTCTCACCTCGTCGTCGCTTCCTTCTCGTAGACACAATTGAGGATATCGGATTGCTTCGCGGTGTCTCCTTCTCCCGCTTGTCCCTCGAATCTGCCTGCGCACCGCGCCCGGCCTCACTATTCAAGCCCTAGGTTCTGACGGGTTCTGGCGGTGTTGGAGCAGGATTCGGTGGCAAGTGGGAAGACGACGAAGCGAGCTTGAGATCCAACCTGCTGCGCCATTCCGAAAATCTGTTTCAACTGGACCATCCACGTGAGAGCGCGTGTCGGACGTGGATGCTACAGATGAGGATGGTTGGTAGGCGCTTCTCAAGCCTGGTGGGCGCTATTTCTGGATGCGCGCCAATTTGCAACTTTCACTCTCCAGAACCAGCGTCCACCAGCTGATATTCTTGCACCACGACATGCGACAACTCTTTCGAAACATGTCAATCTCTCTACCTCTCTTGAAAGAGCCTCTTGTGACATGTCGTTGGTGTGTCTGCAGTACTATGGCGCGGGCGTCGTCGGGAAACGCGGTACGTTTTCATTCATCTTGTTTGTTCTTATTGGCACCGTCTCCCACAATGCTTTGACAATAGCCATCCATTTTCTTATTCACCATTGTCGACTGCGTGTGATCTCTATTCATGTCACGAATTTCCTTTGTCTCCCGTCATAATTAGCACTCAGTTCTATCAAGTCTTGAAGACTGCCATTGTCACCTAATTCTTCTTGTGACTGTACCACCACCAACACCATCTCTTGTATCTACCACTTTCCTTTCTTCGATCTTTTCAACCGCCATTTTTTACAACGAACCACACGAACTAGAGCATCGATCAAAATACTTACTCTACACTCGAACACCAGATAATTTCCTGTCGATTTCTACACCATGTCTGCCACCTCTCCTCCATCCATGCCTGCCGGCAGCCATGAGATACGAGACTACTACTCCAACCAAGGCCCACCTCGGTCGATACCACACACTGCACCATCCATCACACCCTACCTTGGCCTCCGGGCTCGTTTATCACAAATATGGATCAATCGGTGGACCATACTTCTCCTACTTGTTCTTGCTCGCACCCTGATCGCGATTTCTGGCCTCGACAACGACCTGGCATCCGCACGACGCGAAGCACTTTCCGCCTGTTCGAGCGTTGAATCAATGGGTTCTGCCATGGCTTCGATGCCTCATTACATGTCTCAAGGCGTGAATGAGCTGACAGCCTCTGGTATTGAGAAATCGGTCAGCGGCCTGATTCAAATGACGACATTGAGTGTGACAGCGGTGGAGGAGATTGTTGTATTCTACATCGGCATGATCACCAACACCTACCTCTGCCTCATCACTTTTGCCGTCACGGGAAGCCTGCATTCGGTCATCGGAGTCCTAGATTCTGCTCAAGATGGTCTCAACAACGCTACATCAAAACTTGGATCCGATCTCTCCGGGGCTGTCAGTACCTTTGAGACCGCGTACAACAGCTTTGTCAAGAAACTCGAGAGCTTTATTGCTCTCGGACAAAGTGTTTCCGAACCGACGCCGCTCAATCTAACCTCGGAGATCACCTCACTCAAGAACCTCAAGCTTCCAGCCAACCTAGATTCTGATCTACAGAAACTCAACAACTCAATCCCCACCTTTGCCGAAGTAAAGAACTTCACCGAAAACGTCCTCCGCTTGCCATTTGAAGAGGTTAAACAGCTCATGAATGAATATGTGGGCAACTACACGTTCAATCGATCCTTGTTCCCCGTCCCGCAGAAGGAACAACTCACATTCTGCAGCGACAACAATGGAATCAACGAGTTCTTCAATGACTTAGTGGACCTGGCTGCTCTCGCACGCCGAGCCTTCATTGGCGTCCTTGTCACTTTGGCTATCCTAGTCATGGTCCCAATGGCGTGGCGCGAAATCAGACGGTACCGAATGATGCAGGAGCGCAGCCAACTCGTCAAATCCGACGCCCAAGATCCTATGGATGTCGTTTATTCGGTCAGCCGACCGTATACCTCGAGTGCTGGCGTCAAAGTTTCCCAGTCCTTCCAATCGCAACGAAAGAGAGATCTTGCGCGTTGGGTTGTCGCTTATGCCACGTCCGATGCGGCTTTATTCGTTCTTGCGCTCGCCATCGCCGGCCTTTTCTCCTGTGCCTGTCAAGCCATACTCCTCCGTTCGATGCAGCAGCAAGTCCCCAATCTTACCAATCAAGTTAGTGACTTCTCGGATAAGGTTGTGGCGCAACTGAACAACGCATCTGCACAATGGGCCAACGGCACCAACTCAGTCATCGCCACCACGAATCAGGATATCAACCAGAATTTGTTTGGTTGGGTCAACACATCGACAACTGCTCTCAATGACACCCTCAATGCATTTGTAGATGAGACAACAAAAGTACTCAACGACACTTTCGGTGGTACTATCTTGTACACTCCGATCATGGAGGTTCTCAATTGCCTCGTTCTCTTGAAGATCCAGGGTATTGAGAAAGGTCTGACCTGGGTTCATGATAATGCCCATATCGACTTTCCGTTGCTTCCGAACGACACCTTCAGCCTTGGAGCAGCCGCGAGTCTATCCGACTCTAGTGATCCTTCAGACTCGTTTCTTGCTAGCCCGGGGGATGCTGCCAGTGATCAAATTTCCGAGGCTGTCAGCCGAGTTGTCAACGCGCTCGAAAGCGGCATTCGAACTGAAGCAATTATTTCGACCGTCATCTTACTGGTTTGGATCTTGATCGTGCTCATCGCAATCATCCGAGTGTTGACACTTTGGTATGGACGAGACAAGGTTCGGGGTGAAGGAGGTGCTCCAGCATATCCTTCAAACGCCGCAGCAGAAAACGACTTTCGCTCCGACAACCAAGACCGGTATGCCGGGTTCGCAGATATCCCTTTGACGACTGTGAACAACAATCGGCCAATGTCACCTGCGCCTAGGTATACTCCACCGGAAAAGTCGAATGAATATGACGATGATAATCAGGACTCGAAAGCGGGATACACGGGTCGTCACGAGCCTCCAGCGCCAACTTACGATAATAAGAATCCGTTTATATGAAGGGAAGATTGAATGAAATTGAGTTTTTGACGACGGGAGATTGAAATGCAAATTAAATTCCAAATTGTACTACCACGCTGAGCGCAAACTATTCCGATCTGAACCAGGCAAACATTACCAGGATTGCGATCCAGAGGAGATCAATGAGACATTTGTGGAGGAATGGAATTCCGATTCACACATAATTGAGAAGAACAGCGCAAACGGGTGGCACGGTATTGTGCGCTGTGATGTTGAATGATGAAATGCTTTGTGGGGGAAACAGATCTTCTTTATTCTGGAAACAAAGACACGACGGCACACCACGCCACGGACCTTTTGTACTTCACCAGAACAAAGAAGACACTTTCTTTACGGTTATGACCGAGGGACTAGAGTTCCTTCCCTGCCCCTTCTTCGGTGGTACAGCATGGTTCTTTCTACCTTTTGGTTGGAAGACATCTTGCTCTGATCTTGACCGACCTTTCGACAGCTCTCGATCCCAACAGTGGCTGTCGCGCCTGCTTGTCGCTTTTGTGTCAGGTGGGTGTGAAGCAAGGCTTTCTGTGTCGAGGTTGGGCACTGTGCCAACATTTATCGCAACCGAAGTCGCGTGATGGAGTGGAATCATAAGTCCTTACGATCTATATACCGCTTTTTCGAAAGCGGTGTCTCGGGGATGAAGCAGGTCTTGCACTGGATGTTCTGGGACTCATTTGGCTTAGAGCCCCCTTCATCCCGATGGGATGCTGCTGTGTTGGCTCTTCCGAACCCGGACACATTCTGTTGTTGAGCTATGGGCTCGAGGGATGTCTCATGGAAACCGTTGATGTGTGCATGAATGTTGAGGCCCTCGCTTGTCGTCGTGGTTCTGTCTTTCTCCATCTTCTATCTCGGAAACTTCCCGTTTCAGCCAAAGGCACTGTCTCTTCACTGATCTTCGGAGAATGTTGAAAGCAGTGTCTTTGGTGAGGGGAAGAAGGAAAAGAATTGGCCTCGACGTCAACGAGTTCACCTTCAGACTCGGATTCAGCTCGGCAATCCTCCAGTTTCGATTCGAACCACTAAAATTTGGTTTGCTCTCAATGCATGTCTCCTCAGAGCAAATCACCGGAGTCGACACTGTTGGACTCTGACGGGTTGACATTCTACTCTGAAGAAGGTTCTCTCGATCATGGACTTCTGGTGAACTAGTCTCCAGCATGCAGATTCTGACCTCACCGGTATGCAGAAGTTCGTGGTCGAGCGAACGGACTCTGGCTTTTCGCCATGAGTCCCCCCTCAACCATATACCAAAAAAACCATGAGTTAGATTTGAAGGTCTATCTGCCCAGCACTTATGAACGGTGGGCAGACGAGTCACGTAGACGCTCATATAGATGCCAATAATCCAAATCTAGCTTGACAAGCCACTTTGAACTTAGACATTTCATTCCACAATCGTAGTCCTCGCGGCTTCGTGATCAAACTGCCTCAGGTAAGCGACTCCGATCTTTCCCCGATTGACGCTTATGAGAAAACCTCGCGAAAATATATCAATTGAGTCAGGTATCCAAGAGTCATCGTTAGATTGTGGTAAGCCTTCTGTAAAGAGATCGCAGCTTCAGTTGGTCAGCGTTGAGGCCTTTTATCACTCTACCCGAATACGGATGTATCACGTCAATTCAGACCATATGGCGGAAGACGATTTGACGCTCTTCTACAATGACTATTCTATTTGTTCAATTATGGTCCGATACACGATCGCCGTAGGACGGCACTCTCACCAAGGGAAGCAGGTGAACATAGTCGAACGATGTATTGATATCCAGCATGGCGGGCAGTTGGCAGAATACTACCTCTGCGATGTAAATCCCAGAGGTACCGTGAGTCTTTACCTCTTTGTCAGATTAAGTAGAACGAGAATCGAGCATCTGGAGCGCCTATAACATGGCTAGTACATATACTTATCGCTCTTCAGGTTCCTGTCCTAATGTCGACCTCGCCTACAAACCCCCAGCGCCGCCTCACATCCCCATTGACTGAATCTCTCGATATCACGGCATTCCTGGGCGAGCACTACTATCCCGCACTATACCCTCCGCAATTCGCCACGGAGATCAAATCCCTCCTTGCCGAGCTGCACGAGATAGGCTATTTCTCGCTGACTTACACGCACAAACCTCAGCGGGCGATGGATATGGAGAATTCGGTACATAATGTCCTCGCCGACACACAGATTTCTGCCCGGTATCGGAGCGCATTGGAAGGCAAGCTGGATGTGTGAGTCTGTGTTCTCTCTTGAGTGTCATCCTTTTCCCACAGAAGTACGTCAGACAATGCTGAATGAAAGGATGTTTCAACGCCAGAATCCGTGCCACGCGCACCCCCGCCCTCACGGCAGACGCCGTGGCGCTCGAAGAATCCAAAACACTCAATCTCTTCTCGAAGATCGATGCGCTATTAGCGATATCCGAGGTGGCCGCGAAGAGCAGCGACGAGATGTCGTGGATCTTCGGCACATCTGAGCCGACTGCCCTGGACGCGCATATGGTGCCTTTCCTCGCTCGCCTTGTGGACGTCGATCGAGGAGGGATGTTTGAGGAGAAAAGCCGGGTAAAGAGGTACGCGGAACGGGCTTTTCAATCCGACACGTGGAAGGAGGTCATGCTGGGGAGAAGGACGGTTTATGGGACGTACCTATGAGGGAGACCGATATGATGCCCAGCATGTCTGCATATCCCGTTCGCATCTGTCTCGTTATCTGAACTCAAGGCGTATAATACGACGCGGCTATGGTGTGCAGCTGTCTATTTAATCCGCCGTAGATAGAAACTCGCAGGAATGCGTTCCTCACAGCGTGACTTATGCAAGGGCATGACTGGCATTCTGCCTATTTTCCAGCCACTAGTACATCACATTCAAGTTTCCTTTATATCTGGGTAATTTCTGCCTGTCTACCAAGCAAATATGAAATCCTCTTCTCAATCGCGAGCAATTGTCACGCTGAGTGAGTTGTCTTAGTCTCTCCAGCGGAGAGCCCAATTGCCCTTCGCAAAGCTGGGTTCCACCACCAGACCATTCATGATGGCTTCACATTTCCGGCGCACCTCTAAACCAGACTGATGGATACCTTTTTCTGCTTCACTACGACTTGACCTTTCCTTGGAGCATTGCGCTCGATCGTCAACATTCGGTGGGTTTTCCAGCAACCCGAAGACGACACCCCTTCTCGCTGCCCGTCGCACCATCTCTCGTTCATCGGCCTGCCGCTGGCCTTCTAGTCGTCTTTGGTGCTGTATAGTAATCCCAGGCTGGCGATCGCACGTCATGTTCACAGACCCTTTGTTTTTGCTGTGTTGTGACTCGGGCATTCGATCCATTGAATGTAAATCTGGGTCAATCACTTTCCCGCACAATTCATTTCCTTCCTGCTTCTCAATAACGTCCCGATCGGTTGTCTCTCTTGAACCGAGAGACGTTTGACTCTTATTGCCGACTAAAGTCTCTTCGGATACAGATGTGCGATCGAAGACCACACGTTCGATGTCGTCGCACGTTACTATAGCGCGTCGATCTCCTTTGACTAGTCTAATATTCGCGGCAGCTTTGTCGACATCTGAAGCGATCTTCGCATTCAAAAGGCTCACTATCGTGTCCTCTATCTTCCGGTCGAGGCGGCCTGGTTTGCGACTTCGACATCGATCCGAGCAATATTTAATCGAATTTGATCGCCTTGGTTGATTGTTGCGAGAACCTGCCAGTCTGTCAACATCATAGTTAACGTCATTCGACCACCGAGAACATACCAATCACCCTACCACAAGTCTGACAGTATGGCACATCGTCTCCAACAGTCAAGTACAGGGGAGGGGGTGCTGCAGCATGCTTGCGTGGCCTAGAGCACGAGCCCATTGCCTGTATTCGAGTCAACGATATTTTCAGGTCCTGTTGCAGTCTCAACCAGCATGATTTTCCGCAGCGACAAAACATCGAACCTACCACGGCCTCACACATGGACAAGTTTCTACATTGCCGTCGGGAATGAGACACAGTGTTGATATATGGACGACGTCATAGACCACTGCTTTTCGCTAGTGCCAAAAGAGGCGTGTCTTCATGAACCCAATCATCTTGCCTTGTAGGACTTTCCGCTCAAAGATACCACTGGATTTTGCGATACAGCACTTTCGAATATTGCGTGGCCAGGAAGCTATATCAGACAGATCATCCTGGATCGTCTATGCGGGCCGACAAAATTTTTTGGCACCATCCAGGCATTAGTTGCAAGTCTTGAGGCTGACAAGTCTTGGTCCTCGAAGGATGGCGAGCGTTGAGAAGCAATATCCTTCAAACAAGTTCTAACGTAACAATCCCGACCTAAACGAGCATTAGTCCGGATCGAAACTGACGGACCAGGGAGAGCTGGAACCATTCATCTCGGCTCGCTTCGGCCACCTCTCAGTTGCGGACCGTAGCCCCAACGGTTTGTGTATGTCGACACATGCGGAATGGCCCCGGCAAGGCCATCTCCGAACAACTTCGAAGGCACTTGCGACGATCAGGAGCAGCATGGTGGTCAGATATCAATGTATGTTCTAGAGCCATGTCAAGTGATGGCCAGGCATGATTTCTCTTGTGCTCACCACCGAAACGAACGAAATCTAGACACAGCGCATGGTCTGGGGATGATCAAGAGGCAAATGGGAATAGATCTCATACATCTGGACCGAAAGTCCAGGCAAATTGCCACCACATCGTCTCTACTAGAAGGAACCGCGACCCAGATCGACAAGAACTCGCCTACTAGGCTGGTCAATATCGGCCGGTCGCGAAGCAGGCTAGTGGACGTGTGGATGTATATCTGCGAATGAAAATGCAGCCCAATGGCGAGCAGGGCCTTTGCCCGTGGCTAGAAGCTCGCTGTACTTGATTGCCTCTACGAGACAGGCTCACATGTCCAGAAAGCTTCCAGTGGCGGCTCGATGATTACTGTTGAAAAAGATCTTAAGGTCCTAGACAATTTGCCCCGTTCAATTCCGCCGCTTTCCAAGGAGCTAGCTGCTGGAGCTAGGCGACATCGTGTGACGAGAATCGAGGTTGACTTACCCAGAGCATCAAGATCAACATTGGTCAGTCGGGATAGGGGATTCAGAAGGTGGCAAGGGCGTGGAGGCTCCACGGTAGGGTCTCTCGACACCCTCACGTGCCAATGATGACCTGCACTTGACAAACAGAAGAGGCTCTTAGTGTATGGTGGACCTTGCGATCCCCCAGCAATACGTTCAAATTCAAATCGATTGGCCCAGCGGACCCCCGAGAGTCTTGCAGGAAGGATGCTTCTGCATTGTGGAGCTGGTGTGAAGATGTGATGGTACCACTCACGAACATGCACGCACATGCCTTCCAGTGGCGAGATTGCAGTGCCATAATTCGAGATGTCAACATGACTGAATCAGAGATGGCCCAGAAATGGATTCTCAAGTCTTCGAAGGAAGCAGCAAGAGTGGCATTGCGCTCTAAACTATCTCGTTTCGGCGCCACCTCTTGCAGGTGCAATGTGGAGAGTTGCAGCCGAGAGAACTGCCTTGATTGTTAGGAGGGATTGCTGGCGACACCACGGCATAGGTGAGGGTCAGAATCAACCTCTTGAGGCTGGTCTGAACTCCAAGCAGAGGTGCACTGAAAGCCAACGGCTAAACGCAAGGCTGGACATTTTTTGCCAAGGCGAATGCGCTGTTCCCGGTGTATGCGACTGTTGTGTTGACAAAGGCCGGAGGGAGAAGGGCAGCCCGAGGATTAGCCACAGCCACATTGACGCTCCGGACAGGAGTGTGCAAGTGCTGGTACTCGTACTCCCGCATGTCTTGGTACCAGAATCTGAGGTTGACCAAGAGTGTCCTGAAGCAATTGCTCTGTGAAGCCGAAGATCAACCTTGACGAGAGCCTGGCCTCGATATACAAGCGAGACGCTCTCGACACTCTCTCCAAGCGCTGATGCCCCAGGATCACTCCCAGATAATCGGAAGTCAGGAGCTGATCACGCTGGACTACAGAACAATCTCAAAGGCCTCTAAAGCGTTTGTACGATGCGGGAACCAATGTACCAGTACGCACGGCAGGGAATGAAGTAGAGAAGACGTTAGGTTCCGTGTCCCTGAAGTCGCGTGGTCGGCTCTGCCGTTGGCCGCTTAATGTTCGGGGAGAAAGAAGACTTCAAGACCTTCTCTCGCTTCTGATGCATCTGCGTTTGCTGACCGATCCGCCAATCAGCAGCCACATAGTCAGCCAAACGGTTGGTTGGTCTAGGAACGAACTAACGTGTGAGGGAGCTGGGCTTAAAGCCTTGCTCCCAGTCTCATCTCGTCTTCTTGTCTCAAAGCGACGAATCGCCATATCCAGCCAAGCTGCCAATACGAGTCTAGGAATCACCCGAGAATCGCGAAAATTAGATCCTCGACGGTGGCACTGGCTAGCCGTGAAATTTGTATGTCAAATGATCACACAGAACCGCTTGAACCTCGGTGGTGAAAGCTTCAGACCGTTTGCACCTTGGAAAGAGCTAATGCGGCTACAAACCCTACGAAATTAATTCAGTGTTTCTGGTGTGGCTTCTGAAGGTTCGTCCTCGGCAGCCGGCAACGTCGTGCCTTTGGTCTCGCCCAAGGGCCGGGAAATCTGTACCCTCCAGCAGCTGGTTTCCAAAAAGAAAGGAACCATGGTAAGCGATATCCACGATGCCACGGCCCATGGCGCTCGCGACCCAAAACTAGTGACCTGCACGCTGCATGGAAGACTCTATCCACAAGATAATCTTGGAGCCCCGTGTTTCTACTATACTCCGCAAGCAATACTGTTTTTTCTGCCCCGGATTCAAATCGGCTAACCTCTTGGCCTTGAGCGGTCCTTGCTAACACGCCCATGGCTATCCGTGAACTGAGCCAGCCCACCCCCTTGATCGGCTCCATGTCGGATGGCTTTTGTCTTTGCAAAGCTAGGCAGGGCCTGTGGTCCGATCATCTCGAATTTTCCAGGCCAGGCTAGGAGCGGCGGTCGCTACAGCTCCGCGGCTACCTACCAACAGCAATCGGCGAAGCAGATTAAATAGTCCTCCTTGCCTCCTCCAATGCTAGTCTATTCATCTCAACTTTCCTCTAGAAAAGCAACATTTCCTCATCTTCTACGTGCACAACGACTAGGGGCACAAGATGGCTGAAAAGTTTGGTGATTCAACGGCGCAGACTATCGAGCAGGTTGCCACTAATGAGAAGACAAAGGATGTGAGTATATTCTGCGCCCTTTCGCTCCAACCGAGTCAAGATGGTAGGACTAACATTATTCCTACAGATTGTTGAGGTCAAGGAAGTCCGAGGCAGCGAAGCATACAATGAGGCTGTCCTCCAGGAACCCGTGCCGCTAGCCAATGTGCGCACGTTCAAGCTCTTCGCATGCCTGCTCATCGGCTTCTTCTGTCAGACCATGAACGGATACGACACCATGATGTTTGGCGGATTGCTCAACAACAAGGAATATTTCCTCAAGCATTTCAATGGAGAAAACAAAGGCATCTGGGCCGGTCTGATCAGCTCCATGTATCAGATTGGTGGTGTCTCAGCTTTGCCCTTTGTCGGACCTGCCATCGATCAATGGGGACGACGTGTTGGCATGTTTATCGGCAGTGTCCTCATCATTGTCGGTACTGTGATCCAAGGATTGACCTCTTCCAACGCCTCGGAAGGCCAGATGATGGGAGGTCGATTCCTCCTGGGATTTGGCGTCACCATTGCCGCTGCAGCCGGCCCTATTTGGATTGTTGAAACTGCTCACCCAAAGTATCGCGGTATCATCACCGGTCTTTGCAACACCACTTGGTTGGCTGGCTCAATTCTATCTTCCGGTGCTGTCCGTGGCGGTCTCAACATCCACGGCAACAGCTCCTGGCTCATTCCCATCTGGTTGCAGATGGTGTTCCCCGGATTCATTGCCTTGTTTGTCTTCTTCATTCCAGAGTCGCCTCGATGGCTCTATGCGCACAACAAGCGCACACAAGCGCACGACACCTTGACCAAATGGCATGGCTATGGCAACCCAGACTCTGTGTGGGTCAGACTTCAGCTCAACGAGTATGAAGAGTTTATTGAGATGGACGGTTCCGTAAGTACCCTCTCAATTTCAAGTCAGGATTGGAGAAGACATTCTAATCTTTGCCCTCAAGGACAAACGCTGGTGGGATTACCGTGCTCTCTTCAACAAGAAGTCGAGCATCTACCGAACTGCCGTTGCTTGCTGGTTCTCTGCCTTCACTCAATGTAAGTTTTACAAAATCCAATTGATGCATTCTATCGTCATTGTGCGCTGATTCGCTTGACTCTTCCAGGGTGCGGAAACAGTATCCTTTCATACTTCATGGGCGCCGTCCTCGACACTGCCGGTGTCAATACTTCTATTGGCAAAGCCAACGTGCAACTGGGCTACAGTGTTGAACAATTCTGCTTCGCTGTCATCGGCGCGCACTTTGTCGAGAAAATTGGTCGTCGCAAGATGATGCTTGCAGGTTTCTTTGGAACATCCATCGTCTGGATTTGTATGACCGCTTCAGCGGGCACGCTTGCTCATTCGTTGGTCTCTGGGTCGGTGGGAGCTGGCGACGCCAAATTCAGCAACCACGCTGCAGGCAACTCTGTGTTGGCCTTCATCTTCATCTACGGCGCAGTCTACTCGTTCAATCTCACTCCTCTGCAGGCTTTGTACCCAGTCGAGGTGTTCAGCTTCGAACTTCGCGCCAAGGGCATGGCTTTCCAGTCCTTCTTCGTCAACGCCGCCGGTCTCCTCAACCAGTTTGCTTGGCCTATTGCCATCAAAAAGATCGAGTGGAAGTGCTACATCATTTTCGTGGTTTGGTGTTTCATCCAGGGTTGCTTGGCATACCTATTCTTCCCCGAGACCAGGAAGAGAACAGTAAGTATTTGGTCTTTGACAATTCAAAAGATGAAAAACAAAAGCTAACCACGCGTGATAGCTTGAGGAACTCGACCGCATCTTCGAGGCCAAGAACCCTGTCAAATTCTCCGTCCAGAAAAAGACGCTCGCCATCACAGAGGACAACAACGTCGTGATTGTCGATACCGGCAAAGCGTAAACGGGACTCAAAGCGAGCTTGAGCATCAAACCATTCCACCCTCGATGTGGTGCGGACGATTACAGGAAATCGAGACTGCTAAGTCAATGGTGTTCTGTTCGCAATGTGTTTTCTGAGCAACAGCTCCACTGTTGATTTAAGTATCGCTTAACCTCACAGTTTTTCACCACGACGTCGATGACGAATGTGGTCTTGTGTTCGGCTTCGCAAGCCAAGGGACGTTATTGGGAGCACGAGAGGCGATGATTTTGTAGCCGTGGACGGAGGAATAATCAGTAGCTGACGCAAAGGGTGGGAATCTCTCAACCCTAGATACCTCAATTCAAAGTGCTTGCACGCAGTTGTCAGCTCTCCAGTATTCTTCTTCCCTTGAGAAACCAGACCACGTCGGCTCAAAGAGAAATGGGTGTACCGGTACTCCATCGGGATAGGAGGGTGATACTGGTAGGGAGGGAACCATCTTCCGTCGTCTCCATACCTAGGTAGAACGCCCGTGAGTAGCTGACTGACACTGGAGAAATCCGCTACGACCGTGCGTCGAGCATTCGAACGAGACTTGAAACTTGGGAGACCGAACCACATACAGTTGCGTATTTTTGCATTGTTTTTTTCATTGTTGCTTTGCTATCTTCTGTGACAATAGACGAAACCTGAAAGAAAAAATGCAATCCGAGGGAGGGAAGCTAAATCAGGTTTCCGAAGCCGGCCCCCTTTCCCGTTCATCTTTCTTCATGCCCAGATTATGGCGACGGCGAGAATTACAAAAAATAGATATATGAATCGTGTCTCACAACAAAGCCAATTGCCACGGGTATCGTTACCAAAACGCCATGCCAGGCGGCGCTGACCCCTCCTCGTGTTTTTGGGGTCCCCATTCTTTTGTTGCCCTCTTTTCCACACCCAGCCCGATGATACGCTTGCAAAAACAAAGAAACCCCACCCCATTTTACACCTTTGGGCGTCGAGAGCAAGACCTGTTTCCCGTGACTTGGAGCCTTTTTCAGCTCCAGCAAGGACCAATGCCCCCGATGCGCTCCCGTAAAGGTCTCCCTGGCAGTGCATAATAAGAAAATTCGTTTCAATGCCACGCGCAATCCACCCCGAGTCGTGTTCTGTGGTCATTAAAGGTCCAAACACCAACGCTTTGCCATATATCAGAAAACGAAACAAAAAGATCAACATGTAAGATGTAAGATATTTGCCACTATCGGCATTGGGTGCGGCCTCGTTGGAAAGGATGTGTGTGATGACGGCGAGCGGCACTAATAGAGAATCTAGATTCCCGTTTGATAGTAGGAAGGGTCGAAGCTTTCAGCAGCCTGGGCAAGTGTATCGAGGTCCGATAGCCCTCGCATTAAGAGCGGGGGCATTGGGTTCATCAAGTTGGCTCCATAAGTCGAGTCGTTCAATTTGCTCAGAGTGGCCGCCTGGGCTAAGGGAGGGATGCCGAGGACAGTGTCATCGCTTAGGGGTGGGTAGAGAGAACTTGGGGATAAGTTGTCAGGAATGGTTTGGATAGGCATAAGAGTCTGAGACGCGTCATGGTAGAAGGCGGATTCATCGGCGTTTAAAGGGGTGTCAACGGCAGTCGGAGCGACCGACGTGACTTCGGAGAGAGGTGAATGAATCAGACTTGATCGACGACTGGCCTCCGCAGTCCCACTATGCTCTTTCTTGATCTGCTTCGCTTTCTGCGCCTCTTTCGTGATGGCGGCCTTACTTTTACGCGTCGATTCGTCGCTGGTGCTGCTGGAAGCGGAATGGCCCTTGTGCGTACGCTCGTGCTGCTTCATATTGTCCTTTCTTGTGAAGGCCTTATTGCAAATAGGGCAGTGCACACCCTTCTCTCCCGTGTGTTTCTTCCCGTGACGCGCTGCGTGGCCTGAAGTGGTGAAGGTCGCCTGGCAGTTGTGTGACTGAGCATAAGGACAGGGATACTTATTCTTCTTGCCCGTAGGTGGAGCTGGTGCTTCTGCAGGAGAGGTTCTGGGTTGTGAGGTTGCAGGTGCCGCCGTTGCGGGAGGCGGGACAGGCACAGGTGCAGGCTGTGAAGGTGCGGAGAGGGGTGGGAGTGTCGGGAGTAGCGGGGCGTGCCCTAAGGAGTACTGAGCAGGGTTGATGGGTTGCACCATCTTAGCGGCAAACTGATCAGGGAGAATAGGATTTATGAGCAATTGTTGTTCGAGAAACGGAGTGATAGTAGTGGGTGAATGTAGGTAACCACCGACCATCCCGTCTTGGCGCAGGAGCGGGTCATATTGCAGAAGAGTGTTGTCGAGGAGGTTGTAGGCCGGAGTTGCAGGAGATGGAGACGAATCCATGCTCGAAGTCGAATCCTTGGATGAAGATGAGAGCCGCGACAGAGACGGAGGCGAGCCAGCCGAGGAAATGGAAGACTCCCTGTTGTATTTGGGATGACGCAGGAGACTCGGTCGCTCTCCTCTTTGAAAGGGTGAGTATGGTACAGAGGCTGTCGATCTAGGCGAGTCAGACTCTGGGGATGGCCTCCAATTCCGGCTCTTGGTTTCTCGAGGACGAATGGCAAATGATGGGCTATCGTTGTCGTTCAAGATCGAGAAGAAACGGGCTTCTCGAGGTTGAGTCTGCACGTCCATTGTTTGACGCAAACTAAGCACGCCCAGCGGACGGGCCGCTGGTCCAAATCAACTAGAGAAGACAACTGGTAGGAGACAGTCAGGACGCGAAGCTACGTGCTCCTCTCTCTCAGAAGGTACGTACGCCTGAGAAAGGCCAGTGAGACGTCGAATATTCAAGTGTGTCGCGAATTGAAGCTGGGAGAAAGGATGGAGAATAGGCACCGAAGACGGAGTGCCAGTGCCAGTGCCAGTGCCAATGACGAAGCTGGTATCCGACAGGTTGGAATTCGGATTTTTGGGATCTATAGTAAAGCACTATACGTTGAGCCAGGTGAAGTGATCAGCGACAGTAAATGATAGGTGCAAAGAGCTTTGTTTTTGGCGAGGACCCTGTAAAGGCAGGGACAGTTTTCTTAGACGCAGAGAGAAGAAAACGATATGTGAATAAAAGAAAGGGTCCGTGAGAAGGTGAGAGACGGGAGGGAGGAGAGGAAGGCACTTTGAGTAAGTTTGGATACTACAACCGGAAGTCTCGCGACTATGTTGGTCGAAGGTTTTGCGATCGATGATCGAGGAGAGAATGGAAATGTCGAAATGGCATTTCGATGGGGCACACGGCAGGGCGAGTTGAAACCGAACAATTGGGTCCCATCCACGCGACGGCCTGGCGGAATCCCTGTCGAGCAGGCGAGTCAGAATGTCGCATCGCAGATTAGGATTCCATTAGTGCCAGGCTACGACACTTGCATCGGCGATGCTGTCAGAAATAAAAAGCCACGGCGTCAGTAAGGTCGATAGACGACCGCCCTGAAGATTGGGGGTCAGAGACCCTGCAGAAACATTGAACAATGACAATATACTACTCGTACCAGGAAGATACACCTACGGTTGGTTCTACGAGAGCTAACTGCCTGAGAAAATTCCTACTCACATGGGCGCTGGAAGGCTTCATTCCATAACGCAGGTACATGTATCAGATAAACTTGCATCGTCGATGCCAGCCCCTAATTTCTCTGTGGTAACCTGTTTCTCTGCGCCGCCATCTTCGTCATTGTTCGAAACAGAAGATGATCAGCGACATCGCGGTCTCTCCATCAGCATTTCAACACAGGCTGGATCGACCGATACACGAAGAGATCACGATCCCAGAAAATCAAAAGTGGGTCGCCAGGGAGCCAGCAACCGGAATGAGGGGCAGCGAGGGGCCGGCAGCAACTCTGCGTCAGTGGCAAACACGATGGGAGGATCCTGGTCTGAGTACAAGTATCATCGCATTTTCTTTTCACGATTTGCTGGGTCTGGGTTAGTTTTTGATTGCCTTGTTTACATCCATGATCATGGCAGTCTCATGAGAATCGAGAACCTGAATGCCATTGTGGATGTCGATCTCAGTGCTCCGGAAAATTCGTTCAGCGCAATTTGCCCAAGTGAGAAAATCAAGACACGAACCCTCTCCATGTGAGCATGACATCATTCCCAACGGCCCGTCACTCGATTGCAGGCCAAACGCCGATCGCGACATGGACGTCTACCATTTTAGCCTTGGCCGTTGTTTTTCTCCCCTCCTGCTTGGTTGCAGAACGGGTTACGGAGTACGAGTGTGAATGAACTGTTCAGGCTGACTCATTCGCTCTTGGGTTTGTTCACTACTACCGGACAGAGGACTCGGATTCATGTAAACACGTGACAGCTCGTCTATATTAGTACGAGTAGTAGCATATGAAACGCTGGTGGTGACAATGTCCATTTGGTAGCTGCTGATGGAACGCCGACGCTGAAGATGGAATTTGGCACTTCGGTGACCATGTAGAAATATATTATTATGTACCTGAACAGGTGCATAGTGCAGCCTCGTCACCTTGCGCAAAATCATACAAGTTAAGCCTTCCCAGCACGTGGAAGCCTTCGTAGATCTGCACAATCAGGTACGGAAGGTAGATTGCAATATACTATTAGTACTCCTCGTCAAGCTCATATCTACCGGAGCATATAAGTCAGCAGGACCCTTTTCAATAGACTGCTCTGGGTATATAGTATCGACATTGAGTGTCAAGTCTCCACTGCATTGTTCTCGAAGCCCTTGAGATTCCGTGGGGGCTATGCTCTCTTTCACAGGGCGCTAACCGGTAAAGCCTCAGTTGCATCCTATGAGCGTTGGCGGTGAGGACACTGCGCCCGACTGCCAGTGCGAGTGCCAGTGATGGTGCTGACGTGGAGAGAGGCCAGCCTGTAGAAGCCTGTGGCTAACAGGACGGTTTTGTACAGCCACAGGAATCCTCCAAAGTCCCTGTTTCAACTTTGGGTGCCAGACTGAACTGGCATTTCCCTTGCTAATTGGGCACCTACCGCCCAAACCCAGCGCCCGCGCTCCCTCAACATTACGTAGCCTTGGGCACCCGTCGGTATTCGTCCAACTTCTGCCATCACCTGTTCATCTCGTTGCCTTTTTTGCTTCGTTCTCGCTTCCACTGGCGGGCCTTTGGTTTTCTTCTCCGGTTACGCCAGCCTCCACATACTGGAAAGAAGGCGAGACTGAGAGCACTGCGGAACTGCTGCACTTTCGCCCAAGTTGCCTTGGGTTCTCCTCTGAAAAACCCGCTCAAAACCCGCCCACCATCCCATCACTATCAACCACCCCCCCATCATCAATCTCTCTTCTCTTTCAACTCACGCCTTATTCACGTCGAACTTGACTGAGACATCTTCATTTTTGCTGCGATCCGATCGCTTCCTCCCGCAGTTTCGGCTTTTCTACCGGGCTGTGATATTTTTGACTTGTTCTCCATTGTCTCCCCCTCACCTAAACCTCAGCCCCGCCTGCGCTCACCATGTCCTATTACGACGACGACAGACCGCGCCGCCAGAAGAGCACTCGAGAGCGATCCCGTCGAGATGACTACGACGATGCCACAGTCTACGACCAAAATACAAGAGACACTCGCATCGTCCGACGCCGTGACGATAGTGTCGACTCCATCGAAGAGGTTTCGAGAGACTTCGCCCCGGGTGACCGCGGCGCAGTTTATCGTGAAACCACAGTGCGCAAGAGTGGTCATCGCCCCATCCGAACTCGCTCTTCTGACGATCGCTATTATGATGATCGCTACGATGATCGCTCCTATGTTTCGCGACGAAAATACGAGGATGACTATGTTGTCGTGGATAATCCCAGACGTAAGAGCCGAGACTACGATGACAGACGTGAGTTCCACCTCCACTATATCATTATTTCACTAACGGATCATATGCAGGTCGCTCCCGTCGCCATTCTTCAGACTACTCTTCTCGCAGTCGTAGTAGAACGCCTCCAAAGAGGGAGCGCAAAAAGTCAACCACCGAAGAGCTCCTAGGCTCCATCGGCTTGGGAGGTGTCGCCGGTGCTCTCATGGGCAAGAGCCGCGAACGATCTAGGTCCGGTTCCCGAGATGGCGGGCGTCGAAGCCGAGCCGCGAGCCGTGTCAGTCGCAGAGATAGGTCATCGTCTGAGCGCTCTCGGCACAGAAGCAAGAGTCGCGGCAAGGTCAGAAACGAACAGATCTCCCAAGCTATCAAAGCCGCTGTGCTGGCTGGCGCTGGTGAGGCATTCCGTGCCCGCAAATCTGAAGGCGGCTGGGGCGGCGAGAAAGGCAAACGTGTGCTCACTGCTGCTATTGCCGCTGGTGGTTTCGACGGCTTGATCTCTAACAAAGATGATCCTCACCACCATTCCAAGCGAGACATTGTTGGCTCGGCTATTGCTGGTATGGCCACCAATCGCATCATCAATGGCCCTCGATCCAAATCTCGTGGGAGAGGTGGAAGCCCAGACAGTCGCGGGCGTAGCCAGTCTCGTGGAGGCTTGGGAGATCTTGCTGCCGGTGGAGTCGTGGCAGCTACTGCGAAGAAAGTCTATGACAAAGTTCGCTCTCGTTCCAGAGGTCGTGCCCGCTCTCGCAGCGCCTCTTCCTATGATAGCCGCGACAGTCGAAGCCCTCCTCGCAAGCGCAGCCGCAGCGTGTCTGCCTTTGCTGCCAAGGGTCTTTCTGCATTGGGGCTGAAAGACGCAGCAGACAAGATTGACCCGAGCCGAGAACGAGATCGCCGTCGAAATTACGACGACTACAATGATGACGGACGGTCAAGCCGGTACGGTGGAAATGGATACAATGATGTAGGTACCTTTCAACCCCACTATGGTGATCCAAATGGCGGTCCCCGTTCCATGAGCGTACCCAGGGCACCGCCGCCTGGCTATGAGCTCGACTACGGCCCACGTCACACTGGTGACCCAGAAACAGATTCCGATTCTGACCTCGGCTCCAGTTCCGAAGATGAGAAAGAGATAAAGAAAGGTCGCAAGAAAATGTTGCTCACCGGAGGACTTGCGACCGTTGCAACCATCCATGCCGCCCACAGTGTCTATCAGAGTATGGAGAAGCGGGAAGTTCGAAGGAAGGCGTTGAAGGAGGGTGATATTAGCCCAGAGGAAGCACGGAAGGCCAAGAATAAGAACAGATTGCAAGATGTTGCTAGCATTGGCATCGCTGCTCTAGGTCTTAAGGGCGCCTATAGCGAATGGCAGGAGACGAAAGAGGCGAAGAAAGAGCAGGAGGAGGAGAAAGAGAAACGGGAGAGGCACCGTGAGAAGCGAGAGGCAAGAAGGAGGAAGATGAGCATGATCGCCGCACATAATTATGTCGAAGGAGGGATGACTGGAAGCATGCCGAATCTAGGCATGTACCATCCAGAACAATATCCTACCTTCCCTCCTCCGCCAGGCGCCGCGACCTTCCCTACTACTGCCCCTTCGACTATCCACTATACAGATGATAATCCCTACGGGGCGGTCAATCAGCAGCCTGGCTTTGTCCCGACTCCGCCTCCTCCACCTCAAGCCTATCCGGGCCCTCAAATGGGCCATCCTTGAGTGAACGAATTAGCGCGAGCGACTGATTTTTTGGTTTTTGGAACAACAAGCATTTTTATCCTTCGCAGCCAGCGAGACAAGTCGCAAAAGACCCTGCTTCAGGCTTGGCGTGGTATATCTCGACCATCAATCACTAGTTTTGTCTCGTTTCAGCGAAAGACAAGAGTCCGTTCACATTCACTTTTCGACACCCAAGTCTTTGCGTTTGGAAATTATGGGGCTACCGCCAACGATGACATGAAGCTTCAAACCCTACGCCGGATTTGAGCTACGAATTTAATGAAGTCGACTTTCTTCTTTTACAATACCTCACGTGAGAATACATTTGGCGGTGGCTTTGAAGAGTCGGGTAGGCGCTTTTGACCCTATCACCTATGCAGATGGAAATTTCCATAGTTTAAATCATGAGCCCATGACCATCACCTCTTCTTCAGCATGCATCCCATTTTCGAGCGAAGCAGGGGTTCCCAAACTTCCCTCTGTCCACAGCTTTGATCGTAGCGTCAAGAAATTGTGCTGTGGAAACTTGTAGCCCACTCGCCTTTGGCCCGGTGATCTCTTCAGCTGCCTAACCGAGCGCAAAGTTTTTTTGCATTATATGGAGAATCGCCAGGATGGTGGATTGCAGTCACTTTCAAAGATGACATTGTGAGGGAACGAGTCAGTACTGGTGTGTCGGTATCACTGCTCATATATATCGCCTGTTTAACACCTGCCTAGCTAGCAGATGTGTCGAGATCCTGAACTTCAAAATGATTCTGCCCTCCAAAACCACCTGCCGCATCGACTCCAATCACAAAAATCAATACCTCCTGTGCCGTCTATGTCGTCTACGTCGCCTGTCATCTTCCGGTGCCAGCCCACCCGACATGTAGGGACCATGATGGCCGCCACTTGATTGCCTTCCGCCGGACAAGGATGCGTCCTCTTCCGCGAAGACGAATCCGGGAGTGGGAGCACGGCCTCGACGGGGAGGCCCCCAACTGTCGTTGCGGCCACGATCTTGTCCACTGTATCCTCTGCCACCGCCGGGCGGGGATCTCTCGAAGTATGCGGATCCCATTTCGGGATATCGGAAATAGTTGCTGGCATCTGGGAAACCGGAGAACCTCGAGAACGGGTATGGACTGTCAGGTCGTCGCGGTCTGGATCCTTCCTCGAAGAAGCGAGGATAACCACCAGATCTAGGAGGGTGCACAAACTGGCCGTAGGGTCCCCCTTCCTCTGATAGCCCATACAGATAGCGGGCCGCAGTTGCAAGGTCTTCATAAACTTGGGCTCTTCTGAAACCGTATCGTCCGCCCGGTCCGTACAGCGCCTCGTGACTAAGGTCTTCTCCGAAATCGTCTAGCATGCGTTCTAGCACAAGGGCCTCGAATTGCAAAGCCCTTCTCATGTTGTCGAGTCTCTCGGTCTCGTACTGGTACGGGAAGTCGCGTTGAAACGCCCACATATCGTTGAAGTAGTCCCAAGGGATGAAGTCTCCCCTCCAACCACCCCAGTCGCCGTGAGTGTAGTAGTTCATTTGTCCAAGGAAATTTCGCAAGAATTTGATCGACTCTATTGATTCCAGCGTTCAAGGGCCTTGAGGCTTCTGTCAGTCACGGAGCTGGCGCGGCTCATGCGTGGTGCAGTCTTGGAGTGGCTGCTATAACTCTGTGTGATATATATTCGGGGACAGTCGGGGGAATCGCGACTCGAAGTTTTGGAATGATGTCGGCCTTGTGACCGAACCCAGTTCTCGTGAGAGATTTGTAGACTTTTTCGTTGTTAATATATAGATCGAGCAGAGAATGGAGACAGTTGAGTAAAACAAAATATTTTATACCCTTCTGGTTTGTGAGCAAACACAGGACGGACTTCGCTTGGGGATGAACTGTCAGTATCTCCGTGAAGCGATTTACGTTCATCACTGCGTGTGAAAGTGGTAACTTGTCCCAAATGACAAGCACTACCGGTCTAGTGCCACGAAGGAAGGCGCCACTTGACTAGGTTACGAGCAACAATTAGCAAATATTTGGCATTGCAGCAGTTGAGTTTCGAAATATGTGATATCTCACCGGAGTAGATATCGAACCATAGTATATCTGCTCAACCACAGGATCTTCCATCCACCCAGGAACCCGTTGTCGCCTTAGGAGTCGACAGTCGAATTCAGATTCCAAACCTGCTTGAACGATATTAATTCGCGCCCCACGCCAGTAGGGATCTCCAGGATCAATCAAGATTCTATGCCTTAGTAGCGCCTGTCGAGAATTAACCCCAATTGACCGTAGCTTTCTGTAAGCACTCTCTTGTTGATCCAGAGACGGTCTGTCATCTTCGCAGGTTCCTGTCCTGGGGGCAATGCCAGCATAAAAGCGATCATCCCATCCCGGCGGCATCGGCGCGTGAGGCATGTGTTGAGTCTCAAAGTCCGAGTTCGAGCCCCTAGATTTAGGTACAGTGACATAGGATGGCGGCGCAGTATACTTCTTTCGTGGAAAGTCACTTGATCTCTGGTGACTAGGCTGCCTCGAGAGGTGGGCTCGTGGGTTTGCATTGGCCCATCGAGCCTCACGAAGAGGCACTGTCATGGCGATTAAATTTAGATTATGGATTGGTGATCGTCCAGTATCACTTTGAAATAGTGAAGTATTCAGAGAAAATGGGCAATTGCTGCGCTTGTAATGGTGTTGGTCAGAACAATGTGTAGAGCTGTGACCATGTCTCGGAGAACCTCGATGGGATCTCCTTTGATGGAACGAGCGATCCAGCTATCGTGCTTTCCGTCTTGGTCTGGATAACGCATTGCCCATATCTTCGCTGTGTGCGCTTCTCAAACATCCAAACAAGGCTGAGTCAAAATCCAGAGCACGGCCCCTGGCGATGTTTGCTAACACGTTAGCTTTGCAATAACTGCCTCACCGTTGCTCTTTGTACTACACAGCTGAAGGTGCGGATACCCCTCGGGAGACACGGATAAGACCATGGTTAAATTCAGCGTGTGAACGTAGGGACGAGCGCTCTTGACCTTCGCTCAACGTCATATTCGAAGCGCACGGTAGGATGGAGCAAGGCATGGGATTGGTTTGCTCCTTCCACATGTGCAACCCGCTGGGTAGAAAAGTAGGCACACTGCGAAGAGGTAACCGATGTGTGGACCTGCGCAGTACAACCTTGAGGTGATTGAACATGAATGGCACCATTGTTGCTTCATGACACTGTCAGTTCTCAGCTTCGGACTTCGCCCGTTAGGATAGAGAAGGAAAGAATAGGAAGATAAGGGTGCCAAAATCGCTTCATCTTCACCGAGGCCGAATAAGACAGTATATTCATCTATCTAGTCAGTGTAATTAGCTCTCAATTTAGATGAATGAACCAGCCTTGTCTGATATAGCGCCCATTCGCAATGCTCACTCTCATTCAACGAGCGCTTCAAGGACGAAGAGAACAAGTGATTGATGTAATACATACCTACTTCCCACCTAGTTCCACTGCCTCATCGCTTGAAACTTTCTCCTAAGCTCACTATCCTTGATGTTATATACTAGTGCTTCTTCAGCCGGCATGGGTGGCATTTCTGGGGGGTCGAGAAATTCGTCCTTTGACAGTTCACTAGCATTGTGCCCAAAGAGCCAGTCCAACCGTCTTGAATTGGCCCAGAAGATTGGATTGCTCAAGTCGTCATGCTGCATGAGAGCGTCGCGTCTCGCTCGCTCAGGACCGTCGTACAAGTGCCACCAAGCTTGGAGGATTCGCGTATTTTTTGCCACGTGTGTTGCCCGCGGGAGTCTTTGCTTCTCGTACGCATGGAGGGCGTCGTGCAGATTGTTGTACTCGCGTAGCGCTGCTGCGAGTGTTGCAGCATCCTCAGTGGCCTGGGCGGCTCCTTGGGCCATGTAGGGCATCATCGGGTGGCAGGCGTCCCCCAGAAGGGCGACCTTTCCGCTGGAATGTACCCATCTCTGCAAGTGATCGAAGTCGGCTAGTTTCCACTTTAGGTAAGATCCGGTGAGACCACACAGCTTGCGGACAGGTGGGCACCAGTCGGCGAAACGTTTGACTAGCTCTGTATTATCTGCTTGTGAGCGCCATCCCTCGTCCCCGATAGGTCTGCCAACGTCGGTGTTGTGGGTGATGTCGATAATGATGTTGTAGAGCTCTCCGCCTCTTAGAGGATAGCCTACGGCATGGGCTTCGGGGCCGAGCCAATGCATGGCAAAGCCATCTTCAAGCAAACCTCGCATTTCCGGATCGTCTCGAAGAGGCCCGGCTGGGACAAGGACTCGGTACGCAACATCGCCCGTGTCCTGGGGTTCAATGGGAGATCCATTTATGGTATTCCTAACGGCAGACTTAATTCCATCCGCACAGATGATGAGGTCTGCAGTGAGTCGTTCGCCCGTAGTAAGCGTTGCTGCCGGTGCTTCGAAATCGTAATCTTGGACTTTGCTGTTCATTCGCAAGGTAATATTTTTGTGCTGTGAGGCTGTTTTGACAAGCAAATCGATCAGATCTGCCCGATGGATAAAGTAATATGGCGCCCCGTATTTAGTTTTCACGTCTTCGTACGGGACGTCAAGCAACACTTTACCCGTCCAATCTAGGAATCTCAGGCCAACAGGAGATACCTTCTTAATCTTGCTAACGTCTACACCCCAACTTTGGGTGAGGCGCGACGAGTTAGGGGGAACACGAATTCCAGCCCCGACCTGGTCAATGTATCAGTCTCGAAAGGGGAATCAAATATGGGGGTCTGCGGACTCTTACCTCCAGGAAATCCTTGACACTTTCGAGGATGGTCACCTCATGTCCATCGGTAGCCAGGGCGAGTGCTGTCGATAATCCGCCTATTCCACCTCCGACAACAATCACTTTGAGATTCTTCATTCTGATTCAATTCGCAGCTCTAGGGATTAGATTCAGTCGACCTTGTCGGCATGCATATCTGCTTTCTCCTCAACGAGGTAGGCAGCGTTAAATACTAGTAGTTGAGCAAGTTCCAAAACAGAAGTTTCGCATCTTACCCACGATAAGAGCGAGATCGGGACTTCTCCAACGTGAGCGATACATACAGCCGCGGCTTGCACGGCGTAATTCCTGGTACCTTTTCATTGACGAAGACAGTTCCTCCCCGCACGAGGCGGCTTCAAGTTGTGATCATCAGCCTTGCTTGGACCATCCGCGGCCATGTTGAAATGGGGCTAGCCGCCCAGTACTGCATCGTGCTGAAGGGTTTTCCTCAATCACTCAGAAATCTTGGGCCGGGTTGCTGTTGCGGCAGTCCTGAGACGCTTCTGCCAGCGGCCTAGGGAGCGCGGGAGCTGTCAATAGAGGCCAGGAAAGTATGTTTGAGGTCTGATCACCGGAAATAACGGCATGGGTTTGTACATCCTTCGTACAAAGTAGTGATTTCGTCTCACTCAAAAGGCAGGTAGAAGGATGCTGGAGGAGGAACGACCAAACCTTACGAGGATGGATAATGCCCTCTCGTGAGATGAGAGTCTGAACTGATCTGGGTAACATGCGCTCCGTGTCAAGCAAAAGAAACGACACACAACATTTTGTCTAGTCGCTACGCGAGAAACAGTACAGAGTAGGCCCAAGAGATTTAAAGCCGAAATGGAGAGGTTTGAGTTGCGTGCAAGCTATGTCCAGGGAGCTCACTTTCTAGGTAGCTAAGCAGGTAGATAACGACAACAGGCAGGGGCGAGGGCTAAACAGACTACCTAGCAGTCAGATACATAGAAATGTGGCTGGCGACGCCTACTATATTTTTAATTTGGCGCCAAGAGAGCCCCCCCTTGAAAATGAGGAATTTAACGACAAAGGTCCCTTGTAGATAGAGCTCACATGGAGATTTTCAGCGTACCTTCACGAGCCCTGAAATACACTGCTCTCTTCTGTCATGAGCACCCTCAAGGCCATCACGCGCACTTCTCGATCTGACTCAACTGCATTTATTGAGACGGTTTCTGTGCTCGTCGTACACGACGGATCGTGCTTCTAATTATGACCGTGCTCATCCCTTCATGAAAGAGCCCAAAGGCCGTGGACAAAGGCTTCATGTTCAAAGTGACTAGTAAGCAAATAGTTGTGGATATCGATATGCTTTTGATCCAACCCAAAGGTGTGTAAAATGGCCTGTGCGCGGCGAGGCTGTTCTATGCTTCTGCATGAGGCTTGACATTCTTTGTCCGTTGTCCTGGACAATGTCTGCAAGCGTCACCATCCGCATGTCGGCCGTCCCCAAAATGAGGCAATAAAGGAGGACGGTTTCGATATCTTCTCTTTTTCTTATCGTCCTGAAGTTCCTTTCGAGCGTTTGGTCAATTTGCATGTACGGTATTTTCCCATGCAGATGTCGAATATAGACCTCGAGGAAGCTGCCATACGACCAGTATCACGATTCTCGACCTCGACTTCCGTAAGGATGTCTGCCGCGCTTGGTGGAAACCGGCCAGCGGTCGTACCGATGCCTCGTTGGTCCAATCTCATCGGCTGCGCGAGAGCGGTTGTCGCCATCTTGGTGCTGGCTTTCACTGCAGCAGCCTGTGGTATTTGGGGAGGATTTCCAGCGTTTGGAATTGCGTTATTCACTGTAAGCTCCTTACCTGGTGCCTTTGTTTTGACTCTAGTTCTGACCATAACCCAGTCCTCCGCGACCTTGATTGTCTTCGCTTACTACTTCATGGCATTATCGCGCAAGCCATCCCTCTACAATCGGTGGGCCATTGTCACCCTCGAATCTGTTGGGACTCTCCTCTGGCTGGTCAGTCTGGCTCTGCTGGCAAGATGGACGAGCTTCTATCATCGGATCGGACAAGGTGGCTATGGATTTTGGCATGCACCATTCCCACCTCAAGCTATCGGGCTCCAGAATCATCCGAAAAGTGCGAGCAGGCACGCGGGGATAGCTCTTGCTGGAACGGCCGCTGGATTTAGTGGTGTCGAACTGTGAGTTTGTGGCTTTGGATGCGTGCATTGAGTTGGAACTGTTGCTAACATAAATTGGTAGTGTGCTCTTTACCATTACCTTGATTACGTTCGGCATGTCCCTTCACCGCCAGCGAGCCAGTGAATATGCCCAGGGTAGGCCAGCGGCCACGCCGGCTGCTACGGCGACGACTGCGCCAGCGCGGGAGAAAGAACAAGAGACGAGAAGCCACCAAGCCGGAGCCGGGACCAACAGTACGAGAGGTTTGAAAGCAGCTGAAGAATACACCCTCTGTCCAATAAGAGGTTGTTTGTGAGGATTGGGTGTCGATCTTTGGAAGAAGTATAATTCTAGTGGTATCCAGTTCCTAGTATTCAAGGTGTTTGCGTCTAATATGGACTCGGAGTTGCAGCAGGTAATAGACGTCATTATCTTGCCTTGTCTCTGAAGCCCCATTAGGCTTGGCTCATTCACACGTTGACCAACCATGGCAAGGTTGTTTTGGTTAGCATAGAGTGGGCAGTTGACCAAGGCACATCGCTATCGTCCTTCCTCGTTCCTGCTCCTTCATTAATTTACAACAATCTCTTCCTGTGATCGACTTTTGGACATTGGCCAACTCGAATGTGACATCTAGCGAGTCAAATTCTACACCAGCCACATGCGGGAATGACTCGAAGCAGCGCTTCTTCGGACAGGAAGCCGTCCAGCCACAATCCCCAAACCTTGAATTCGGCTCAGCCACTTCCCACCGAGAGGTCAGCAACATGCGAGAACACTCACCGGGCACTGTAGACATCCGTACCCTTACGCTCAAGTCCCATGTTCTAGAAGTCATTGCTTTGTCCTAGCGCCGTGCCCCTCTTGCGAGTTTCAGCCTTAGGTGTGGCTCGGAGGTGTTGTGCATCCAAAGGACTCCGAAGAACCTTACTTTCCAGCGAACGATATGGTGCCTTCTCAACAGTTACTGGTTTCCATCACCGATCAGCGACTACTTCAGATCAGTCCTCGGACGTCATGAGACTCTGGCTCTTTGTCTCTCTTATTGTCTCTCTCGTTGCCATTCTCATCGCAAACGGGAGTCTTACACTGGTAACAATGGATGACTCTGCCGGGGAAGGTGGGAATATTAGTTTACTTACAAGAATTCTTATCGCTTGCAATCGCTTGCTTCAACGTTTGGGCTCCTCGAGAGATTCCATCTCACAGACATCTTCCCTATCTTCTACGCAAATGGCCTTCCACAATCAAGACCGAGGCGCGATTGCCAAGTCTCAGGGGAATAAGACCAACGATCGACGCAAAACGCTTCATGATATTATCGAGGATGGCTCTTTTTGGACAATGCCAGACACCGATACTCTGAGAACCATCAAGTCGGAATTTCCCCGAGAACTTAACCGTCTCAAGAACGCCTCTTTTGTGCGTACTTCTAATGCATCACGTCCGGAAGGACTCTCTATCGCCGAGTCTCTATACGGTCAAGACTATCCTGAGATCGACCGAACACTGGTAGGTGTTCTGGCTCTTCGTTGGCTCCACAACAATGACTACGAAACATTCGTGGGAACGCAAAGCCCCCTACCTGTTGTCCTGAGACGAGAGTCTTTTGCATGGCTACAACGCATCTTCGATAAAGGCCTGAAAACGACTGAAGACACCTACGCCCTCATTACCTCAATGGTTACAAATGATCTCGGGAAAGATCCCTCCTTGGCCTCCGACTATGCTAGGTTGATGGGAATTGATATTTCCAAGGTTAACCATGATATGATTTTGTACCATGCCGTAGACGCCGGTATGGTGCCCTCACTAGATCGACTGGCCAAGGAAGACAAGGACTATTTATTGCTGGGCATCAAACTTGGCTCGGATTTCAACTTCGGGCAACTTGCTCAAGCCGAGAATGCGCCTGCATCGCTTTCAGGTCTCTTGGAGATGCGCGGCCATGATCGTGCCTTCGAAATGCGGTTCATGGAACAAATTTTAGACCTCGCTGGCGCAGCTGGGCATGAAGATTGGACCTGTGCGAAGAAAATGATCGAGCCCATCTTCCAATCTTACAAGAATGTCTATGATGTCGCGCACGCGATCATTCATGAACACCTTCCATTGAAAAATGGGTACGACATCATCTTGACGAGAAAGCTGGAACTGTTACGCTCGGTGGGCTTTGCGCGCGAAATGGACATCCAGAATCCACACGATCGTGCCTTGATGCGCCTGTTCTGCTTAGGCAATAGCGCCAACGTGGAGAGTGGAGAGATTTTCTACACAGCATTTACCGACCGAATATCGGACGATTCTCGAGCACAATTGATACGTGGCCTTAACGTGCATGGGTCGATCGACGAACCAGCCGTGCAGGCCACATACATACCTGCGATGTTCACCAAAGCGATGGGAAATACGCCCAGTGGTTCTTTAGAGGAAAAAATCAATGCAGTCGCAGCAATCCTACGGTATCTCGGGCGCTGCATGGTCGTTGACGATTCCGCGCGGGAAAAATTGCCTCCGGGTGTGACTGTTATCGAAAGGGATGTGAGAAAGATCATACCGGTATTGGACAGCGAAGAATTCAGGCGCAAGCCAGAGGTACTGGACGGGGAAAGTATTCCCGATGGCCAAGTCGCAAATATGGCGTCTTGATTTTGGGCACGCTTTTTGGAAATTTGGGAGGTTTTCGGATGGAATGTGTCAGCATAACGATCTGGCGTTCAAGGCGTTCTCTACAAAGTACTGGTAATGTTTTGTTGGCAAAAGGACCTGGATCTTGCGCGCGGGTGGAACGAGGACGAATGACCATTTACGTCAGGCTGAGCGCAAGGCGAATGCTTTGAGCGTTGCAAGACTTGCTAAACTAGCCTCGGCTGCCGACATCAAGCGACCACCACATGTGCCTGATACTCGACACGTGAACCTTGCAACATGGCCATCAAGTTGGCGAGTTTGGTGCCTCTGGCATCCACCTACTCTCGATGCCTACCTACTGTCAGTGGTCAAGTGGTGGTCGAACTTTTTTCTTCGCCGAGCCGGGCCCAAAGCTTCGGGCACCATGCGAGATTTTGCCGACCTCCGGGCACCGGAGCCTGAATTGGCATCCAGTGGCTCAGCCTTGCCCACTTTTTGTCTGGCATCTGCTGGATCCTTATCGCGTCTTTGATTTTTTGGCGACAACCAGCTGCTTTGAATTTTCATGGGCAGGCTGTTTCAGGACCCACTGCCGGAGCGTGTTCCTTTTCAAGTGTTTAAGATCAGATGAGATAAGTACTCTATTCTGGCATGAGTGATTATGACATTACCAGACAGTTGCCGCTACCGAGGCCCACGCCGTCGCGTTTCTGTTGCTTTTCTTTCAATATGACTGTGGCTACTACGAGGTGATGTGATTCCCGCCGATTACTGTTTTCTCTACCAGTACATCCCATTTTAACGCCGATTGCTCCCGGGTATTTGTCTTGCTTGCGTCCTGCTATAATTTCCGATTGTCGGACTACCCTGTAGGGGCTTGATCCATTTCTCCATTCCTTCCTTCACTTGCACGGTACCCATACGCTCCTGTCTTATCAGAGAACCGAACATGGCGACCAGTCAAGCGCAGCCTGCCTGCATACCTCAACAATTCCCAGCAGTCGCTCCCTCGGAGCCGACGTCCTCTCAACTCGCCGAAGTCAAAGAAGCTGTGATAAACCTGCTCCAACAGCCAGGGTACGACGATGGGAGCGCTGGTCCTGTCCTAGTGCGCCTGGCTTGGCACAGCGCAGGCACATACTGCGCCGCCACGGACACGGGAGGTTCCAATGGAGCAGGCATGCGTTACGAGAAGGAAGGCGGCGACCCGGCGAATGCGGGGCTACAGCACGCCCGCGCCTTCCTCGAACCCATCAAGTCGCAGTTCCCCTGGATCACCTACGCCGACCTGTGGACGCTGGCCGCCGTCGTGGCCATCCGGGCCATGGGAGGGCCCAACATCTCCTGGCGCGGCGGACGCACCGACTTCACCGATGACACCAAAATCCCGCCTCGAGGCCGGTTGCCCGACGGCAGCAAAGGCGCGGACCACCTGCGCTGGATCTTTCACCGCATGGGCTTCAATGATCAGGAAATCGTGGCCCTCTCGGGCGCCCACAACCTCGGCAGGTGCCACGCCGACCGCTCCGGGTTCGACGGGAAATGGGTCAACAACCCGACGCGGTTTTCCAACACTTATTTCAAATTGCTGAAGACGCATGAATGGAAGAAGAAGACGTTGCCGAACGGTGTTGAACAGTTCGTCTATGTTGATGAGGACGCCGCCGATGCCGACGGGGACACCGACGAGGAGTTGATGATGCTCCCCACAGACATGGCCTTGCTCTCAGACCCCTCCTTCCGTGTCTGGGTCGACCGGTACGCCGACGACAAGGACCTCTTCTTCCGCGACTTCGCCAAGGTCTTTGCCAAACTGCTCGAGCTGGGCATCAAGCGGGACCCCGTCACGGGGCGGGTTTTGAACGATGAGAACGTCCAAGCTGGATATCTAAGTGCGCCAAAGAAACCTGACAGCCCTGGAGAAGGTGATGTGGATCAGAGCAAGGGCCAGGTCGGGCACGAGGCAGCCGCTCTGAGAGAACGGAATGCCAGAGCGACGGCGGTGAGGGAGTCCAAGTTATGAATATTGCTAGAACTTAAAATACCTGACCCCCGCCGTGTTTTCTTTCGGAGACGGGGTTCTGGATTTTCGGGAGCAGCTTTTTTTTTTTGGCTTTGCTAGGCTGATTGACTCGTCCATCGTGAACAGTCAGAAGCCGCTTTGCCTAGATGAGATACCAGCTCGTAATCACACACGATATAATGTAGACATAGACTTAGACAGATATAGACATAGAGCTCAGATCAGTTGGATGAGATTTATAGACGTTCTTGATCGCCTAGATCGGTTACATCCTTAGGTGGCTATATTTTTACTGATTCTATTTCTCGGCGTCTCGATATTCAGACGAGGGTAAACGACACTTAGTAGGCATTTTCAAAAGTTTCTACCAGTGTCGAACGGTCAACAGGACGGTCTTATTGTCTCCTTTCTCTTCTTCGACGCCACCATCAAACCTCAGTCCCACCTTGCCCAGCATATCCCAGACGAATTTCCTCTTCAAGCCTTCTCGGACAGGGATCCTCTCCAGAGCCTGTGAGCCCGTAAAGTACTTGACGAACAACGGCCAGCAGCGTTGTATCTCGGCAGCCTCGGAGTCTGAGAATGACGCCCCAGGCGAAGCGGCTAGGTCTGCCTGAGACGAGCTTCTGGAAGGCCCGATCGTGGAGGCGATGTAATCAAGCCAGCGTGATTCTTCTGGCGATGCACGTTGTGGCGAGACAATCAAGCTTGCGGCTTTCGGATTATGTTTGAATTGCTGTGCGCCACGCGAGCTGGTTGCGTCCGTGGAGATGGATTGTCGACCATCGCTTGAGGGGCGGCTCATCAAACTGGGACGCTGCTTGAATGAGGACAGTGCCCCACTGGCGGTGGTGGTAGGAGTGCTGCTTCCAAAACTCTTGGTGGTGTCCCGATCGGTCGGTTCTCTCTCAACCGGAGTTTTGGTGCCTCTCGCTTCCTCACGGTCCTTCTCACGTACTGCCTTTTTCACTTCCGGATCCACGCGAATAAAAGCATACGTACGCAACTGGGTGACCCAGCCGTCGCGCATGAGCCAGGCCAAGACTCGATAGTACTCGTCTTTATGGTCTCTACTTGGGATGAGGCTACCGTATGGCACAGGTGTACCACTCAGGGCGTTCAACATCTTCGGCAGTGATGGTATCATGGGGAACGTAGCCTCGTACGTTTTGCAAGCCGACACAAGCCTCCCCATGTTCGCGTTTGGCGAGACGACGTAGGTGTCGCGTTGATGTAGCGGCGGGATGGCTATTGCCCGTCGCCAATAGACAAGATGCCGCGCCAGGTGTTGGATATCTCCCAAAGCAATCTGCGAGGCAACTGATATCTTGTAGAAAGATTTTGTCGGCCTCAGATGTTCGATGAAGTTGGCTAATGGCATTGACAATGGTCCCCCAGCGGCCTGAATGTCTTTGAGGATTTTTTGTGGGTTTGACTTGAGGAGAAGAGTGAAATTCTTGGAGAGCTGCAGCGGACCTGATAATGTAGACGCATCAAGTTCTGTGTTCGGGGCCGGGTCCGTAGCCGTAGTAAGCCACAACCCTGGCTGCAAAGGGGGTTCGGACAACGAAGGGAGATATGAACTTGAAGTGATAGGAGGAATTTGAAGGGACACGGATAACTTTGGGGTAAGGGTGATTGCAGCTATCTTGGAAGCAGAGATGTTATCGAACACTTTGGCAAGAGCTGAAGCAAGAGAAGAACTCTGCTTCATCTCAGTATACAAAGCCTTGGTGGAAGAATGTTGCTGAAAGTGGCTCGATCTGATGGATTGTAATAGTTCCGACTGTTCCCAGACATAGTTGTGATGCGCCTGTGCCCACTTGAGGACTTTGGACAGCTTCCTGACAACGTGGTCATACATCTCCTTGACCCGGACGGCATGTTCAAGTGGTGGAGGGTCCATAACAAAGACAACATGAAACATGGTCAGTTGGCTTCTTGAAGCGTCCACCTCATGATTATGCCTCTCGTCGTCGTTGCGTTTCGCCAGCGAATCTTCGTTGCCATTCTTTTCATCGTCCTGGCTACTCTCATCGACTGGAGTATCTGAAATCGGGTCCTCGCTCTCAGGTTTTTGGGGCCTTCTCGACCTTAATTTTCGCCAGTAGCCATCTTCACGAGCATAGACAGGCCGACCAAGGAAGGTGAGATCGTTTATGCCGAGCTCAAACCTTCGCTTGTGCCAGGCGCGGCCAGGAGCAAGCAATCCTACGAGGCCATCTCCTCCCAATCCGAGAAGAGGCTCCCAGGATGGTTTCCACTGTTCGCTGTCTCGTGTCCCCCTCTTGGATAAAAAATTGCCCTCTTCATCGTCAGAGTTCTGGGATTGATTTTCTTGGTTTGGGGCCGCGTTCACGCCGTTCCTGAGCCGCCTAGTAAATAGATCGAAGGTGTCGTCGGAGGAAGACTCTTCCGAATCAGTGCTAGAGGTTTCTTCGTCATCCTCGTCTGTTGATTCCGAAGTGTAAACAGGCCGCTCGGCAGAAAGGGGATCTGGAGGGTAATGGAAGACGATTTCAGCACCTGCGCCCGCCCGACCTTGAACAACAAGAAGAATAGCTAGCAAAGAGGGGTTGGGAGATGTCGTAGCGGTTGGCATAGAGAAGACAATGCCTTGAACCACAAGATACGCGTCAATCTCACGCGTCTAAGCTCTGGTTAATCTGGTCCAGAGAGTATCAGCAATTGGGCTACGGAGTCTCAGATCGCGATGTGTGCACGTTGTGCATCCGAACCTCCCCAGTATATCGGACATAATACCTCGTCTGAAGGAGTGAAGCACAGGTTTGGTCCGAGCTAACCGAGGGTTGGCTGGTGTGCAGCTCTAACGAGGCCCGGCGTCTATGTTAGATCGTCGTGTTCGTCGGCAGCTGACGGTGTCTGTGAAGGTTCTCGTCGAGGGCAGTGTTCGGGTCCTATCGTATCGAGGAAGCGGAGAAGCGAAGGTTGGGAGTCATACAGGACCAGATAAGCTGCAACTGTGATTGGAGTTGGGCAGTTTGAGGAGCAGGCAAACGCAGCAAGTGGTAGCAACGACAGTGAGAATAGGCAGTTCCAACAGCCACTGCACCCCAAGGCGCCCCTCACTTGTAGAAGACTGGCACGACTGGGTTTACTGGGTTTTGTGCCAGCGGGTGCGGGTGAAGAGTGTCTGAGTCGGCGGTTCTCAGCGAGAATCCCGTAGCAGGCCCGAAGCGCAAAATGCCGCGCTAGGAACTTTGAAAATGAGAATTCAGTTCACTGCGACTCCAGTCCTTAGCTCGACAGTCCCAGTCCACGAAAAAGACTGCACACTCAATACCCACACATTTTCTCCCCTCTGTTCATTCTCACTCTTGTTGTCCTTGCAGTCTTTCATCCTCCATCCGCGGTTTCTGTCCAGCGTTCTCGCCTGCGCACGGACAGACGGGACCGAAGTGACTCCACGGAACTGCACTTTCGCTCAAAAAAGTCTTGGGCCGCATCACCTCATCCTCCCCTCGGCCTCGAACGACCAGCAACGACCACCGTCGATTGCTTCGACGGTATTTTTCTGTTGCCTGTGCCTCCTTGTGCACCCCGTTCTCGCCAAACTGCCTGCCCTCACTTTCTTGGCCTGGCGTCACCGTTGAGTCTCTTTGATTTCAATCGGCACCAACCACTGCTCACTCTGCCTCACCTGGAGTTAACACTCTCGTAACTCGACAAGGTGACAAACGGCTACGGAATTTGACAACGAGAAGAGTTACCGGCTCTATTATCGTATATCGGTTCACAAAATTGGGTTGTGGAAAAGAGATTGGTGAAATACTGGCGCACATCCACCTCGCAGTTTTAAAGCTGAACCTGCCGCGAGAAACGTCGACCCTTCGACCTTCTTCTCAACCGAGGCTCACATCAATTTTCGACTTGATTTGATTGCAGTGGCTACACTGGGAATATTGGCCAGAGACACTTTGCCTCCCGATCTCAACCATCCAAACCTGGTCGCTGAAGGATCGGCCGATATAGTCCACGGAAAGGAAAACGCCTGTCTGACAGAATATTCCTCTATCGCAGACACACACAACGGACTTTGATTGGTCTCTCTACTGCGTGACCAGCTTGTTGCTGGTGAGGGGTTTTGTAAAGAGGTAGTGGATTAGGAGGTGCAGTGTGTTTCGGCTCGGCCTTTTCAGTGAGGATGTCTTCATTGTCAGGTGCTTCTGCACCTGCTTTCTCATATGCTCAGGCTGCGAAAGGTCTTGCATCTGCAGCTTCTACACAATCAACATCAAGAAACGAAAGCCCCGCGGCATCTGACAAGAGCGTCAAGGATCGCTCTAGTGGTGAGTCTCCAAACACATATGCCGCGCTGAAGTCTCCGCGATCGAGGCCCGAAGCCGCCGAGAAGATGACTGGAGAGACCACAACCCCCAAAACATCAGTGCTGGCGGAAGGCGTTGCGTCCAAGCCGTCTACTCCAAGCAGCACTGATAAAGAGAGCGCGACGCCTAATCAGTGCAATGCCCCAAACTCTAATGACTCCCCAGAGAGCTCGACGGTGTCACATGTCGATTCTGTTGACTTAGTGCCAAATCAGCAATCACAACAAGAGGAAGCAGCACAACAGCTACTCAATGGCCGAAAACAAACATCAGACGAATTCGCCGCACAGGTTCCACCAGACCAGAACAGTCTCAACGTTTCTGAAAAGAAAATGAAGGACGGTGAAGATGATTGGGAGAAAGTTTCGGTGCCCTCAATGACTGCCGAAGCACAATATAAAGCTGCACCCATACCTTCAGTCAACATTTGGCAAGTGCGAGCGGCGAAACTCAAAGAACAAACCAAACCTGTTGGTCCTAGCCCTCCGACACAAAACCAAACCAAAAAGTCCAGATCTGCCAGCGAAGATTTCAAACGTAGACCTCCTGGAAAAGACGTCAGCAGCGTCGAGAAAGAGCCCAAGGTCACCGAGAACGCAGCCGCACCATCAAAGAAGGACATACCATCGTCGCGCACCTCACGATCTATTTCTCAGCAGGGCGAGAAGGCAGATGGAGAAGTGCCGCCGCCAGTGATCGATACACAATCTTGGCCAACTCCAGAGAACTCTACTGCGGACGAACGCCGCAAATCTGCTTCGTATGACAGACTTGATAGGCCAGATGCAAAAGCAGGTTCTCAGAGATCTCATGGGAACAAGTGGGTTACTGTGCCATTCGTCCCCACAGCCAGATTCGAGACCCAACTTCCTCCATCTGCAGCACGTCGGGGAGGCAGGGGAGGAGGACGAGGCCGAGACATCGGTGGCCGCGGTGGTGTCCCTACCGAAAAACAAGATGGTCCACCTTCGATGGGCCCGCCTCCGCTGCCGCGAGTTTCGGGTGAGCAGGACCGGGGTCGTCGATCGGAGGATCAAGACGGTATTCGCGGCTTGTCTGCTCCTAGTAGCACTCGACCTGCCGCGGGTGACGACTCTACGAGTGCATTTCGCAAGCCAAACACAGCGTACAATAAAGATCAATCTCCCTCCGAATTTGCTGGGAATACCGCGGCCGCAGCTCAGCAGACAGGAGAGGACCAGGCTGCGAAGACTGATCGTAGCTCCCGATCATCTTCGAGACATACTGGAAACGCCGCTAGCCGCCGCGTGAACGGAGAGAGAAGTAACCCAGCCGAGCAGGGTGCTGGAGGCTTTGGGCAGGCCAACGACGCCCGTCAATCGTTCAATTATGACCGAAACAAGGCAACGGCAACTGGCTCTTCACGAACCAATGGCGATTTTGCTCGTGAAAGAGGCACTGGCAAGGTTCGAGATTGGACTAGAGATAAACCTGAATCTGCTCGTGAGAAAGTCGAGTCCTGGCGAGACCGCGAATCCTCAGGAGATCAAGGAGGTCGGCGTGGAGGTCGTTCTGAGCGTGGCAGAGGGGCCTTCCGTGGGCGTGACCATACTTACAATTCTTCGTTTACTCCCTCTCACGCTTACACGTCACCCTTGCCTCAGAATGGGTTCGAACCACCATCGAGGTCAACATCCCACACGGAGACTCGTTCGAGACAGGCATCCCAGCCGTTTGTGTCCTCTCAGCCCGCAAACACACAACGCAACAATCCACGTTCGCAATCTATCCCAGTGAGTATGCTGTTTCCGGGAACCTACTACGCTGGCATGCCGGCGATATCGCAACAAGGTATCCCACCGCTGCAAACAGACATGTCCATGTACTCCTATCCCTCTCAAATGCCAATGTCAGCAAGTATCATGGGCACGATGCCATACAATGACCCTCTCAACTCATACGCACTGCTCTCGATGGTCATGACCCAAATGTAAGTCATATCACACCATTAATGCTGGTTTACATTTGCTAATATTACATCCAGCGAATATTACTTTTCAATCGACAATCTCTGCAAGGATCTTTTCCTTAGAAAGAACATGGACGGTCAGGGCTATGTTCCACTGAACGTCATCGCTAACTTCAAGCGCATTAAGACTCTTACTGCAGACGATATGACCATGGACAATCTTCGTTACGTCTGTCAACAGGTTAAAAGCGTTGAATACCTCCCCGGAATAGATGGAGATGATCGACTTCGGCGCCGCGAAGGGTGGCGCGATTTCGTCCTTCCAATTGAGGAGAGGTTTGAGTCTGCTCGCAACGATGGGCCACTCCATATCCCAGAGTCTTACAATCGACCCATGCAACAGGATCAACCCGGTTCCCTTGACCCGTCATTTGGTTACAACCAGTTGCGCAGCCCTCCTTTGACCATGGCTACCAACAATGGAGCAACTCAGGCCAATTCACCAATGTCGTACTTGCCTGTGGCTGCTGAGGAAAATCAGATCGCTGGTGGACAGCCAATTCGTCCTTTTGAAGATCCATCCAACGAATTTACAGCTAGGCCAACTATGGGGGTTTATTCGCGCACTTCCCCGACAGCTGTAAGATCTCCTCCAGCCGTTGCTGCTCCTCAATTACACAATGTGATCAATGGTCATCATCGACAGAATTCTCGTCCAGACATCGAGGAGAATGTTTTCCCTGACGACCAGATTCCAAATGTCAACATTCGCATGCAGCCCCAGGCCGTTCATGGCGAAACTTCATCCTTCCCAGGTATTGCCCGTGTTGCTTCAGGCGGATCCTCTATCGGACGAAATGAAGTTGGCAGTGCACCTGTCGAGTTGAGTCAGGCTCGTCTCCCAGGCTTACGTGGTGGGGCCGCCAGCCCCCAGCAGTAAGTCTCTGTTCATCTCAGGTAATCGAGTAGAACTAACCTCATGTCAGGCTCGAGCAATTTGGCAAATTGTCTTTCGGAAATTCAAACACTATCCCTATGGGTGATGAAAATATCATCTATTTTACAAAAGACGGTCAAGAGACCCAATTGCCACCACCACAGCCTGGTCAATATGATCAAACCTACCTCTCGCTCCATGATGTTGCGTTCCAGCAGCGTCAGATGGGAGTGAAAGGAGCACTGGAACCTCTCTACAACTTCTGGACAGACTTTTTGGTCGATAAGTTCAACTTGGGCATGTATCAGGAGTTCAAAACCACTGCTATCGGCGACTTGCAGGAAGGAAACGACAGCGGCATGTCGCACCTTGTGCGTTACTTTGCCAAAGTTCTGTCTGGACCTCTTCCAATCAGCGAACGTATGGCCTCAGACATGGTCAGCCTTTCCCGTGAGGAAACACCAGACAAGCGACCTATCCTCCAGACCATGCGGGCTGCCTGGCGTAACGGAGCGACTCACCTGAAAACCATCAAGCGACTTGGCGAGGTTCTTACACCAGAAGAGAAAGCCGAGCTCGATAAGAGTGGGTGAGCGTACGAGAAGCACAATCTCAGCGATCTCGTCGATGACATACGCTATCCTACGAAAGTCCTCAGCACACGAGCACCTGTATCATCTTTACTATCACGGAAGATGTATCACTTCAATCTCAAGACAGGTTGAATATTGGTGCTGTTCATACCGTCACTTTGTCGGAGTCTGCATAATCTCACAAATCACCACTACTATGGGTCTCAGTCAATTAAAATGATTGAAATCCAGAGAGCGAGACAAACTTTTGGCATCAAGCCGATTTATTGTACAATCCACTAGATGTCTCTCATACCCGAATCTCAATTCTTGATTTGGACGGGGATGTGGACATCCCAAAAGCAAGTTTTTTTTATCGCTGAAAAGCGACTCAACACAAATCTTTACAACATCACTGAGGAGCAAGGAATGAAACGTACATGCCAAATTTATTGACCATGATCGGTCAGCGGCAACATCGCACGGCACTTTCTACTGGCTTCGAGAGTCCTTGCTTTGATCACGCCACGATTGAGCATGATTAGCACAGCATCATACCCCCAATTGCCCGGCGCTCTTTCCTTAATTGTTTTCAGTTTTATCACCATGCCTTTCTCGCTCGAAGGCTTTCTAGTCTGTCTTGCATAGACCTTCTCACATACTTCATGGGATAGGGCAGTAAGGGATAAGCAGGTAGAGATAGGGCAGGACACGGCTATGCGAGTATGAAATTCACTGTATGGAGCGATAGCTATGGAGACGGAAAAGCAAGCAAGCAGGGAGCAGGGCATTTCATTTTGTGGCAGTGAAATCATATGCTGGATATGCAATCGGCACAGCAGGAACCATCTCCGATGTTCGACTGTACATGGCTGTCGACTAGGTACGTCTTCTCAAGATCAACATCGAGCTGGTACATCGGACAGTGTGAGGATCGCAAATTTACATGCGGAAAAGTGCACCAAGCATTGATGTAGGTCCTGCCAGACAGTCACTCAGCTTCCCTTTTTTACGATACATCTGCAAGGGCTGCGGTAGTGAAGAGAAAAGTTTGTACACAGCATTACGATACCAGGAAAATCAAAAATACCTCCGTGATTCCTCGTAACGGCGTTCTATATTCCCGTGCTTTACCCTTGTTCCGTGACACATGGATATCAGACACAGCAGTCTGCGTGATCAATCTGTTATCTAATATTTTGAGTATGAGGCAATTGCCCTTGCCTGCTTAACAGAGGTGTCCTCCCCAGCTGGAAACGGTATTGCGCGTGACAGTACAGAGGCAATGTAAGTCGGTGAGTAGCCCAGAGACGTTGATCAAGGATGGCTAAAGCAAAATTCGATATGATCGACTGGAGGTAAAGAACCCGGCGATCAATGCATTTCGCAGTCGAACAGAACAATCGGCCAGCCAGGTATGATCAAGAAACGTCTCTTCTCCTGACACTTGCTTGCTAATGACCGACATATTTCGCCGACTTCACGGACTGGAAGAAGAGGGGCATTGTCGCCATCTCGACGCGGCGTCATTTGCGCAGTTTTGTAAACGATATCCATGTATCAGCTCAGGTCCAGTTTCCAAAGACCATCACCGAGATAGTGTCCTGCGCTCATAGCCACACCCTTTTTCTTCTCTTTCATTTCTTCAGTGCCAACTTCTAACTGTCCAATCAAGCAGATTTCTTCTTTCCCTTCGGCTTCTATTGCGACGATCTCACCAGCCTTGACTTCCTCATCTTTATCAGGGAGCCAACCGCCTTTTGAGGTGAGCCCGGGAACCATCAGCGTCGCTCCGGAGAGAACGAAGCGAATTGCGCCGCGATCTATGCGTATACGTTTGAACGCATGGGGATATTGGTGGACAAGTCGCAGGTGAGGAATGATGGGGTCATCCATATGCTGGTAAAAGAGCGGGGTGTCGTCGAGCACGTAGAGGGAAACACGGTCAGGTCTGCACAGCGTCAAAAGGCATTTCATCCTCTGGTAGAAGGGACCTGAGCTTCATTAACAGCATCATTTTTGGCTTACAGCTTTACAAGATCAAGTTGAGATTTCTTCGGCATGATCTCGTCAATGTGGGCCTCGAGTTTCGGGAATGTCTCGAGGACTTTGGCTCTTATCCCTCGTTGCACCGAGGACTTGACCTTGGACTTCGCGCCCGCGGTCAAATCCTTCTTGAACATGATGCAAGACTAGACAAGACCTTGTTGGCGAACCTGGGGGTGTGTAGCAACGTGGGCCGTCTCGTAGACGCCTATATATCGTAGTAGGTGCAAAACATTTGACATGAACTCTGGCTCTACGTCGGCCAAGAAGGGTGGCACAGTGGCGCGGGGTTGTGGCTTTCGAAGGCCACTGCATCGGTCTGTATTGTAGTATTACGAATGTCTGACGAGGTAGTTTTTCACATTTGGAGGGTAATTTTCGAGCTGGCGACTACCCCCTCTGTTTTTGACATGTCATGGTGAGATGATTTCTCAAGAGAATCTGCATTCACGCGCCAGGACCCGTGCAGCGATTTACATTCCAAGGTATCTATCCCGTTGATGCGCGTGCAGACACCTCATCTAATCCCACGCACAAGCAGTACAGACGCAACATGCCGTATAACCACGACCAAAAACAGTTCAGAAACTTGAAGGTAAGCACATCCATTGCCCCGAGACCATTGCTCCCGAAGACTCCCCCGCATGCGTCCTGCCATCGCATCAAGTGCCTCTACACAACACCGATGGCGGGCGAGTTGCGTTAGGCACAGCATGAGTGCGTATTTACCATTCAACCATCCGAGGGAAGCTAGACACTCGCGAGCACTTCTCCAGCGATGGTGACTCGGCAACATCGTCTAGAGCATCACATAACGCTTCTGCTTCCGTGTCGATATCAGCCATGCCGGTCACTCGGATCGCAGGCTGCAGCTTCCTCTTTGCCATCTTCTCAGTCCGTTGATGCTGAGCGAGAATGGCAAATAAATCTATCGTTCGACCTACAACTGTCAATTGCTACCTCGCAAAATGGTTTGTTGAGGCGGGACTTACCTCCGCATTGATAGGCGAAATAATTCGAGCCTTTTGAGCTCTTTTCGTCAACATCTGACCGCAACTTGTTGAGCAGTTCTTGATTCAACATCCACTTCCATTTCTCTGACGCCTTTGCAGACGCTACATGTCCTTCCTTGGCGTAAAGATCCGCCCTGACCTGAACTTCCGTGCTTGACCTAGGGAGCAGCACCATCGTGCACCACAAGTCATCATCCAATTCTTTGATGATGCTCAGTGGACCCAGGAGTCTGACCACTTTCGACTTTCGGATCCCCGAGAACCATCCAAAGGGATGTTGCGTCCACTGTGCTTGGTCAGAAAAATCATTTGCTAAGACGAGTTAGCCTCCAGCCCTCAAGAACCATTGACCAGCTCACCGATATCCTTCCAATTCTTCTCGGAGGTTATCTCCATCCCATCAATCCAAGCACAGTTTCCAAGATCAACGTGAGATTTGACATTGTTGAAAGGAAGATTCATCGTACTGGCATCAAAGTTGACATATACCAGCCCATCTCTCGTTGTAATCGACTTGACTTCAAAAAGACCATTTTCCTCGGGATCGAAACCGGGAGACTCGTCGAATTTTGGTGCCTTGACCAGGGCGCCCTTGTCGTCATACTGCCACCCGTGGTACTTACAGGAGAACCGCGTGGAAGTGCCGCACGATTTGCGGACCACAGTATAAGCACGGTGCCGACAGACGTTATGAAATGCTCGTAACTTCATGTCTCTCCCTAAAACGACGAAGAACGAGATGCCGGCCACGTCATACGCGTGGTAGTCTCCTGGTTTCGCAAATCTGCTTCGGTGACAGACGAAGAGCCATGTCTCTCATACTGTCAGTGCCGGCGCCACAAACCGAGTGCACGCTGGGCATGAATATCGCTCCACCTACCTTGCTAAAGAACGCCCGCTTTTCCAGTTGAAAGATGTCCGAGTCTGTCATGCCCTCCTGCCTCTTGAGACCACCCTTTTCTGCCTGGTCCAAGCCCGACCCTAGCTCGAGAGAATGTTTGTTTTCATGAATGATTTTCAACAAGACCCGCCCGAGTCCATACCCGAGGCAAGATACCATGAGAGCGTAGACGGGCAGCGGGTAGCTCGATGAGCTGCTCAAACTTTGCACGATATTCATTGCCATGTTTCGGCCGTTGTCCCTGCAGCTCTGTCTGTCTCAGGACACGACGAGGACAGATCTCGACGTATATGAATATCGGCTACGCCGTTCACCTTATCAGCCAGGGACCTTGATGTCGACGGGAAAGGCGTGCAAGCTTTTGGAAGCCTCCACCAATTATCATCGTTCATCGTGGTCATCGTATCCATTTCCTGGTCGGATCCGATACTAAAATACTCTTATTACTCGACATTTGCGCTGATTTCAACGCTGACGCATGCTTGTGGTCATTCCACTTCCGCGCCATGGCTGAAACCGGTAATACGATCCCGCAATCATTTATCCCCTCCAACATCCAGGAACCCTCACCACATCAACTGGATCCGGACCAAACAGCAAATCCAGTGATGCATTCACATGGATATCAATCCTTCCAGAAATGCAAAGTGATAATCACACGTTGTCAAGAAATCTGTCTGCCCGTCCATAGAGCTGCGCCACAAAAACTGGTCGGTATTTAAATGCCTTTTTGGGAACTCGGCACGAACTCGACACATGTTGGGATTTCTATATCCATCGATCAGTTGGAGTTCATTTATGTCTCTTATCAGGTGGCCAGGTACCCTCGGCAAATGCTGAATCTTTGTCGCCAACAGGAAAGGTTTTAGGCAGATTATCATACAGCCATGGATGCAACCAAGACCTTGCCAGCTTCATGGTACACTTCACAAAATCTCTACTCGCTTGAACAGCGCGCAGTCTTCTACAAGTCTTGGTACCTCGTTGGCGCTGTACCACGATTTGCAGAAGACAGAGAAGTCGAGTATGAGTTTGCACAGGTCACCGTCGTCGTCCGGCATGATGGAAATGAACATTTTGAGGTGATAAGAAAGTCTGATGTATGCATGTTGTGATGCTTCAATCATATCTCATCTCCCTCCTGACGCATTCTTCAGGGTGCAATACTCAATCATTACTTGACCCCGACAGGTCTTCTCTTTACCACCATTGATGCCACCGCACCACCATTTGAAGAATGGTTCCCAGCCTCCCTTTTGGAATTGTTGTCAGGATACAACTTTCGTCGCCTGCCACACCGTCGTTCGATTAAATATCCAGGCAGCTTCAACTGGAAAACCATGGTCGATGGCTATCAAGAGTGTTTGCACTGCCAGTACACTCATCGCAGCTTCAGCGTCAAATATCCCCCGACATTTTACGAAGTGCATAACCACGGCACCTACAGCCGGCACATCGCTGACCCGTTGAAACCCAATGATGGACTCTTCCTTTTTTTCTTCCCTATTTGCACCTTGAATCTTTATGGAGGCGGCATGAGTTCATTCCGCGTCTGTCCCGGCGAGAAAGTTGGCGAGACAAGAATGGAATTTGACTATTACTTCGACGACGGCAAGGGTGGCATGGAAGGATTCGAAGCTTACTTCAAATTTGTCAGAAAGGTGGCCTTGGAGGACTTTGAACTTTGCGAAGTCGCCCAAAACAACCTTGAGAGAGGCGTGTACAGCCAGGGTGTTCTGAACCAGGTCAAGGAAAGTGGGGTTTTGCGTAAGTTCCTTTCTCAGTCTTCCCACACTCCCACTCGTCGTTGCATTCGAACCATCAGTCCACGCTGGCTCATCGGTGCTACTATTCCCTCTCTCGTTCGAGCCCAGCCGCACCAAAGCTCTCTGTTCCAATGGGATTTCAATCTGACATTCTGTCCGCTTCAAAAACAGACTACCAGCAGTTGACCAGGAAGATGGTTGTCGAGAAGTTCAAAGAGGAGGAAGCCAGTCGCAACGCCTTGACCCCTGCCAGCAGCAGAGCCAGTGGCGTTGGACTTGCCGAGCGCTCTGAAGAGGTTTCTGTCGGGGCATGAAGTACCGGGAGGGATGGGGAAGCGTGTCGAGACTTTGTTTCTTTCCAGTACCAGCGTGTTTTGCAGGTACTGACTTTAGAAAGCCCGTTCTGTACCAGCAATCGAACCGACATTGTTTCCTCCCACGAGGCCTCATTAGTATTTCGATTTTAGACTTCCTTCAGTGTTCCCATTGTCTCTGCCATCCTTAAACTGCACCTTCCTCCTCTTCTACTTTGTCCAACTGCTTCAATATGAAGGCAATCGTCGCATCTCTCGCCTTGTCCAACTGTCTCAGCGTCGCCAGCGGTAGCGCACCGTACTCCATCTTCTTCGCAGGAGAGCTTGCTGTCGTTGGAGATTGCTGCGACGTCGATTCGGGGGCTGCTGTGGCCCCTCCTCCTCCACTTGATTTTGCTTTCTTTTCGGCAAGCAAACCTCTCAGCACGACGATGCTGGCATCCCGCTCCGCAAGCTGCTTCGCAAGCTTGATTTTCTCTGCTTCGTCTGACTTGGAATCAGTCGCGGCTCCTCTTCCTTCCCCTCCCGTACCTGCATCGTCGTCGTCACCGCCACCAAGTCTTCGCCTCTTCATCGTCCCAACCTGCTCACCAGTACCTGGTGACGCTCCCTTCTTCCATTTCTGAATCGCCTCCTTCGCGCAATTTTCAATGTGCGCGAATCGTACAGGACCCAGCAAGACGCCGCCGTACCACCGCGCCACCACGATCGCGCCCTCCACGTCCATATCAACGAGCACGCGCTCGAGCCGCTTGCCGCCGTATTTCTCGCCATCGTCTTCGGATCCCGTTGCGTAGAGCGCTGGCGCTGCCGTCTTTGTGGTGGCGGCGGCGGCGGCGGCGGCGGTGGTGCCTAGAAGAGTCCGCTGGGTAGATCGTTTCCGCCAGGCCACCATGCGGTGGTCGGCATCGTGGAATGCAGGGTGCGATTGGAGCTTCTTGATCGTCGCGGTCAGAGGGACGGCCTTTTCCTGCGATTTGCTGCCATTGGGCGTAGTGCTTTTGCCTGTGGAGGCGGAGGCTAAGGTTGTGCTGGTGGAGCGGAAAAGCCGGGATGCCGGATGAAAGTGTGCGACAAATGTGGATTGTCTGTCGTAAATGGGCGACGATGTAAACACATCTTGCTCGTCTGCTTCTGCGTCTGCCGGTTCATCAGACCCGGTAGTTTTTGTTTCCTGGTCGTCATCGTAGAGGAATCGTTTCCTCGGATTCAATGATGCGGCTGCCATTTTTTTCTTCTCTCTCTCTCTTTGATTTCTTTACAGCTGCAGTCTACAGGCTAGTAAACGATGTCCGCAGCAGGGACCAGGACAGTGGAGAACAATGGCGGGACAAGGTGGTTGTGATCTTGTGAGAGTCGAAAGTCTGCGGTCGGTTTATTCCGTGGAGCGACTTGGGGGCTTCTTTTCGATTTCCCCAACACAGGATTCTCATTGCGATGACGCGAGTCGCGCCATTGTGTCAGAAAATTGAGGTTTCAAAATTGGGCGCAGACGCAACAGTTTAGAAGGCCGAAACTAGGGAAGCACACTTAGAACAGCACTAAATTATTGATTCGAAGACATTATTCATTGTGTCTGTCTCATTCCTACCCCTGTAGAGAGGGTTGAAGAGTGCCCGAAATTTATCGACATTAAGTCGCACTGTTTAACGACAATAGGCCATTCCCAAGAGGGGTCGTAGCATCATCATTCAGCGATACTCGCTGCTGCTGGGGTTGTTCATTTTCCTGTAGTCCATAAGCTCTGTAACATCATCATGCTGTCGTTGGCTGGGGTTGTTTTTTTCTGTGACCCATGAAGCTCTTTTGATTCCTTGTGCGCCGAAAAACCGAAATGACCGTCTCGTATCGTGCTTCCGAAAAGTAAAAGGCCGCGTGCCCTGATTTTGATTTAATCCATGTCTTCCCAGCCATCGTCATCGTCATCTTCATCATCATCAGACACCAGTGCGCACTCGGACTTATTTGACTCAGGCTTGCTTGGCATCAAGACCTTTCGAATTGCGCTGACGGGTTTGCTCTTTTTGTTGGTTTGTGTGATGGGTGTCAAATTTTTCTTGAAGGAACTGGCTGCGCTTGTGTTGTTTGAATTGCTGAATCCGCGCACAACTCTGGTGCCGGTGACCGGGTCAATGTATTCTGTCGAGACATCCGTAATTGGGCTTGAGGTGTGCAGAGAAGTCGTGCGAGAACTGTACTGTGTGATTGAGCTTGTGGTGCGAGAGTGTCTCAGTGTCTGGACTTTTGTGGTGCGATACTCGTGCCAGATTCGAGGATCAATGCCCATGGGTGGTTCTTCGCCCAGAAAATCGACGATGAGGTCTCCGTCCATTTGAAGCTTCTGCTCGAGGTGTCTCATTTGCCAGGACTCTGACGCAGTAACGGCCCTGCAATACTTTCCGACGCCTATCATCTCGGGCATGGGAGGCATTGGCACTCTCATCTCTCGGACATTTGGCTCACTATTTGTTCTCTTGAGCTCGTCCTCTTCATCTGCCGCTGGGCCGCTGGACGCCGCCGGAGCAGACAGCGTCCGCAGGAGCATTGACTCCTCGGAGATCGCCCTGCGAATCTCTGGGACTGCTGGTTTGTTGGCACCAGAGCCCTCGCTCGTGGCGTTGAGTGACTCTGGGAGGCAATGTCAGTAGACTATCTGCGTGACGATGAAGGTGGATCGGACGTACTGGCTGAGGATGCCGTTGACGAGGCCTTTGTGACCACCGTTGTCAACTTGAGGGACGCCTCAGCGTCTTTGTACAGGCGTTCCAGCCGCCGGACCTCGCTGCGCTCGGCGGCGCCGCGTCCAACAATCAGTCGGGTGACGGCGTCCCAAGAAATCATGGCTGCAGGTGTCGCTAGCTTGGGAAGAGGGAAGGAGAAAAAGAGAGAAAAGGGTTCAAAATTTGGATCTGGAGATGTAGTTTTGCGCAAGAAAAACTCGGAAGCTGTTGTGGTGTTGGATTTGATTGTCATCGACCGCACGGATTGCTGTATCAATAGTCTGGTGAAGGATCATCACAGCATACATTGATCTCAACGCGTTATTCATGCGTGCAGTGAATAGGAATGTCAATAGGTCCGGCAATGAATGGGTGCGGCAGAACTCGCGAAGTGCCTGTGTGCCTGTCGCCAAGTGAAGTGAAAATATCACCTCTGAGTGACTGCAGAAGTGATTGCCAGGCGCAGACTCTATTGTTGGTGCTTTTCCTCCTCTTCGAATCTGTCGAGCAGCTTGTCCCGTCACCAACTGTCGCTGGCGCTTTTGCCGCACCTCAGCTCGTCGATGCTGCAATCTTCCTGCTCGAATGTTTGATGCGCTTGGGCAAGTCTCGTCTACCGAGAGGTGACAACCATCATCATCACACTCATGCAAAGCATTACAATGTTCAGTGGTTGCTTTTGAAGGATCAACAATACCTACCATTTACCGACCAGCTTCCTGTTGAATAGGTGATGAGAGCCTCAATAACAAACGTATGATCAGCGGTAAGATACAGGAAAATGCAGATCACAAGGACAAAGAGACCTTTTCAGAGGTACCTCATACTTAAGCACTAATGTTTGTGTGTCTAGCATGTTCATCGAACACCTAGCTCAACATGTAACACAGGTTCCGGGCCGCGACTTCGGTCTACTGGCGTCGTCAGTAGTTTGCTTTCTCTTGTTTGAACGGAGCATCTAGAGACTCTTGGCTGCACCGGTCACATCCGCCACATGAAAGTGGTTCAGATTGCAATGATGTTATAGCTCCATGGGTTAGCAACAAGGAGGAAACAAACAAGCCAATATTAAGGCACTGCCAGCAAGGGCCACCAGACCGACATCTCAAGGGACACGTACCGTATGCTTCCAGTTGCAAGGTCGCATCGGCGTGGGATTTCAACGGTGTGCACGCGAATGATGCACGGGCATCAGATGGAAGCTCTGCATCTAACTGCCTCGCTTATGCATTTGGGTTGGTTGTACCACCAAGCCAAATACTCAGAAGGAGATCATGTCCTTGAGTGGCCATGCCATCTGATCACCCCAGGGAAAATGCAAAGCCTGGCTTTGAGATCAATCAAAAGGATCAGGCCATTGAGGTTTCAGTTCTGCTCTTCACTCGCTAGCGCTGCTAGCCAGGCTGCCCGAGACAGGCTTTCAATGTGGGATTGGAAGGCCTGAGTGTTCTGGTCATCTTTGCACATAGGAACGAGCCAGACCGTCGAAGGTGTCGCGAATCCGAGATCTTGTCAGCAAGGTGATTCTAAATCCGGGATGTTGTGGTAGAAAAACCCAGATCTAGAGTGTTTGGCTGGAGCGATGGCGCAGAGCAAATTTATGGTTGAACCAATGCATGTGCGCGTCCGGGCAGGGGTCTCCGTTGTATGTTGGCCGTGCTCAAAGCCAACTTGGCCTGTTTGATGGTGAACCAAATCAACCAGAAGGGCAAACGGAGGAGGGCACAAGTGACAGGTAATACAGTACTGTTGGGGGAATGACGCGCTGACCCGGCAGCCTGCAAATGGCGGTGCGCGCCTTCGTACATTCTGCAGCACGGCGATGCAGCAGCAATCACACAACGGATTTTATATCGACTGGTTGTGAGGTGTTTATATGTAGCCTAGGAACAACGACCCGCCCCTCGCCGCCCAACCCCCGGGCGTTGCTGCAAGGAGGAAGAATCTCAAGGAAAAGGGGCCAGCCGGGCGCCGAAGTAGCGCCCCGAAGCTCCCTCTATTGGGGCTCGTGCGCTTCCTTTCGAATGATTTTTATCAAGCCCTAGCAGGCAGCTAGCCTAGCGAGGCCAAAACTAGCCCCCAAACCGCACAAGCTTGACGGCCTAACAATATCTTGGCAGCCCGACTACCGAAGGTTTTCAACAAAGGCCAAGGATGGAAGGTCCAGTGCGCACTGCTCGAGGGCTTCTGCTCATCCCATCATCGGTGAAGAAAGGGAATTTTTCACTCTTCTGTATGTGCTAGTAGGTTCAACATATAACACTGACTCAATACAACAACCGGATTTCGGAACATCGAGAAGCTTGGACGGAACAATGGCAACGTAGGTTTTGATCTCTTCTTCTTTGAAGTCGTCTTCTGCTTCCTCGCACGACATGTATAACACAGCATATTGTGCTGCTACATCCTGGGTCAATCTCAAAATTGCCCGCCGGAGGGGATATTATTGCTTTATATGTCGAGCATTCGCCATTTTGTTCTCACCAACCAGCCGGATGTTCGGTCGAGTTCACACTTGACCAACATTTCACTTCTGACTCGTTCTCAGAAGAAAACCATGGCGCAAGATATGCTTACTCTGTCTTCTCATGCTAGAAACATTCATTTCCACGCCAGTCCCTTGACCCCGGCAATCCGATCTGGCCTTCTCCAGCAAAACGGCCTGACCATCTGGCTGACGGGGCTCTCGGCCTCTGGCAAGTCCACCATCGCCGTGGCGCTCGAGCAAGCTCTCATCCGCAAACCCTACAACAAGAACGCCTACCGCTTGGACGGTGACAACATCCGCTTCGGCCTCAACAAGGATCTGGGCTTCAGCCCCAAAGAACGCGAGGAAAACATCCGCCGCATCGCCGAGGTGGCCAAACTCTTCGCTGACAGCTGCACCATCGCCATCACCAGCTTCATCTCCCCTTACCGAGCGGACCGCGATCTGGCTCGGAGCCTACATGATGCCGAACGTCCTGGCGGCGAGCCAGGCCTGCCCTTTGTCGAGGTGTGGATCGACGTTCCCGTCGAGGTCGCCGAGCAGCGCGATCCCAAGGGTCTGTACAAGAAGGCTCGCGAGGGTAAGATCCCCGAGTTCACCGGCATCAGTGCCCCGTATGAGGAGCCGCTCAAACCCGAGGTCCACATTCGCAGCGACAAGACCAGCGTCGAGGACAGTGTCAAGATCATCATCAAGTATCTCGAGGACAAGGGCTATTTGAGCGCCCCGCCCGCTGTGCCTGATGACGAGTAAATAGAAATGGTGAATTTGTAGTGGAAGCATCAAGAGACGGCATGGCTCTTGAGATCCAGACAGGTATAAATGTGGCATGAGATGATGTGCTAGCTAGGGATGGAATTGGATCGGACATGAGAGGAACTTAGGACGGCGATAGGGTTATTTAGAACGACAAAGAGACAGACGGCATCCGTCGACCGGCGATCGGCTTGGACCAACAATTCTCGAGTACACAGCTTACGCTCTCATAGAGACGAACGTTGACATAGATCAAAAACTACATACATTCAACCAAAACGGAACCCTACTAAACAACATTTTGAAATTGGACATCATTCTCCTCATCTATATACACTGCATACGGTATGTACACTTCATCTGTTCCTTTTCGTACCTTTCTGTCTCCAATATGACCGCCTTCAGCACCGTTTCACCCCTTAGGCCTCGACCCATCCACACCTTTGCCCCACTCACCGGCTTTCTTGCCCCAGCGCATCATGCCCCAAACGTGTTGCCAGCCGAATTTCGGCGGTGGATCAGGACTGCGTCGAAACGGCGAGGCGTTGTGTTTGAACATGGAGTCGAGCTTCGGATCTGGCGGCGCTGGGGGGTCTGTATGGTGGCGAGGCGGCATGGTAGAGGATTCAGGATGTGGAGGTGATGATGTTGGCGATAAGTGTGGAGGAGATTGTTCATCCACGGTGGCTTCCCAGGAGCGTGCGTCTCGGTGCACCGGTCGCCACCACGATGGAGGAACGTCGCTGTCTTCCCCTTCCGGAGTGGCGACCGGCGTTCTTTCACTCCACCATTTCCTGCCACACATCTCCCACAGGCGCGATCTCGCTCTTTTGTACGCGAACCGCTCATCCTCTCCGGTCAACGCGGAGGTGCTCGTAAAATCCGGTCTCCCCGCTACTACTCCTGCTTCGAATGCTGGAGTAGAAGAGTCAGAGATGCCGTATCCTCGACCATTGCCGTAGGTAGGACCAAAGTCGGCGTCTTCATCGGCGAGCACGGATCGTAAGTTAGGGTTGGACAGCGATGCTGTGAAGGAGGGACGATTCGCAGGCATGGAAGATTGAATGTTCTGGTCCGTGTAGCTTGATATGTTCGGGCGGAAGGGGGCTGTGCTATCCTGATACATCTCAGAGAACGATTCTGATGTGATGGAGTCACCGCTCTCGTCGAGGAGATTGCCGGTGCCGGCGCCGGCCGCCGCAGAACCGTCAGTCCCAGTCGCTCCTGCCTTGGAAGACCGGATTTTCGTTTCGGGAAAGAACAACTTGTCAGGTGGTGCGTCGGCTTCGATCAAGAGTCGACACTTGGCTTCGTATAATGCGTCCAGGAGAGTAATGAACCTACGTGCCTCGTTCTTTTTCGTTAGGGTCAGCACTGGTACTTCGGTCAGAATGATTGTATGAAACGTCGAGCACAGGGAGACAAAGTCGGCAGGGCCTAGGTAGGTGGCACAGAGGTTTCCGAAGGGAGATTTCAGCACGCCCTTGAAAGTTTCAGGGAGATGTAGTTTGCGGGAATAGATTGTGAGTGTGGTTGGCTGCCACGTGCCTGCTGGATTGAGGATTTCGAGATCGTCGCCGAAGGATGAAGTGGATGGTGATGAGGGCATGTTGATATGATAGTGCGCCGGTGTATCTGATGACAATGATGTTACCGTTTCGGCAAGACCAGATGTCGTAGCTGGGATGGAAGACTGTTGAACAAGAGCGTCGGCGCTATCCTGCGTCCGAGCCTCATCAGCGAGCTCAAATTGGCTCTCTATCATTTCATTATTGTCATCATCACCTTCTCTTCTCCAATCCTTTTCTCCTTCCATCTCCCAGACTTCGCATCTCGTCCTCAACACGTCCAGAAACAGTCCGAAATCCGACTTCGCTGCCTTGTCGCCCTCACTCGCACGACTCAAGCCCCAACCCAAGCCCCAGAAGCCACCAGCAGCCTTCCCAGTCCTCCGCTGCATCTCCCCAAACTCGATGCCAGCTGCCTTGCTCAGCTCCTCGGGCATGCGGTTCGAACTTGCCACTAACACGCCTCCGAGATGGAAGAATGCAGTGAAGAAGCCGTTGATCAATTTAGAAGCAGCCCGGTCTGGCATTTGAAACTCGTCGAGGAACAATATTGGCGACTCGCTGATTGTGTCTTTCGCGAGGCTGAGTATAATGTGCTCGTGCTCAGATATGGCTGGACCTCCGAAAAGACTTCTTCTCCTCCTTGCCGAAGACGACGCAGACGTATCTTCCAATCTCTCCACCCTTGCTACTTCAATCCGTCGGAAGATATCCAACATGAACGTGTTGAAGTGCCACCGACGCTTCTTTCGTGACGGTAGCGAGTCGTACAGTAAGTCCAAGAGCATGGATTTTCCGCGTCCAACCTCGCCATAGAGAAGCATGCCCAAGGGCGAATCGATGGAGAGCGCCGAATCGTGCAGAGGCGTCGTCCGGGTCAATGCAAGAGTCGAAGAAGGGAGCACGTTGAGAGATAACAGAGACGAGAATACACCGCCTCGTCTGCCTTCCTTCGCCTTGACCTCTGTCGGACCTTGCCGATCATTCCCGTGCGCCGGCTGTCTTCCATCCTGCTGGGTAAAATGTTCCTTCTGACCCGGCGTCGGTGCCGCCCTCGAATTCCCTGTCTGGGCAACACCCCGCCCGATCTTCTCTAATCGATATCGATATTCGACTTCTGGGGCATAGTCTTTGAGCCGAAAATAGAGCTTCTGGAGTTGAAGCGCGAGACGATGCTGCGCTGGATCGGATTTGATTTTCTTCGTGGCGACCAAAGCGCGATATAGGATCAACGGGTTGGTTATGCTGAGACTGAGATTTGGGGGGGCTGCCGGTCGCGCTGGCATATGTGTGGCAAAGGTTTTATCCGGCGAGAGAAGTGAAAAGAAAAACTGTAAATTTATCTAGCAAAGGCGAATGCCAATCACGTCCACAGCAATGCCCGTCAGTCGAAGTAAGGAAAAGGTACGGAAAACAATATCAACATGTAAGAGCGATGGTGTTGGAGTTTCGACGCAAGCATATCAAATGAACGTCTTGGGTCGCTCTGCTTCGCCGAACACGAGGGTGTGCATTTTCATGGGCGCGCGGAGTGAACGCCAGCCCGGCCAGATACACGAGGCAGATTTGATGCCTCAAAAATATATATACACGAAAGGGCTAATCATAGCCTTACTCCTTGGTGGGAGCTACAACACATGGGTATCATACTGGGTTCAATCAACCAGGTCAAGGGAGTCCACACTCTGCTCCAGCCCAGTTTCGGTGGCCTCTTGTAGACTCGATGCAGTACTGGCCTGCTTTCTCAGTCTCCCTTTGACACCCGTCCTCTTTTTCGGACGGCCAGCACCATCAGCTGCGCTTGGTGGCGGAGCCTCAAGAATCCATCTGGCAATGGCTTCTGCTCTTTCAGTAGTAACGGGATACCCTTTCCCATCTTCTTGGGCCCAGCGTCTTGGTTGATGCGAAGAAGCGTTCTTGTCTTGAGAACCATTCAGAGCGCCTGTTTCATTGACATCAATAAATTTCGTACGGTTGTACTCTTTTCTTGCCGCTTCCTCTTCCTCTCGAGCAGCTCGGAGTTCCCGAGCCTTGAAAGTCGCTGTGAAAGAGTCCCCATCCATCATTCTCTCGTCAGCAAGCGCTTGGACCAAAGCACCTTGTGTGGTTCGCGATTTCTGTCCCTCCGCTGTGTCCCTGCTCGCTGGCTTTTGACTATGGCCGGGAAGAGGTGCAGGAGCACACAAATTATCCCATGTGGACGATAACCCGAGCCAGTTTTGCGTCCGGTTTAAGACCTCGATCCAATCTGCCCGTGCCGGCGATCGTGCTGCTAAAAAGATGGGATAGCCGTCGCAGACACGAGCAATGCGCGCAGCCATGTAAGCATGGCGTTGAAGTTCTTTTGTCGATGTCTGGACAAGGCAATGACACAGGAGTGCGGAATGGAGTACATCAGTCAGAAGTGGATGATAGGTGACAGCTTCTGAAAAGTCTGGTAGAGAAAAGATGGGGTGGTTAGGGTCAATCCTACTTTCAGCCTCTGGAGGATATGGTGGGAGGTTGGATGGAGGCACCGCGGCAAACAGCTCATTCAACTTGTGAACCGCTGGTTTGGGTAGCTGAGGCATCTCGTGGGTCTTGAGGGGATCTTTCTGGCGTTCGTACTTGACCAGTGCCTCCGAAATCCCTGTTCCCGCGTGACTGACAATCTCACGTAGTTTTTCTCCGCGTGAGCCATGCATAAGATTGCCCGAACTCAATCTCTCCAAGAAAGCGTCTGTGTATTGCGCCGACAGTCCTGGGGTATAGTCAAAGTGGGACAGAAAAGATAAGTAGTCTCGCAGAGCTCGCTTGGCGTATGTGCGAACCATTCTCCGAGCATCTGCACGATACCTGGCCTGCTCCTCATCAGTCGTCTCTGAAAGTGTGCCGCTCCCATTCTGCCGTGCTCCGCTCCGCCGCAGGCCATACAATCCTCGTCCAATATTTTCACATGCGAGAGTCAAGTATGCACCCCCTCGATAGAACAGCAATTGAGGCTTTAAACTGCTAGGCTGATCCTTCTCCTCAACTCGACCTTCTGTGCGATGGTCTCGGCTGAGCTTCGCTGCGTCTCTTGCCAGGATCATCTCTCGCTGGTCATTCTCGTGCTCGGCATGGTAGAGCCTGTGGACAGCGAGTCCGTCAGTGCAATCTCGGACAACCCCTTCAAAGTCATCTCTGAACATGCGCGCCACGGCTCGTGTCCTGTAAGGCGACGGGTCAGTCGGCCGCTGGCGGATGATGTCGCTTAGAGTATCAAGACTAGTGTACTCGGCCATTGCCATCGAGGGGATTTTTTCGTGAAAGAAATGCACGTATTGCGCGTCTGTGTTCTGTTCTTCCCGTTGTAAGACATGTTTCGCAACGTCTTCCAAAGCCGACGCCGACTGCATCATTGCAACACTTGATGCGATCTCGTCCAAATGGTATGCTTCAGACAATTTTTGAGTTGCATGGTCTCGCATTCTGTGTTTCCGCTCACGGCTCAATTTTGCGTTCGCCCCTCCTCGCGTGGATCCTATGCCCAGTATCTCTGCGTCTGCTCCATTGAAGATCCCGTTGGTCGCATTGAGCGAGGAGTGAAGGGAGGCGGAGGTGGTGCCATTTGCAGCGCGTACAGCCAGGCTCGTAGCATCGTCAATCAGTCTTCTGATGTTTACAAGGTTGAAGAAAACCGCAGGGTCAATCGGCCGTGGGCGAGGAGAGTAGTAGTTGCTGTAGGCCAGGCCATCGAGGACCTCTGGAGGAAGATTCAGCCATGGCCCGTGGTAGGACGAAATATGCCTCCAGTGCCTGGATCCAGAGTTAGCAGACTTTGGTCTTTGCCATGCGGCAGCAGATTCGCCGTTAGTACTTATTGCGACATATGATCAAGGTAGGAGGCGCTGTTGGATCTGGCGCAGGTCGTTCTTTGCCGTTTACTGCTTTCTGCGACGCTGGTGCCGCAGATGAGACAGAAGTTGGGGTATTTGGCTTGCTGGAGGGCGTTGCAATTGGATCTTGGGGAGGCTGATTTGTGGACTGAGTAGTTGTTGAAGCCTTTGGCTTCTTTCTTGTCATGATCTGTTTGGCCAGTGCTTTGTTGAGGCCAGAATGAACACGGGTATAATTAATGTTGACGGATGACCAGTATGGGAAACTTGCATAGAGGATTTGCAGAAGCGCGTTTCGGACAAACGCTTCCCGCGAATCACTTTTCTCGCACGAGATTCGAGCCTCCGAAGTTAATCACATTTTTCAAAATCAAGAAAGTGCTGGATGTATTATTATTATATTTGCTACAGAGAGTGAATCAATAAGAGATTCAAATTCTTCCTCGCAGAGATTGTTCACCCGCTGAGCGACGCTTGGTTTGTCTCATCTGCGCATCGTTGGCGGCGGTCCCGAGGGGAAAATGACCTGGTATCCAGTGTCCAAGCCCCAAGCAATGCTGTTGAACTCCAGGTGGACGGCAGATACTTGAAGCGAAGAAGTGACGTCGAACAAATTGAATCCCTTGATCTCGTACTGTCCAGATCCAATGCCGACGAAGTTCCAGTACCACAAGACCTTAGTGCACCCAGCGACGAGAATCTCGATCGTCTCAACGCCTTGCACCGGCGGCGAGTTCAACACTCCATTGATGTACACGTCTTTGCCAACAAAAGTTGCTGTGCCAAGCTGTTTGCGAAGAGAGTCAGTCATGTCATCAGACTGTCATCCAAAGTACTTCTTTGCGTACCGGCAATCCCTCCAAGGACAAGATCGAGTCACTCGTTTCGGTATAATCATCAGCGAGGAGCGATTGGGCAGTTGCATTTGCGGCAGCCACGTCACTGTGCTCAAGTATTGTGATGTACCTTTGACAGTCAGACCGGCGGCATCGTGATAGCGACAGCGGTGACTTACTGGTTGACAATGGACTCGGCTTCTGCTTGCGAAAGACAATCTTGCCAATCGGAATTGCGTTTGAGGGTGGCACGAGCTGTAGCACAGGCGACGACGGCCAACGAGGTAAGAAGATATGCGAACTTCATTGTTGCGGAGTACTACGGGTCAACGCGAGCTTCTTGGATGCAAGCAATGGGTTTTGAACCTCCAGGCAATAAAGCAGACTGAAGTCCGTCTGAGAGGATGCAAAAGGTCGTGTCTGAAAAAATAGGATTTTGACCGCTTTATAGTCGAGCCTTTAGCAGGAAGTAGCAATCCGAGGACTGCACCGCAACTGGGTGCAACAAAACATCGGCTTGCCCTCTTTACCTGGTCATCTTCATTACGATCCCGTTAGCAGGTGCCCCCCGGCAGGTCACGATACATCCCGTTGGATACTGCATGATCGCACAACGCAGAACGAGCTGGATTGGTCGAAGCTCAAGCTCCTAGATGGCGAAGGGCCTCCGCGATGCAGGTGGCGATATTTACTGGGGCGCTAGAAGCGAAGTCTTCAAGTCAAAGTGCACTCTTTTGGGTTGTGACTGAGGTCAGGCAATGCTGCATCTATGCAGAAACCAAATTCGATGACCGCTTCTACTTGTCGGACCCTGGCGTGCCTGAGTGCCTGGTTCGGTAGTCAAAAGTTTGACACGGTTCAACGTGACGAGTGAAGACCGCAAGCGTAAGCTCACCTTCCCCAGAGAAAGATGGGATGCCAAGGAGAGAGTTGCATCAGGCCGGCAAAGAGTTCACGGCGTCAGTCTGAAGTACTCGTACTACGGTATTCAAATTCTATCCTTTTCTAGCGACAAGATTGGAGTAGAGCGTCCACCCGTCTAGGAACCAAACTCAGAAAGCAACGGGTACGCTGCTTCCGAGCTAGTGCTTCTCCAAACATGGTGAGAAATACTGCGAGCTACTCTTTTTGGTTGCCCATGTTTGTGTTGTCCCATGCTTGCGCCTCGAAGGACCAAAGGAACTGTTGATGTCATGACTCTGAAATGTACAGGGCCACGGCGTCAGGGCGTCCAAAACGTGTCATGATGCAGCCAGCCAGTCAGCCTTACTCAGACCAAGCACTAAGCCACTGATGTGCTCCCTGTCACGACACAGGTACCCGTACATGTCGCAAAGAAATTGCAGGCTCCCGTACGAATACATAAATTGCGCGGTATAGGCGACACCAAGTTCACCTCAATTCTTCAGAGAAAATAGAAGACGTGTGCAATGACTGCGGTTCAGAGACACAATGGCGTTCCAAATACACCATCAACGATCATCCCGAATGTCTTACTTGGCTCCCCATCATTGGTTCGGGAGTATACAGAAGATACTCTGCGCTAAAGTGGACGCGTTCCAGATCTTTTCCCCGCCATGTCCGCCTATCGAAAATCCGTCAGGCCAGCACGTTCCAAACTCTCGATGCAGAGCTTCGAGCTTCCTTCTAGGGAGCGGAAATCCACCGGGGCACACCAAGGACCTGCCCCAGACGATTAAGCCTTCTCAAGCAATTGGAGTCGCTCCATCACGTTCCAAGGACTAATGAAGCTTGAAGCTCTTGTGCGCGTCGATCAGACTTTCCTTAGCACTGGCAATTGCAGCGAGACAAATGCAGAATTTGAGTGTCCGGGGGGCTTCTGCAGCCTCATCGGCTTTCGCTTGCCTTCGTGTCATATTCGTAAATCCAAGCGAGGCCACCCTCTTTTCCAATCCAGAGGAAGTACACATACATTGCCCACTCTTTGATAAGTTGTTGGAAAGTGCTGACCGAGTGTTTTCTCATATCACCGCCTTTTGAGGTGAAGGCCAAGATCTTCGTGATGCGAGCCTGTCGCACGGCCTGCCACTGTCTTATGTCGTATTGAGGGCCCTTCTCTTTGGCTGTCACAGAGGTCAACGTGTCGGCGAGGGTAAGAGCATCCTCAAATGCCATGGCCGCGCCTTGGCCGCCAGTTGGAGGCATAGCATGTGCGGCGTCACCAAGGACGATGACCCGACTAGAGTTGCTAGACCACGATTTTAGCTCAGGTACTCGGTAATATCTAGGAGATCTTAGTCATGAATCTAAGAAATTCTTGCAGGCTTCAACTTACGGCCACAGCGTGAGCGTTTCCATGTCGATGTTCTTCGACGCAGTATGCACCACCGCAGGCCATTCTTCGTTCTTGTGATGCGTCTGTAAAGTTCTGTATAGCTCGTCTTTGTCGCCTTGAAGCTTGTTCCATTCCTCGCGGGACCGGTCTTCTCCTTCCACAGTCGCAAAGCATCCAACACGGTCGCCGGTGTAGGTACATGGCATGCTGCCAAATCAATTAGAACGCAATAGGTACTTGAGTATCGCTGACAGTCAAATATTCACAACATGAAGGAGTTTAGTCGTCCTAGGATCAAGCATGGCATGTACATACTCTGACCCGATTGCGGCAATTCCGACTTTGGGAGACTCCTGTGCAAAGGGTTAAGTCCGGTGCGACATGAGCAACAAGGTCGACGGACACTTACCCGCCAACGCCGAGTTGACCACTGAATGCCGGGATAGCAGTCGGATCAAGATGACTTCTAACCCAAGAATGGATACCATCGGCCCCGATCAAAAAGTCAGCCTCCTCAGTGCGACCGTCGGCAAACTTGGCAACGACTGTAGAGTGATCGGTTTCCTTGATATCAACGCATTTCGCGTTGTATTGAATTTCGATGCCCCGCTCGTGCGCGACTTCGACCAGAGTTTGCCGGACGATACCTCGAGAGATGCGGAGGGCTTTATAGCCATAATTCTTCTGGCTGCCATTCAATACGGTGCCGATGTGGCAGATATTCCGGGACGACAGGAATTGGAACTCTTCATAATTCCACCCTCGTTTGGAAAGCCGGTCGTACACACCAATCCGATCGAGAGCTCGAAGGGCATTGGGTGCGAGTGCAACGAAGCCTCCGTCAAACGAAGTCTTGTCGCGAAGGTCAAAGACTTTGCAAGAGATATTCTGTTGATGAAGAGCAAGTGCTAGTGCAGGGCCCTAGAGTAGGTCAGAGAGCGACGAGGCTTGTTGGCAATAACCTGCTCGTACCGCCAGTCCACCGCCAATTATAATAACCTTCATCCTACTGTATCGAATTTGGCGCAGAGCGAGATCTCGTTTGGTCTCTCGAACTGATCGAAAACGACTTTCTAGAAGCCTTTGCTTACCACGAATATATCCATTGTTTAAATATTGCCTGGACGTATGCTGCGCCTCGACCGCAAACATGGTTTCGGCCGTGTATTCACCGCTCGCTTTCTGTCGCTTCGTGTTGATGCTGCCATCTCGCGAGCAGAGGGATGGTGTTGGACTTCCAAAGAGGGCGTCACACCCAAAACACGAACACATGAGCGGCCAAGTACGGTTCCAAATACGGAGACTCTTGACCAAACGAACACCGCCTACCGTAAGTGACCCCTGGTTCGCTTCCTTCTCCACTGAACACCCGAAAATAGGCGAGATGAGACATAAGCGAGAAGGCAAAGTGAAGATATCGATGCGAGCTGTTGTGTAGGAGAAGAAAAAGCTTTGTGGCTTTCTCGTGGTGATGCGACCCGAAGCTGAAATGTCCGAAAAAAGCATCCGCACCCGAGTTCATTCTCATGTTGACAGAATCGACTTTAGAACCTGTTCCAGCTTCTCCTCGCACGAACCTGTAATCATGTGATGTGAACGCCAGGCGACATACCGGTCGGGTCTGACCAACAAGCAGCCGTCTTCGTCAATCTCCCTCCTCTTAGTCCAATCTCGATACTTATCAGCATAGTCGAGCCCAAACCCAATCGAGAATGCGTTGATGGGAATTCCAAGCTTATCTGCCACCTCTTTTGCTGCAGACTTCCATTTCTCTCCTCCGTGACCCGTAAATAGCGAAAAGGCGTTCTTTCCGGCCAGGTCGATGGTTGAGATTGGTTTAGTAGGAACGTCTTTGCTGAGCCAGGCGTGCGGGAGGCGGTAGCCCGGATACGTCGTAACACGGGCTTCAGTGAGATAATTACCAGTGAAGGGTTCCAGTGGGCCTTCGTCGTCCAGATACACGGCACTAGACTTGTACCACTGATTCATCATGATACCCAAGCTGTCGCCTTCTCCTCGATGTCGCTCCATGCCGTCAAAGAGTTCCTGACGTCGTCTCTTTCCCGCTTCAGAGGCCTCTGACAACTCCTTGTTGGCTTTGATTCGCTCTTCTTTGGTTTCACCAAACATGCCGATGGCACCCCAAACGGTGGCATGATTGCGGAGAAGTTCGTTCGACCACTTCACGAGATCTTGGCCAATGGGTTGCCGCTCTACATCAAAGGTCTCGAGCAAGGTGTGAGAAGCTTTGCCCTTCAAGACCATAGCAACTTTCCAGGCCAGATTATAGGCGTCCTGTATGCAAGTATTGCTGCCCAAACCAAACACTGGAGGATGTCGATGGACAGCATCACCAAGACAAAAGCTAAGGGACTGTTAGCAGGTTTCTAAGCAAACACAGTATCTCCAGTCCTTACACATTTCCCTCGGTATATGACTTGGCTGCTGTCTCGTTGATTCTCCAGCTCGAAATATCCAGCACTTCGAACGGAATCTGGTCGTTACCGATCACGGCTCTGAGCAGGCTCTGCACTTGTTTTGTGGCTTCCGCATTGGATCCGAAGTCCTTGATATCCTTGCCTGGCTTCGGAAACACCACAAGCATCCATTGATGCCACGGTTTCACCATACGCAGGACTGGCGCGATTCCATGTTCTAGTTCAGTGTCTGGTTGCATTATCCAATGCAAATGACCATCTTGATGTTTCATGATATCAGACAGATCGGCATTGAAGAGAATGTTGTAGGCCACACCCCCCGAAGGCTGAACGTCATAAGAAAGCTTGATCTTCTCTGCCACAGGGCTCCTAGCTCCGTCGCATCCAAAGACATATCGTGATCGGATCTTGAAACTTTGGCCAATCACCTTGTTGAGGACAGTGGTCACGCAGCCTTTCTTGTCCTGCTCAAGATCTTGGAAGCACGAATTGAATAGACATGTAGCACCATGAGTGGTGGCATGGCGCACGAGGATGGGTTCGAGGTATGTTTGTGGGAGATCAAGTGAAGCACATGGACTAACGTCCTCAACTTCTCCCTGTCACGGAAGTTAGCGGAGAGGAGCACGCAGTAGGAACGTGCGAACACACCGACTTTGCTGGCCCGGCACCCCAGGCATGAATTCTTCCATATTCAACACCGCTCATTGAATAGCACCACCTGATCGAATTCAAACATTCTCCTTTGTTGCCGAGTCGAAGGCATTCGTCCTCCAGACCAAGATCACGCATACACTCTAGGGCCGGATCAATCGAATGCAGATAAAGAACAAGCCAGAGGAACATTCTTACCAAGCCCAGCCATGTTGACCAGATGAGCACGAGGCGTCGCTGACGTTCCTGGCGCATCTGAGACGACGATAACTCTCAGTCCTGGAAGCGTCAGTGGCATTCCTCTTTGGAAAGTGGTATGAATCTATCCGACCGTAGTGCACAAGGAAGCAAGCCAAGGACGCCCCTGCTGGACCCGCTCCAACGATTAAGCAATCTGTTTCGACGCCGCCATCTGTACCAAGTCCATTCGGCAACATGATCAAGTGAAATCGCGGCTGTAGTTTGACAAAGACTTCCGTTAAGTGATCTTGAAGATGCTATTGGAGCGGTCGAGAAGAAGCACCGACGAGATTTCGAGGGACGAAGTCACAAGAAGGGATCTCAGCGGCTTTGAGTCTGACAGCACCGCAAGCTTGTGAAGTTGCGCGTACTATAATGTCAGCGATTCCTAAAGGGTGCTGGTGTTGGGAGATGATGTATACCGCTACTCCCGACTACATATAGTACTGTTGACATTCTCACCGGTCGGTTGGGGCATGAATTTATTGGGCATTCAAGTTGGATGCCTCATGCCGGTATGCGAGAGGCACTAGGCCGGCTGCGAATCGTACGAGGCGCAGACTTCTTGTTCCAGGGCAGTGTAGAAGAGCAAAGGATATTGGATACGTGAGCCGATGTTGTCCAAAGTCCCGGGTGATGTAAGGTGGATTTGTGTACGCTCGTTCCCAGATCCTTCCTCTGTCGCTCTCATTGGTCCGGGCAGGCTGACGTGGGCCTGCTATGGCTGGCAGCTTTCCAAGATCCCGCACAGAGGTCCCATGTTGAGAGGAACGTTCCGAACGAGATGCCACTAAGTAGCGGTTTCCAATTAAAGGAAAAGTAAGACGTGGGTAGTATTCGAAGTAGAGACGGATATCGGGGGCAAAGTAGGTACCTAGACAGCTGAGGACCTATGTAGGTAGGTACGTTAGGGCGCCCGAAACCCGAGCCTAGACAGTAGCCTATCAAGTGCCTACCAACCGTGGCAGTGAAGCCGAGCAGCCTCCCCAGCCTCGCTTGCTTTGGTTGGTTGAGCAAGGGTTTCCCACACGCTGCAGCTTCGCGAGTCGGGTTCATCAAGACTTCTGTTCGGCGTACGGCGCCGACGGTACGGATCAAACAGACTGCAGGGGTGACGATCCAACCTGAATTTCGCGTACTTACCTGAGCAGCGAGCCCATGCTCCCGAAAATGTGGCACTTTTGTGAGCTCAAAGGGGAGGCAAAGATTTGGCAACTTCGTATACATCTCCCCAGTCTCCTACAAGCAAGATGTTCGGGCAAGGAGAGGTTTGATAGAAGGGAAGATGAAGATGAAGATGAAGATGAAGATGAAGATGAAGATGAAGATGAAGATGAAGATGAAGATGAAGATGAAGATGAAGATGAAGATGAAGATGAAGATGAAGATGAAGATGAAGATGAAGATGAATCTGGATGATGCATCGATTGCCCCTATACAACCTATCGAGAGTACTAATCAGAGAGAGTGCAGCCCGGGATCCTTTAATTTTAGACAGTGAAGTTGAGTGTCGGCGATTGACTCGTTGGCTGTAGACGTTGTTTTGGTTCTGAGATCAAGCCGTGGGCGAGGAATTCCTCGAGCGGATTCTGCAATCCTCTGACTGATGCAACAATTGTCAAATTAAATGAAAGCAACAGGTATATTACTGTCATCTTTTCTGTATTTGTACAGTCCTGTATCCAGGGGTTGATCTTCCAAGGAGTTTGTCCACGCGGTATGACCAGGCTCTCTAGGCAATCAAATGTACATAAGCAAGCACTGAGAGCTGTCTGCTGAATGACTGTAGCGCAGTCATCAATATTTCCAACCAGACCTTGCCATCAAATATACGGGTTCGTCGCTTCGTCATATTTTCATTGCTAATAAGGACATCAACAAACGCCGCGCAATGCAACAAAGTGCTGTTCTCAAGTCGGAAGCGCAACAGACCCGATTTCATATAACACCACCCAGGGCGCCGATGACTACCCCAGCACCCGCAGCGTAGAACACTCCGGGATAGGCAGTTTGACGCGGACCGTTATTTCCAATCTGAACGATTCCTCCACTGGTAGTAGTTGTGGGTATCACCCCGGACCCCGCCCCAAATACGGTGCAGGTCGACACCTGTTGTAAATTTGAGCAGCCCTCTGAGCTAAGGGAACTGCAGATGCTGCTTGCGACACTCAAAATGGTACCGGAAACTCCCTGTACTGTTATGCCGCCTCCAAAGCCTCCGACGGTCACTCCATACGAGCCAGCTAGTGAAGTGAAGCAGGAGGTGGAGGCGGCCTGGCAGCTTGTGAAGGCGCTGGAGCACTGACCGGCATCAGCGAAGGACGTCGGTGCGTATGTGAACGGATAGTAGGAGTTTGGGACTGTCGAGCCTCCTCCAACGGCCCCCGTGGTCGAGGTGACTCCTCCAGTCGAGGTTATCGTTGATAAAGATGTTGATCCGCCTACCACAATTCCTGTCGCAGAAGTCGTCGTAGCGGAACCAGTAACGGACCCATCTATTGTGCCAGTGCACGCCGAACCAACCGTACAGCATGCGACATTGCCAGCCTGGTCGAGTGTACAAGTGGTATCTGAAGGACAGCAGATATTGTTTACTCCAAAGTCTGAGCATGAATTGAGGCCTGCTTCACAGCCTTGCCGCTTGACAAGGAGGGCATCTTCTGAGAGACCGAACAGCGGGTCGACGAAGGGTGAGTAGTCGTGGGCCGAGGCGGCCGAGAGCTTGAGGATTATGATCAGGGCGAAGGGTCGGAAACGCATGGTGGACGTATTCGCACGACACTGATCGAGGTCCGTTTCACCGCCGAGGCATTTGCGGAGCGATGCGTGGGTTGGGAGTTGCAGAGGCTCGATTTGTAGTGGATAGAGGCAGGGGAAGCACTTTATGATTTATGCACGCAAATCAATCAACTTTCATGAGCAAGAACAATATCGAAGTACGTATTCACTGAGTAACGTGGAAGCCATGCTCGTGCCTGGGCGTCGAAATCTGACCAGCGCATGGCCAGCCGTTTTCGAGTCTCCTGGTGCCACGGCAACGGGAGTGCGTCATACCGCACAGAGGAGTTCAGGTTAGTGCCACGCCGAGCACGCCTTCGCCAGCTCCGACTTTTCATCACTGTAATCACTTTCCTTACCCTACTCGAACGAAAATAAAACAAATCAGCAATGTGTTAGCAAAGGAACTAGGCGACAGGTAAGATTCGTACCTCCATCATGCACCCCTCCGGTTTCCTCTCCACGTGATGAGCTCATTAGTGAATTCTGCAATTCTGAAAAGGTTACGTAATCTTTGTGCGGAAGCTCCATTTACACCATCTGATCTTACAACCTTCGTGCATTCTGTTTTCAGAGGACAATTCTTGAGAGCGCTTGCTAATTATGGCAACAGACCACAGATTGCATCTCTATCGATAGGGCGTGAAGAGAAGCAACTTCATAAGAATCGTCACCTTCAGCGTTGAGCACGATTGTCTTAGCAGAACCAAGCATCATTTGGAGTGAGGCCATGTACACGGATCCCTAAGTGCCGAGAAGATGCATCAACGCTTCAGTTACTACTCGGCTTGCTAGATTCTTTCACATGCCTGTCTAACCCCGAGGTCCCCCAACACTGTGAAGAGAAATAAATGCAGGCACTTCGAAGATCTTCTTAGCGAAGTCGATCAACACACTACCATCCCGGTATTCACATCTGGAAGAGGCTTGCGGCTTCAAGAGGCCATTGTGCCACTCCAATGTGCCCAAGTCAGCCTCCGCTTGGTACGGTTAGACAGTCGGAGGAATACCTTTGGTGCCCCTGGAAGCAGACAGCCGTGAGATGTACGGAGACAAACTGCATCCCGACCTATGGTAAGTCGATGGCGAAGAAGAGCGGAGGTACAAGACAGAAGGCGTAATATAGGCCTTTGAGGCTTTGTGCAAGCCTCTTGGTCAAGAGGCTACTGAGTCATTTGATTCTGAAATGTCGGGTATTTTCCGAGCGATGTCCTCGTATTGCGGTAGATATGGAACCTAAACTAAAACTCGACCTTTCTGGATCATAAACTTCACGACCAAGCGTTATGTAGAGGTCAACCCCGTGAAGAGCGAGTGAAAAAGTTCACGCATTCCAATGTCGACTAAGGGTGCTTGGCCGACTGATGAATCTGGTGGCGACCACGGCACGGCTACTACGGACAAGTCCAGTTTGACCTTCAGCCAGCCACTTGCGCCTCCTGACTGTGAGTCTCCCATTTCGCAACGGCCAAGATCCCTGCAAACAATATTCACCCCAGGATCACCTCGAGCTGTGCACGGACAAATACGAGTACATGGGTTGTCCTCTGTACTGACCTTCCTCTTCTATAAATGAGCTACCTGTCTCGGGTTTGGTGGCGGGCATTAGACACCCCCAGACACCTATGGTACGAGCACTACTTGACCACCCAAGTAGCATGAATAAACCCTACACCTTGTACACTTGCGGCGTACATGAGGACATCTCATGATTCTCGAACGATACCCCGTTACGTCCAAAGGATTGACTTTTGACACGGTTCACCCGCACTCAGGCCAAGTCTATGCCTCTACAATCTGTCTATCTACTTGGTCTATCATCCGCTTGAGGCCCACATAAAGATACCAAGATATGATTTCCATGAACCGCTTCCTGCGCCGCCTCCCTAGGTAGACCTTAGATGCCGTCGAAAAATTCGGGTATATCTTCTTTCAAGCCGCCTTTGAATTTTGGAGCTTCTTAATTTCCAAATTGACTCCTTTTTCAACACTTGCCTCGACCCCTCGTCCAGGCACAAGGACAGGAGTGATCCTCCTGACCAGGAACGCTTGGAAGCTGGGGTAGCATCGGGCAAGAATGCATCGCTTAGCCTCCCAAGGCTTTACCTGAGTGAGTCTAATCAGGTACCAGCGCCGGTTCCACGCGAGCAGAGAGCTTCTCGGCCACGACTGCGATTGGTAAAAACTCTACGCCCTCTGATTTTCTTCTTAACCAGATTGGCGAAGTAGAACTACTCGGCTAATAATCTGGACCGTTCTTGTCCTACTCTTCACACCGCATGCGTGAAGTGAAACGTGCCCTTGCATGCTCGACCAGGTTGAACTTTCGGCGCAAGCGATGCTCGCATCCGTTTCTCAGTCTTGGACAAGTTAGCAGATTACGACCCAGTCGAATTTGACGTACTTTTCCCGTTTCTCTGCGGAGACAGGCAGATTATCTAGCCTCGTCAGAGAGCATGAAGTTGCAACCAGGGTACTGGTAAGTAGCACAGAAATCCACTTCCGTCAGGATACTTCTTCTCCGTGCCTCCCACCTCGTGTTCCTTTGAAAGTCTGTTCCGCTGTCAGATTTTGAAGCCAAAGGCGGCAACAATGGCTGTAGATTCGACTGTCGGTTTGCATACGACTTTAGAGCCTCTGCCTCCCGTCTTACGACATGGCCTGGTCGCAGTAGCATTTTTTGGTATCCTCTCACTTGTTTCCAGCCTCACATTATTCCTCTTCTTGACGTATCGGCTTTGTGTGTGGTATCATAGATCGGAACTCAGAGATGGTGCCAACCAATTCCTGCTCCTCATCTATAACCTGACGCTGGCCGACATCCAACAGAGCATGGCTTTTGCCTTGACTTCAGTGTACCTCGCCCAGGACAAGATCCAAGTCGGCACGTCAACATGCTGGGCAAATGGCTGGTTCGTGTCTACAGGAGATCTAGCATCTGGGGTCTTCATCCTTGCGATTGCGCTGCATACATACTATGCGGTGGTCAAAGGACGCAGAGTCAACAACAAACTCTTCCACGGAGCAATCATCGGCCTGTGGATCTTCGTGTACGTGATGGCAATCATTGGCGTCGGCCTGGATGCCAAAATCTACCAGCGTGCTGGCGCATGGGTATGTATTATAGAGCCATTTCCGCTCCCGCTTGAGCTGACGATGGTACTAGTGCTGGGTCAGCAAAACTCATGACAAAGAACGATTGTGGCTCCATTACTTTTGGATCTTCGTCTGCATGTTCGGAACTGTTGTCACATATATTTTGATCTTCATGACGATCAAAGCAAAGTCGCGATCACATTCAAATTCAGACTTCCCGAACGATGATGGGAGTGACCCGGCTGCCTTGAAGCGTGCTGCAAAATACATGATCATATATCCTGTTGTATACGTCCTCTGCACGCTGCCACTCGCTGGGGGAAGGATGGCCTCGATGACGGGCATGGTGGTGCCTTACTGTAAGTCCAGCTCCTGTCCTCTAGGCTATGGTTGATCACTGACCCACCCAGGGTGGTTTTGCCTCGCTGGTGCTGCTATTACCTCTTGTGGTTGGCTTGATGTCTTGCTTTACGCTGCCACCAGACATGCTCTGATCTTCAGCCGGGCTCCCCCGCCTCCACAAGATCTGGGCCTGGACACTTTTGGCTGGAAGGAGCCCTTTTGGGGGACAAGAACGACTATCACTGGCCCTCTTGGTGACCCAAGTGTGCGAAGGCGTGAAAGGCGAGATTTCCTTGGCCGACGGACCCCTCGTCCGTCATCGAGACAATCCGATGAGGCCCATTTCGCAGGGCAGCCGGAAGGAGTCATCACGACCAAAACGACGGTTGAAGTGCGGTCGGGTCCCATCTTCAACTATGCAGACTCGGACCTAAGCGTCATTGAGTTGGAAGACAAATCGGATCGGACTCATAGCCACTTCCATAACGAGTAAACTGTCGACATCGATCTGGAATTTTGCATCCAAAGAGCAATCCAAGCTCAGCGTGAGGTGTAACGGCCTATTTCACAGCATAGATACCGTCTTGACGGGACTGTAATACCTACGTATGACCAGCAAATGGACGAACATGTATGAGCTCAGCGACATAATGATACGAACGATAATTACTGACATCGAATTCTTTCCACTGGGGTGCACTGTAAAGGTAGTTTGGGATAAAGCGGCAGGGGACCTCGGCAAGGTTTGGACTCGGAGGTTACGTAGCTTGCGCGAATCAAGGGACCCCAGCTCTCTATGCTGCTCTCTTGCTCGGACTCACGGAACCTTTAAGTCGTTGAATGAATCTATCCATTCGTTCTGGAACTATCTGCTTCGGGGTTGAGTAGAGAATATTTCATCTCTCCCAAGTTACCTCGCAACAAAATGCTGTAGACACACCCTCTCAGACAAGTATCCTTCCACCCTGCGATCAACTCCTCCACGATGCATCGACCGCCACGAATAGGCCTCCATGGGGTCAGACAGGCTCTCAATATCTTTCGAAGCTCTAGATTCTATGCCACCACACCCGAACCGACTCTCCGAACCGCCCTGTTCTTTCCCGGCCATGGCGTCCAAAGGAAAGGCATGACGAGACCATGGGTCGATGCATTCCCCCGAACGTGTAAACCCTTTTTAGAAGAGATGGACGATATAGTCAAATGCAAACTGTCAACACTAATCGAGGAAGGACCAATCCTCCAGCTGGACAAGACGGAGAATGCCCAGCCTGCAATCATGGCTGTGTCCATCATGATTTTAAAAGTGCTCGAGCAAGAGTTCGGATTCAAGACTGACAATGTGATTGATGTCACCTTGGGTCATAGCCTGGGTGAGTATGCGGCGCTTGTCGCGGCAGGAAACCTAGAATATGCGTTTGCACTCGACCTGGTTCGGAGGCGGGGAGAAGTCATGGGAGAATGCACACGAAAAGCAAAGGAAGAATCCGGCGAGGACTTTGGCATGATAGCCCTGGTCTGCGAACCCGCCCAACTCGAGTCGTTGGTGGCAGCCGTCAAAGAATTCCTCGATCATGGTGCTGAGGGTGCAAAGGACGACTCAAGTGCTCTCCCAGCCGTGCAAAAGGTCGCGATTGCCAACGCCAACTCGAAAAACCAGATAGTTCTGAGCGGCAGCTTTCAACGGATACGAAATATGCTTGTCCACATACGAGAATTCGGTGGACACGATCCTCGAGCCGTGGAGTTGAAGTCTCGCTCAGCATTTCACAGCCCGATAATGATGCCCGCCTACGAATTCATGAGGAAGGCTCTCACTCCAGACAAGGTGATGTTCCCGGGGAGGGTTCCATGTGTTTGCAACGTTACCGGTAGACCATTCAGCTCAAAGGAAGATCTCGTGCAGAACCTTGCCCGACAAGCCATTGACACCGTGCTCTGGTGGGATTCGATCAAATACCTGGACCAAGAAGCCGGATGCCGACGATATCTTGGGGTTGGACCGGGCAAAGTTGGCCGGAACCTCGTCTCGAAGGAAGTTGGCCGCTCGTCTGCCAAAGGTGGGGGCGTCTGGTCTATCACCGAACCATCTGAAATTGAGGCTACTTTGCGAGACTTGGAAGCCACTGCAAAGGAGGAAGACAAGTGAAGACGTGGACAGGATTGGTGATAATGGTGGTGATCAAGATCACCAGGAAGACGTCGATGTCCAGAATTGTGCAAAAGTGGTCCTGAGCTGCGTCGGAAGGAAGATGTGAGCGAAGCACGCCCGGCCAAAGCCAGGACATTGCTGCTGAAGTGCGCTGCCCTTCACCATACAGTAGCAGTCACATGAGCCGTCGAAAATTAAAGGATTTATTTTGAAAGTCAGAAATCTGGTCAAGAATCACCAAGACCCCTACCTGGCAAGTTCTGGTCAAATCACTTCGGCGACGGTCAAAATCGACAAAGTGAAAGGCATTCTCCCAGTAGGCGATCCTCCTTCCCCCTCCCTCCTCCCTCCTCGACCGAGCGAGCAAGGTCTCAGGCATGTTCAGGTTACCTATTCTACATCGACAGGATATGGTAATATCAAACCTAGCAGCGAGCTAGGGGGCGGCATGACCTCGACCTTCCTCCCACCCTCGACCCCGGCAAAAAATCCTTCGGCGACCATACAAAAAAGGGTTTTCGCTCACCTTGACCTCCTGTTCGACTGGGGTTCAAGACAGAGTTTTTGTCAATTTTTGGTGGTGTTGGAGTTTTTAATATTTTGTACTGTGGGATTCCCTACGTACATAGGTGCGAGAGGACAAACTTTGTACAAATAAAATTATATTAGCACTCATGGGAACTAAGGGCTTATTTCTACTGTGACCGCCCGAGTATCGACATAGGCTCGATTGGGAGGCTGAGAGCACGTGCATCGCAGACGTGAGCCTTCCAGTCACATGCTTAGTATTAGCAGCGGAACAAACAGGGCATGTTCTGGCCCGACACAACGACGTCAGCTTTGCAGATTCGCTCTCCTCCCCCTTCCCCGTATTTCTCCTTGTTAGTTCTCGATCGTTGTATACTGTATGCCTTAAGAATCTCGTCTTCAGCCACTAATTACCGCTTGTCCTACAAACGGCCCCTCTCACTGTACTTATAATATGCCAGAAACTGGATTCAATGAGTGAATACCTCCCCTCGTTCATCGTTGAACCCGTCCTGCGCCAGGCACGGCGATTCTCGCGACTCAGCACTACAGCAGAAGAGACACCCAGTCTACTCCCTGCTGTTCCCGATCTGCAGCGTTGGAGCCCCGCCCGCTTTTGGAACACGTCCCCCCCTCTTTCGCTCGAAGAAACCCTTGTTGAACCAACGGCAGAGAACAGGGAGACAACGGTTCAGTCTATCACGAGAACTATTCAACTATGGGCCGCACAACTCAACAGCTTCGACTCAATCCCTTCTCCTCCATTGGGCCCAATGGATGACTTCGCGCAACCGACAAGTGAACACGAACAGTCAACCACCGAATTTCCTCTCCTAGAGACTGAGCCCTCCCGACCTTCACGCCCTGTTGTTCTAGAGACCTTTCGCACCAGCAGTGAGACCTCTCTCAATCCAGCGAATGAGCTGCCGTACAGGTCGCGGGTCCATGAAGATAATACAAGACCTCATGCGCAATCTGACCCGGTGGTAGCTCCTCACACGGATTCAATGAGGGCAGCAACTGGTGGACCTGCTCAGACCGCGGAGCATGGCGGCGCCAGTCGGAGACGGGACGGATCAAATACACTGCCAGAAGACGATGGTATGGGACCGCTCAGACACAGAATTAGTGCCATCTGGTCGGGGCCTGGCACCGCTGCTGAAAAATCCAAGCTCGTTCATGCTCTGATGATGGAAAGCTACCAGAAAGGCCATACGGGCTCAGGCCCGTCTTATGGAGGCATCGACTCTGTGCAGCGACCAGAATCACCCCTCTCGACGACATCAGGGATTGGGCAGAATATAAGCTGGAATCTCACCCCAGAGAGTCTGCAGCCAACGTACGCTCCGGTGGTGTTTGATGAGTCATTGGACGAGGATCCTGAACCCGATCTGGGCTGCGTCCATTATAAAAGAAATGTGAAGATGCAATGCAATGCCTGCGAGAAATGGTATACCTGTCGCCTCTGTCACGATGAGGTGGAGAATCACACTCTTCCGCGTCGAGACACTAAGCATATGTTATGTATGCTTTGCGGCACTCCTCAAGCGGTCAGTCAAAACTGCAAGAAATGCCAGGTCCCCGCCGCTCATTATTACTGCCCAATCTGCAAACTATGGAATAATGACCTCGAAAAATCGGTGTATCATTGCGATGATTGCGGAATCTGCCGACTTGGAGAAGGGCTAGGCAAAGATTTCTTTCATTGTAAGACGTGTGCTGCATGCATGTCGATCGCGGCTGAAAGCACTCACAGGTGCATTGAGAAAAGCACCAAAAGTGATTGCCCGATCTGTGGCGAATACATGTTCACATCCAACAAGGCTGTCGCGTTCATGCGTTGCGGCCACAGCATCCACGAACAGTGTTTTTCTGAGTGGTGCAATGCGAGCTACAAATGTCCCATTTGCTCGAAGAGCATCGCGAATATGGAAAGTCAATTTCGACGCTTGGACAGACACATCGAGGAACAGCCTATGCCTGAAGAGTATCGTGGCAATCGAGCTTACATTTTCTGCAATGATTGTAACAGCCGCAGTGTTACAAATTACCACTGGTTAGGACTGAAATGCACCATTTGCGAATCTTACAACACTACGCAGCTGGAGCTTTTGGGGGCAAAAGAGACGCCTCAATTCCAGCAAGAACAGGAACGTGCGCAGCTAGCAGGCACCTCCGAAGCTGCCCTTACCGCTAGCCAGAGCCACACACCCACCGGTGAGATGACTCAACCAGTTGATATTGTCAGAGCTTCGACCGAACCCCTTCCACGCCCCATCGAAACAGGGACAAGATCGGGCACTCCTGGCAGCAGATCGTCTTGGCTATTACCACATTCCCCTACCGCTCGATCTAACAGGTCATTGTCTCCAGTCGTCGGGAGCTACTTTGGTACGAGTCAGAGGTCTTCAGGGACACCTGAGGCGCCGGCAAGGCGTGAGACCATGCCCTTAGACGACGACGACGACGACCTCGACTTCTGGGGCAGGCCAAACTCACCCCGGCAGGATTCGGCTGACCAAGACGAAACTGACTCTGACTCTGAGAGCGACCAAGACGAGATTATGGAGGACGACGATGGCGACGAGGAGGATGATGCTATGGATTTAATCGGGCATAGGTAACAAATACTGCGCGCAGTGGAGACACTTGGTGTGAGGCCACGTTGCACATCTGACTTTGAGCAGAATGAGATCATGGCTACGAATTAGTTACGAGAACATGGCATGGCGGTGGTGTTCGGCTGGGTATCAGCATGTCGGTATGGTGGGATTTGTGAGCATTGGAAACAAAAAATTGTAGCAATAGAACTCCTTGTCTTCAAGCTGAGCCACTGGGTGAACACCTGCAACTGATAGTAAGCGATACGAGCGTGCTTGTAGGCTACTGAAACCACTGACTCTCTTGATATTGGTACAAGGATGAAGTTGGGCTTGAGGTCACCCAATTTCTGGATTTTACCTCAAGCTAACTCCGCTATTACCGTTTTTCCATCAACCACGAGCTGTTTCACGGTGCTTCAAGCTTTTCCGGGGCCGTATCGAACAGCAACCCCTGCTATTTTGTTCTCCAACCGGCTTAACAACCGGCGGATCAACGCTGGAACGGGAGCATCTGGCACCTCTGAGCTGCTACAAGTGCGGGGAGGAATTCGACGAGTGTCAATTTCACCTTCCTCGCACGGCAAATTGTGCCAAAATGCCCGTATCGATGGCGGCCGATCCTGCATAAGCCTTGAGGATTTTACCCAGGAATATGCCGTCCTCGCCGAGTTGTAGCAGCCTGGGTAGGTATATAAATGACGACGGTAAATCCCTGAAGCACGTATCCTTCTGAAGCTCATTCCCACCCTCAAGATCTCTCTATTGTCCTATAGGTACGAGTCCACATTCCCGAACAAGTACGAGCAATTTGCGACTGTGATCATTCACGTGAGGACCTGTTCTTACTAACACGTCATTCAAGCACAGTCCCCTTCACGAATCACCCTTTCAAGATTTCTCTACAGCCGTATTGATACTAGGAACAACTACCCCAACAACAAAGATGGGAGACGCCGGTATGCCGAAGTCCCTCGCGGACAGTCTGGAGAACACCAAGGTGACGTACACTCAACTGGGAGCTTCTGGCCTGAGGGTCTCGATTCCCATTCTGGGAGCCATGTCTTTTGGTACGTGCAACCTGAGGGAGAGTTGTAGAGCTTTTCGTCGCCTTTGTATCTCGAACTCTCCTAGCTCTGGGATGGTTCGCTTCGGGACATGGGGAAAATTAGTAACTGACAGCCTTACCTCTACTTTAAACAGGCCACAAAGACTGGCAGCCATGGGTGATCGACGACGAAGAGGAAGTGGATAAGCTTCTCAAGGGCGCATACGACCGTGGTCTTAACACCTGGGATACGGCCAACGTATACTCAAACGGCGAGTCAGAGCGCATGATTGGCCGGGTCATGAAGAAACACAACATCCCGCGTCACAAGCTTATCCTGTTGTCAAAATGCTTCGGCACGGTTGGAGAAGAGCCTGGTGTCCTACATATCAAGTACCCCGAACAAATCAAAAAGTCCAAGGACTACGTCAACCAGGGTGGTCTGTCGAGGGCTGCCATTTTCAACGCCGTGGATGCCAGTCTAGAGCGGTTGGGCACGCCTTACCTCGACCTGTTGCAAATCCATCGCTTTGACAAGTCTGTTCCGGTGGAGGAGACGATGAAGGCCTTGCATGACTTGGTGCAGAGTGGCAAGGTTAGATACATCGGTATGCCTTACTTGTGGACCCTTCTGTTTCTTCCTCCCCTCTTGTACTCCTTGTTCTGTCCACACCCAGTCAGCTAATGCTTTCTCTGCGTTCTCTATAGGCGCCAGCTCCATGTGGGCGTATCAATTTGCTAAAATGCAACAAGCCGCCGAGGCCCATGGCTGGACAAAGTTTATTTCGATGCAGAACCACTACTCATTGTGCTATCGCGAGGAAGAGCGAGAGATGAACCCATATTGCCACGAGACTGGTGTGGGCTTGATCCCCTGGGCACCTCTCTATCGCGGTCTCCTCGCTCGTCCTCTAGGTTCCGATGCCACCGCCCGCGAAGAGTCGATGAAAGGCAACCCGATGTTCAATTTCGAGGCGGTGGACCGTGAAATCATCAAACGGGTACAGGATTTGGCGACTAAGAAGGGCTGGAAGATGTCCCAGGTTGCCTTGGCATGGATCATCCAGAAGAACACGATTCCCATTGTCGGCTTCAGCAATCTGTCGAGATTGGACGAGGCGGTCAATGTGAAAGGCAAGGTGTTGACAGAAGAGGAGATGAAACACCTCGAGGAACCCTACAGGCCAAAGGCTATTGTCGGACATTCGTAGAGAAGTGATAAGGACAGGCTGATGTGAAATATCGTGCTCAAGGAAGTCTGTCTGAAGGGCTGGTCGGCAGCGACGAGGCTGAAGACGAAAGGATAGAAAAGTATGGAGGTATCAAGTACCTATAAGCAATCAACACTCCATGACAGCTCAAAGTTTTCTGACATGATCATCGACTCCGCCATTTATAGTGGGATGCCAGTAACCCACGAGCATTTTACAAGTAACGCGCTCCATGCGCCATCCAAGTACTTCTATGGAGATCTAAGAGATCAGGGATGGCACTTGGGAACTGGCAAGGCAGACAGAGGGCGGAGTCAGAAGCAAGACTCCCAAGGTCAGGGGTCAAGTTCAATAATATACTACCACAGAAAGATAGTAGGCGCACAAGCAAGGAGTACGTACTACCCGGATGTGCTTGCATGGCGAGCCGTGGCTCCATATCCTGGGCCCGAGGGCCTTTGTTTCGGGTACAATACGCACTCGTAGGTGAATGTACAAAATTATCCCGGTTTATCCTAACACTGCCAACCACCGAGCCAACTTCCCATCCCACAACTGGTGGTTGGAGCCAATGGGGCCCTTTTACCTGTGCTCCCGTGTCTCTTTGCTACCTGCGTAGCAGTAAACCCTGCGGCCATTTACCGGCCTCCCTGCAATTATGATTGCTACCTACTAGCAATACGCGAGGCGACGTTCCCCTGGACCCTTGCTTTTTGGTAATTGTCCTCAACGGAGTAAAAGCCGCAGCCTTCCCACACATTTACACTGGCATCTTCTACTGCTCTACGCGATGCGCCCGACGCGATAGAATCATGAGCGCCACAGAGGACATAATCGTCGCGTTCTAACAATGCCGCCCTCGAGGAGGGGTTGGTACGAGCGCTCCCTGGAACCCCTCATATCACACCTCAACCGACGAACCTCGATCCTCATCTTCTCGATTGCCTTCTCCCTGACGTTGTTTGCAGCGTACAGATCAGTCTCTCACCGGCCCCCACCCTTATTGCATAACGACTACGGACGGCTCGCGCGCCACAGAGGCTTCGATGGCGTCTGGGACTATCAGCGCGATGCCGAGAATTTGATGCTCGACTCGCGACAGTGCGACCAGGCGTTTCCCGGCTTGTTTGAGGAGGTGGACAGACCGATGCGCGAGCGCATGCACAACCACATTACTTTTGAAGAACTTGATACTATGCCCAGGCAGAATGGCTACGTTCGATGCATGATATACAATCAGCAGGTTAGTGTGCAGGTGGATACCACGTCCTTGACATTGGCATCGGTGGCTTACTTTTTACTTCTTCGCAATAGTTATATGTTATCGACAAAGCAGGAGGTATTTACTCGCGCGAAATTGCGACTCTACACGCCCTACACCGCGCCATTCTCACGTCCCCTGAACCTTTACCCAACATCGAATTTGCATTCAACACCGACGACCGAATCCCCTCCGTGCCTCTTTGGGGGTTTGCCCGCCGCGCCAAAGACACACATGTCTGGCTGATCCCAGACTTCGGATACTGGTCATGGCCGGAGACAAAAGTGGGCTCAATGCGCGAGGTGCAGATGAAGGCGGCTTTGACAGAGCAGTTCGACGGGTGGACGTGGCCCGCGAAGATTCACAAACTTCTCTGGCGAGGCGCAACCATGGGTCTCGAACTGCGCGAGCAATTCATCCAGGTCACGGCCGACAAGCCATGGGCGGATGTCAAGGCCCTGGACTGGCACAACACCGAGTCGATGACGAACGACCTGAAATCCATGGCCGAGCACTGCCAGTACCGGTATCTTGCGCACACCGAAGGAAACTCGTACTCCGGGCGGCTGAAGTACCTGCAGGCCTGCAAGTCCGTCATCGTGGCGCACACCATGGACTGGATCCAGCACCACCACCCGCTCATGCAGGCGAGCGGGCCCCGCCAGAACTACGTCGAGGTCGCGCGCGACTTTCACAACCTAGAGGAGAAGATCTCCTGGTTGGAGGCGCACGATACCCAGGCCGACCTCATCGCCACAAACAGCGTGCGCACCTTCCGCGAACACTATCTCACTCCCGCCGCCGAGGCCTGTTACTGGCGAAAAATCATCCACGCGTGGGCCCGTGTCAGCTTCGAACCCGAGTTCTTCAAGATCGTCAATGGAACGAGCGTGTGGAGGGGCTTGCCGGTCGAGTCGTACCTTTTAGAACGAAGGCTAGAGTGGGACCCTTACTGAGCCTTTTATGATCTTCGGTTGCAATGGGGAAAAGCGAAGTTTTTGTCTGATCAAAACTGGTTGCCATGGTTGTGAAAACTGGTTGTCATGGTTGTGTACAGAAAGAAATCGCCTTCTGAGGAGTTCCATACTGGCCTCTCAAGCGACTTGACTACATGTTTATATTTTCTAAAAATCCCGACATTCTTGTTAGGAGCCTGGAGAAATGAACACTTTTGCTTTCCCTCCCTCTTTCTCTCTTTCATCCAAGACAATCTGCACTTCCAGCTAGCATGGGGGAAAGCGATCAGTGTTTCATTTGCCCGAACAGATCCCTGCTTCGCTTTTAAGAAAGTCGACACGGCTGGGCACCCGCCTTTGCGAGTGATCAAGTTCTGTCTGCTGTTTGCAGGGAGGATTTTCTTACTAATGTGATACGTTGGCTGGATGACGGAGTGGCGCAAGCAGAAGGGGAGGTAAGGCTTTCTGGGAGAGACGTGACTTGCGGTAGACAAGAGCTGGTATGGCTTCGTGAAATGCATGAGAGGGGACGAGAAGATTCGAGCACATGAAGTCCCTGCTGAGCTATCATGATTCAACGGTAGAGACGAGGTCCACGCGCTTAGATAAGACCTATATTGATAGAAGGACAAATGCCACTGTACTCTCCATGTTATTGCGGGTCGTTCGGGGCGGGAGTTTTTTTTTTCAATCTTCATCTTCTCTTCGCGAGGCGCCGTTCCGACCCATGCGGTCCCCTAGAGTCAAGTTGCCGGCCTTTTTGTGGAAGCTGTTGACGAAATCTGCCCTTCCACCACCGTACTTTGCGTTCTTCGCGCGAGCAGCATCGTCGCGTTCGTCGTCAGCTCGTTCTCGCTCGGCGATCTCGGCAAGGCGCCGCCCTCGTTGGTCATGGAGATCTGACGCGTCTTGTTGCATGGCAGCAAGTTTGGCTGCTCGGTCGTCCGCAGTGGGCGAGGATTCCCTTTTTCTCTCGGCCCGACGAGGGCTTCTCGACCTTGATCGTTCGGGTCGAGACGAGGCATGCCAGCTTTGCATCTTGCGCACTCCGTTTGTTCGTGGACGCGGCGAGTATGACCTGGATCGAGATCTAGCCCGACGTCGTTGGTCTGGAGAGTGCGACGGTCGACTTCGGTACGGAGAGCGCGAGCGCGACCTCTCTGATCTTCGAGGAGGGCTGCGGGATCGAGATCGTGATTCGGAAGGAGTGTATGATCTTCGGGACCGATGCCTGCTGCGTCTGTATCGGTCGTCATTGTCCTCGCGATTTGATCTCGTCCTCTCGGGTTTCTCGCGGTCTTCGCGATGTCTGTGATGGTGAGAATGGTGATGCTTCCGTCTTTTGCGATCACGTTCGCGGTCATCTTTGTCTCTCCCAGCCGCCTTCAATAAGAGCTTCCGTTTGATCGGATCGTTCATCATGGCCTCATATGCCGCCTGTTCCTGTTTCTTAATTGCCAACATAGGGTCCTCTCTTATCTTGGCAGCTGTGTCTCGGACCGTATTTGCGTTCTGTAAGGCCATAAAAGATTCTTCGTTGGCGGATTTCTCCAACTTCTGATTCTCTGTCCCCTTAATCAGACCGTCTATTCTTCTCTTGCCCAGAAGATACCCTTCCATCTCTTCGGTGGTGCCAGCCTGACCACTCGATGGTCCGTTGTACATCCAGTCAACGCGAGCTTGTCTTTTCTTTCCACCGGCAGCTTCTTGGAGGTCCTCGAGTTCTTGAATAGCTCGTTCCTCGGCACGCTCTTTCGCGATCTGGTCGATCTTCTTGCGCTCTTCTAATGCCTTTTTTTCTTCCTCCCAGACCCTTTTCTGGTTGCTCATGAGCACCGGGTGCCATGATTTCTTCAGATTGAGATCACCACCCATCTTGTCGGTAGTGGCTTGATTGACGAGAGCCAGATAATCCAAGATTCTATTCTTGAGGAATTGAGGGGTGAGTCCTTTGGATGGTAGGGAGAGGCGACGTGAGACTGAGGAAGACGACGAGGACCAAGGTGATGGGAACATTGGTCTTGGGTGGCGCAGGCAAAAACATGTACGGAGTACTACTCCGCAAATGCAGGTGCAAGTGCGGGACAAGGCTGCTGTGCCTGTGCCTCTCCGCGGCTACATTCAATGTCACTTGCAGTTAAGCAATTCGATTCACTTCACTACTTCAGCTCAATCTTTGGCATTCATCTCTCAATCCCCTCTTACCTCCTCACTCAGGAATCTCACTCATCCTGTTGAACGTCGAATTAGCTCCTTGAAACCTCCACTCCGTATCGCAACATCCGCGTATTATCGTTGAGCATAGAACTTCTTCATTCTTACTTTTCTCGACGAGGCCTTCAAGATGTCAGACGATGACGATTTTATGCAAGAATCTGATCCAGAACAGTGAGTCTGGGAGCACGTTCTGAGAAACATTGACCAGATCCTGACCGGCCACTTCCACAGATATGACTTCGAGTACGAAGACGACGATGACGTTGAAGCAGGTGTAAGTGTTCTTTCCGCTCTGACTACCTCTGAGTTCTCGGGCGGAGGCTATTCGAAACGACATGTGATAGATAGATCTGACGCAGCTTGCAGGACGCTTCGGTCGATATTGAGAACAAGTATTACAACGCCAAACAACTCAAAGTCGATTCTCCTCAAGAGGCCATCGAAGAATTCCTCGGCGTTCCCTCATTAGAGTCAGAAAAAGGCGACTGGGGTTTCAAAGGCCTAAAACAGGCGATTAAGCTCGAATTTTCGCTGGGAAGATACGATGATGCAGTCAAGCATTACAAAGAGCTACTCAGCTATGTTAAGAGCGCGGTCACGAGAAATTACTCCGAGAAGAGCATCAACAATATGCTAGACTATATTGAAAAAGTCACAGGTCAGCAGCCCACGAGTACGACGGACGCGTCGACAACCGCATACAAATCCATGGAGGAATTCTACAGCCTCACTCTCTCGACATTTCAAGCAACTAACAATGAGCGGCTTGCACTCAAGACGAACCTCAAGCTCGCGAAGCTGTATCTAGATAAGAAAGACTATACTCAGCTGACTAACAAAGTCAGAGAAATTCACCGGGCCTGTCAGAAGGAAGACGGGACTGACGATCCAGGCAAAGGCACATACTCGCTTGAGGCCTACGCTCTAGAGATCCAGATGTATGCGGAGATGAAGAACAACAAACGTCTCAAGTCTCTTTACCAGAAAGCACTCACCGTCCGGTCAGCTGTGCCTCATCCCAAGGTGCAGGGGATCATTCGCGAATGTGGAGGGAAGATGCACATGAGCGAGGAGAACTGGAAAGAGGCACAGAGCGATTTCTTTGAATCGTTCAAAAACTACGACGAGGCTGGTTCGATGCAGCGAATACAGGTTCTAAAGTACCTTGTTCTGACGACCATGTTGATGAAATCAACAATCAACCCTTTCGACTCACAAGAGACAAAACCTTACAAGAACGACCCACGGATATCAGCCATGACTGATCTTGTCGATGCCTATCAGCGAGATGATATCCACCGCTACGAATCAATCCTGAAGGAGAATCAGGATTTGCTTGCCGACCCGTTTATCGCAGAAAATATAGATGAAGTCAGCCGCAACATGCGCACCAAAGCTGTCCTGAAGCTAATCGCTCCATACACGCGCTTCACCTTACAATTCATTTCGAAACACATCAAGATTCCTGTCAACGAGGTCCAAGACATTCTCGGTGTCTTGATTGTGGACAAAAAGTTGCACGCGAAGATAAATCAGGAAAACGGGACAGTTGTGGTGATGGACCCTCAAGAAGGTGACGCCAGCCATCTGAATAGGCTGCGCGACTGGACATCAGCTGTTGAAGGTTTATGGTCTACAGTTCTCAACGACGGCGAAGGGTTCAAACTCGAAGATACGCAAGGAGGTGCCCAATTTACAGGTTCATCTTTCCCCCCTGGTCTTGATACCAGTGGTCCAATCCCGAGTCGGGGACCGGGGCGTCGGGGCATTATGCGAGGTGGTCGAGGTGGTGGGAAGCTAGTCGCTCCTGTATGAGAGTGATCGTCACATCTCCTGGAGTCAAGCAAATCACAGAACGATGCGAGAGGACTAGTATTTCCCTGCTTCACCCACATGCTTGGCGGCATGAGCAAGATCTCAAATTTTACCATCTCGTTTTCAACGAAGAAATTTCAGCACCATCTGTTCCGCAGCATGGCGGCGGCAGGGACGAACCTGTCATCACAGGGTACGTATCTTACCGACAGGGATGCAAGGGTGGTCTGGACCGCCGTTCTGTCAGGCGACGGTTGCAGGTCAAGTGATCACAGGCGAAAAACGAGGGTGTTGAGTCTGCGAAGAGATTCATCCAGCCAAAAGTGATAGCGAGCACACAAGGGCTGGGTCTTTTGTCCTCTACCAGGTGCGGTAGACGACAGGGAGGCGGGCTGGACGCATTCACAACCCGAGTCAAAGTGTTAGTTCTCCTAAGCCGGACACTGGCGCACAATGTTCCTAGGGGATTTTGCGTGCGATGGAACACTACGGACACAGCGAGTCGACGGCAGCAAGAGCCGTCTGGTAGACAGACACGCACGATACCGGGGTGTTGGGCCAGAATGTGATTGTAAGCCACAAATCAAGCCCTTTTGACTTTTCCTGCTCTGTTCCTTTTCCACCTTTCCAGCATCATCCGGGGATTAGTACGGAGCCATGCCCTAGCAAGGCGAAGCTGCCAGAAGTTTTGCAGTAGGAGGCGATTGGTTTGCGGTGCCGGAGCTCGAAACCGGACGTTGTGCTGCAAAAGGAAAAAGCAACTCTGTTATTGGGCGAGAAGAGACAGATCTCGATCGCAAAGAAGCCGTGGTGTGTCAGAATTTCTGATATCACATTTTCCTCATGCGCTGCAGCCATGTCGGACTTGGCTCGAACGCGCCTCCTAACCGAATCGATGCGAGGGTCCAAGGACATTATAGGTTTACAACCAACAGGGCGCTGTAGACCCTGGACGCTAAGTCCTCTTTCTCTCAAGCGGTCGCTCTCAACATGTCTCGGTGGTTGGCGCCACACAGCTGCACTCCTAGCCGTGCTGGGCAGGAATTGCTGCCTTTTTCTTGAATTTGAGTTGCAGTATCCAGAGATTGCGGGGTTTCAATGACTTCTTCTATTACGAACCACCACGTAGTAGGCCTCCTTCCTTGTTGGTGGTTCCCGTACGCTGGGTCCGTGTCCTAAACGGTAGGATTTATCAAGTTCTGAGCCGCACGCAAGTACCGAATGGAATCTCTACCGTTATCAGCGAGCATGTGTTAAGTCGGAGGATCAGCGCGCATATCCCCACAACATATAATCAAGTGGTTATGCTTTCTTGCCATTCCTCCCTTACCGCCAATTCCACAGGCGCGTGGGATCCGGCTTGCCGCTGCAAGCCACGAATTAAAACCCCTTCCATCAGAAGTCCTCTCCTCTGAGATGAGACAGGGCAAATGCGATGTACAGTCGCTAGCTAGTGGCGGTCGACGTTCAAAAATTGGCGAGCCTAAATAGTCTGGAAGCATCTGTGTTCCACACAGTCGTGGTATTTCGTTCGGACAAGGGTGGGAAAATGCTTCTGGTTTCTGATAGTCCATGCAGAAGTCACCCAAAGTGACCGAGTTGAGACTTGGGTCTCCACCGGGAACCTGGGCTCTTTTCCAATTCAGGAGACTGGGCTTGCGGAATTATAACACCGCGGGTGGACTTGGTGGACTGGGAAATCGAGATCGAAGATTGTCGACCTGTCATCTTGACCGCCGCTGTTTCGACAGGCGTGCTATTTTCCGATTGCTTGGGCACGTTACCCTGAGCTCTTGCCCCGCTCAACATGTGCCCTTTTCGGACGGAAGTTCGCGACAGCTACGACGACGAGAGAAACTCTGCGGTCATGGCCTGTACCAGAGTTGGAACTATTTAATGCCCCTAAACACATGATTACCAGAAATTGGCGGACGCAGACTCGGATATTGACCAGATGAAGATGGCGTGGAGCGTCAGACACGACAGGGTCGTCAGACCTTGGAAGGTCACTCGATGCCTGGCATCCCTACCGCATCCCTAGTCCCTGGCCTAGCGGCGATCGCTTCTTACCAATAGAGACCCATTATCGCCGTGGCTCACCAGTGGGATTCCCACCCATGTCAGCAAAAGCCCGGCTGGGGAGCTAAAAATACGAGGAACTGGCAGGGTTTTGATGGCCTGTAGAGGGACACTGGTTACGGAGTTGTCACCGGCACGACTTGAATGCTCCGTCGACAGAGTCACCATGCGAGTAACGAGAATTATTCTTCGTGTATTGCAGGATAAGGCACGGAGCGGCTGGGCCGTGGCTATCGCCTGCTGCCGAATACTGCCGGCACCTGCGCGTACTGCCTAGATATGTAGTCAGACTGCGTAATCTATAGCGAGACGTCGAGCTCTAGTTAGGCTCAGTCTGCGGACACCAGATCCGAGGCCGACTTAAACCCATGGCTGCACTCAGAACACACGATACGTCTTTTCGGTGTGGCCCTTGCTTGCTTTGAGTTTTGTGGAAACGCTCTCGCTTACCCTTGGGCACGCCTTGGCTTTGACGGGACGGCAGCTACAGCCGGAGTTTCAAAGCCAGAGACGACGCAAGGGAGGCTAGCTGAGACAAGGTCGGCGGATCGAAGGGTACATTTGTGGTGAAAGGAGGGCGCAGAACTGCCTCCCTAGGTAAACAAGCCATCACGGAACGCAGGGTGACATGCAGTGGGCTGCACAATTCGAGGCAAAGCTTGCACCGAATTGCAAAGGTTGGTGAAGTGGTCGCCAAAAGGGTAAAAGTTCTTAGCTAGAGCGAGCTACGGAGCATGTGGGACAGATGAGGTTGGAGGAGAAATTTGCCGCTGCAGGGTCTCAGAGGAGGCTAACTAAGCACTCAGGCTGGCCCCAGGCTTTCTGGGGCCTGCTCCCGGCGGGTCCTGGCACCACTAGAGGATGAAAGTAGGCATCGAGACTGGACATGCCTTTGGGTGGCTTTGGTGCATTGGGTACCTGCCGGTGTGGGAGGCATGAGAGTGTGCAGTGCAAGCTGGCTTGTCTTTTGACGGAATATACGCGCGGGTGGTGGCTGCTGCCAGTCCTTGCCAGTGCCCTGTCCTCGTACGCTCTATCCGTGCATACCAACACCCACCTGACATGACTTTTCCACTCACTCCAGCTTCACCTCAACCTCACTTGCCACTTGCATTTCATACAAACCCAGGTATCCCCCTCTGTCGCAGCCGATGCTCCGCCAATCACTTTCCTCCTCTTTCCTTCCTTCCTTCAGCTTCGCCATCGAGGGATTGGAACACTTGCTTCTGCCTCCTCTCAACCCCAGTCCCCAGGTCCCAGTCCCCAGTCGATCGCTAGTCGCAAGGTAGCCTGCTCGATAAACTCGAAAGTTGAACGCGGCATTGCTCATCCGAAAATATTGAACCCTACAACTTCACACATCCCCGATTGGCCCTTCCGGGCATGATCGTTTGAATTGACAACCTCCCTCCACATACCACCAGGGATTTCGGAGCTAGAAGACAGGCTTGCATTGGTGTTTGGTCTAATGAAAGAGAGGCTCCTCGTTTAACTACATTGACATCTCTATCTCTCGCCTCTTGCTTGCCAGCACTATTGACGCAATATTGTCGTCCTGGTTTCAGCCAAATTTGACCTTTTCTCCTCGGTAAATTGGTCACTTCCATCCAAACACTTCATGACTTCTGGCCACCTCGAAGCTCTGTCTGCATCAACGACCAACCTCAATTCTGTTCTAGATATGATTTGAAGCCGTTGGTTCCAGTCCTCCATCGCTCCTCCACCACAGCAGAAAGAAGCGCTGAACATATCCGTCGTTCTGTTTTGAGAAAGTTTACCGAATGATAATTTCTCTTGATTCTGTGGGCATCCGCAAGTCAACATTGGGAGATGACATATCGCTCCAAATCTTCGACTCTCCACTGTCTTTACGGTTCTTCTGATTCTCACCCGACTCAACACCCTCCGTGGCAGTTTCGGTCGAGGACTCACTACCCCGCGTCGTACACTGGCGTTTCAAGAGATCTTCCCCATTATCAGCACTACGGCTATCCTACTCCACCAAAATCTGAAGGCACCATGGCGACTCCAGACGTGGATGACATGGAGCAATTCCAAAAGCTCTCTGATCATTACCAACCAAATCTCCCTGTATGTGCGAGAGACCGCTATAAAGCCCCAGTTGCTCATCGTACCACAGGGACCGTTGATAGGAAACCGAAAACCCATGTCCGAGCTTGTTACAGAATATGCTCAGGCTGATCCAACATTTGTAGCCAAAACGAAGGTATGTACAACTCTCAATTGAGTCGCATTCCATTGCTCATTACCTCTAGGCGCTCGAGACAACGCATTCCGCGTATCGGCAAATCAAAGGGGATGGACAGTGTGGCTGGCGCGGTACGAGACAATGCATTTCGTGACTGATGGTTGAACTGATTTCGCCGCTTCTAGGTGTCGTGTTTGCCTACTTCGAAATTCTCTTCAGGTCCCGAGATTCAAGCCTTGTCACGCAAGAGCAGGTTCGGTTACAGAGCAACGAGCAAAGCATGCGTGCTGCTGGCATTGATTACGACATAATCATTGACATGTTTGACTATACTTGGGAGCTGTTCGACGCCATCAAATCAGCCATTGATAGAGGGGATACGGATGAAGCAGTTCTGCTACAATCACTGAATGATGAAAACGTCTCTAACTCCATTGTTTACCATTTCAAGGTTTGGCTTATCCCTCCTGAGACACCGACCTCATTGACCCTGTTTCAGACCATAACAAGTGCCTTCATGCAACTTCATCCAGATCGGTACGAAGCATTCCTAGAAATGTCGGTACAGCAGTACCGTTTGACTAGGATTGACCCTTCGAATCAAGAAATCGATCATGTCGGATTGCAAGCTCTGACCGATGCGGTCATTGCGCCTGCTTATATTGCCGTCGAAGTCTCATATCTCGACCGGAGCACCGGCGATGAAGTGACTTCATACCAATTCGTGGACAATGCAAAGGGATGGCCGACGATCCGGCTGATCTATCGCCCGTGAGCACATCTGAATTCTTTGTACATGGTGAGCGTACTAATCAATGGTACTTTAGCGGCCACTACGACATTATCTACCAGGACGATCAACCTCCAGTACCGAATCCGCAACCGTTACAGGTTTTCGTGATGACAGAAACTCCCCAATACATTGCTACACCCGCGGATGGGATTTTCGGGTCGCAAAATCCCGAGATTCTCGACGAGCTATCCTTCATGTTTCCTACCGCTACTCACACCGCTGCTGACTCCCCGGTCTCCTTTTCAAACAACAGCACCTACTCTTCCACGTATCAGTCGCAACAGGCCGTGATATATACACAAGGGACTGCGCCAGAGAGATCATATGCGCCAGAAGTGCCTCAAGCTGTCTTTCGAACCTCCCTCACGCAGCATCCACCGCCTCCTATCAGAACACAGTCGCTGCCAACCCAAAGCCACTCCTCGCCTATGATACGCATTACGCCACGCGTCTCGCCTTCACCCCAGTCTCCGCAGCCACAGTCTCCAGAGACACCCAATTCGGCCACCAGCAAATCGGCAGTGCTACCCAAACCGGGTGAGCCACAGATCAGATACAATCAAGCTTGCTTTAATTACAGCATACAGAAGAACAAGAGCATTCCGTTGGATCCTGCATCTTTCGGCAGGTAAGTTGTCAATCCTCCCTTGCCAATGGCATTTGTTCCACGCTTGGCTACATAGCTTTTGCCTGATCTCTTCCCTCAATTTCTTTGCTGACGTAATTGGTTTCTCCAGCGCTGCGTTGAGACAGGCTCATTTTTCAAACTCCGAATTTCAACCTGAAATCTGGAATCCCGAAGAAGAATATGGGAAACGAGACTGATTCGCATCGGTCGGCGCTGTCAACAGCTCCCCAAAGTCGTGAGGAGCCAAATACCGAGGTTGAGACAAGGTTCCGATCTAATTATCAGATTCCATGACGAGCACCACGATATCTGGACGGGGCGTGTAATGCACACTTCGTTCGCCCTCGGTTGCTCCAGATGGGGGCGCAGTACATTCAATTCATGGTCCAAAGCATAGTCCAAGTGTGTTTCTGGGCCAGACCAGACCAGAGGATTGCCGGTTGATTGATACGGCAAACCTCTTGTCTACCTATGCTGCTCAAACGGTCAATTGCTTTCTCTGGCGCATGAGAGTAGGGTGGGTTTTCTTTATCTTCCTCCTTTTTTAAAGCTAGCAAGCACAGATTGCATGATCAGGAGGGAAATGATTAGGGGCCGGTCTTTACCGCATGCACATTATGGATACATATGGGTCTATTCTCCACCAGTCATTACCGATGTATTATACCCTTCACAAAAAAAAATGACGGTAAAGAGGTGGAAAGGGCGAAGGACAGTCTTATGGTTACCCCTTTTTAATATCCAAGGCGAAGGCTAAGCATAAGCTGGGCTGGGCTGGGCTGGTTTGGTATTTTAGTCCTTGAACAGAGCGTCCACGCAACCTCCAAACGCCTTCGCAAAGTAGTAGCCATCAGTAAAGGTTTTCGAGTACGAAAAAGAAGTCCCCCTTCCCAGAGACTTGAAGAAACGATCAAGGCATTTGGCAAGACATGCACTGGGGCAGGGCTGAAAGTTGCAGAAAGAAAGAACAACTGAATAAACCAGACGATTAGAACAGCTCTTGTCTACCGGCCCTGCCTGCCAGTCAGTCGGCTGTGCTTCAAGAGTCACGATAGGGGAATGGGGGTATCGCCTTGGCTGGCACTGGACCTGACACGGGCACTGGCAGTTGTCGACGTCGGGTGCACCGTCAACGCGTGTTTTGTGTTATGTGAACACTTATACTCGTACCCGTGGACATTGTGACACCTTCCAGTGCCAATGCCAGTGTCAGGCGAAACGTCACGAGCCTTCAGGAAGTACACAGCAGCGACCTGGCGGGTCAGAACGGTCTTTGTTTTCTTAGGGCCGGTGTTGGGATGGATGTTGTGTGTATACTAATGTGTATGAGGAGGAGGATCGTAGCCTTTGCTTTCTTCACTCGATTCCTTCTTTCGCGTCGTGGCTGAGCGTGTGCAGTATTTCTTCCAAGATGCCAACAGTAGTAGAAGTAGTGGGCGCCAAAAAAAAAGCTTTGAGGACTCGACGCATTTTTGGGGTGGTGTGTGACGTGTCTTGCCTTGCTCGTGGGTATATCCTCGGTTTATCTAGTCAGTCCCCTCACATGGTGCCAGTGACTGTCGTCTTCCTCTTTCTCTCGCCCTCCATTCTCTTTTGCTCGCTCTCAACTCCGCATAGTATGTAGCATGACTTTCCAACCTGTGTTTGCTGAAAGGCTGCTGGCCTGCCGGCAAAACAGGAGGAACTTTGTAAAATCATCACAGTCACCGGCGTTTCCATCACTGACCACGTCGCATTATGAGATAGGCGGATGAGTTTGGAAAATGGCGACTGAGCGGAAGGATTCATGGATCGTTTATGTCTACGCTTGTTTCTTCTCTTTCGGATTTCGCCTTTGGAGACCGTAATACGCTTCCACCTTACAACGGGGCCTAGTAGCGAGGTAGGTAGTGCTGTAGTTGAGAGTTCAGCTTGTGGCTGTGGTTGTGTTCTCCGCAAAATAAAAAAATATAAAACATAGCGTTCTGGCCACTATGGATACATATTGGCTTGAGCGCATTGTGGAGTGAAAATAGACACCCGGGATTGACATTTCTTGCGATATTTGTGAAAGCATCCCTGGGTTGGCATTAGCAAGCGCGTTCCAATCGATGCTGCTCCTAGATGTGCTATTCCGGTTTGCGGATGGCCTAGCCTTCTCCGGTGATCTGAAACAAACTTCCACGATTGAGCTTAATTAAGCACGTCGGTTTCTAGGATTCGATAAATGGAATCCACGGTCTCCTTGTCGGACCCTCTCATGATGTTCAATCCGTCCATGATCTCACGAGCTAGGGTGGTTGCCACGGCCTCTTCGGTTGGGTGCGCAGGTGCTGCGGTAGAAGTGTCCGATAACCAAGCATTGTGCTGTGATGGCAGTATCTCTCTCGCCAGCCAAGTCACACTTTTGCCTTCCAACCCGCATGCCACGATGCGGCTGAAACCCCATGATAGATACCCTTGCGTAGACGGATCATATGATGGTGAAGAAATCTGGGCAGGCGTGAACTCGTATGGTGATGCTTGCTGGTCTGGTAGAGACGGAGAAGTATGTCCAGCGAACGAAAAGGGCGCGTCGTACACATTCAGCCCAATTCCATGAGAAGTAACACCGCGCGAGACTTGAACACCAATGGCACAAATTTTGCGGTCGCTCACAAGAGACTCCGGCGCCATTGGCTGTTCTTCTCCATGATTTGCAGGTTCCGGTAGTCTGTCTCGAGAGTTTACCACCCACACCCCGGGATCGTCAGTCCTCTGAGTCTTGACACCCCAGGACCCGCACGTGCGCATGACGCTCTCCTCCAATAGCTTCACCCAGCACCGCGGAGTGATGCCATGGCGGCGGAGATCAGCAATCACGTATCCAGTCACTTGTCCAGGAGCATGATACGTCAGAAGCCCCCCTCGAGGAGAGGCGTGGAACGTGGCGAGATTGTTGGCCGAGAGGAAGGACTGCTGCTCCGTGGAGATGTTATTGCTGAGTAGATGACGCCGACCAACTGTGTAAGTAGGAGGGGTGCTGAATGTGAGGAGGACGGGGTCTGGGGGAGCACAATCAGGGCGCTCTTGAATGTAGTTGCCGGTGGTGGTCGGTGCTGTAGATGCAGTAATGCGGCTTCCCCTTCCGGTCTGAAGCGACGAGGTGCAGGGTAGATCTTGAGTGGAATCATTTGCGGGAGTTCGGCTCAGCCTCGCGGAGACTGATTGTCGGTGCTCGTCATGCTCCTCCTCTCCACTCCCCCGGGCTCCCGTTTGTGGAACAGGGACAGCACTTCCCTGGTTCTGGTCGAGTGTGGACCTGTATGCATGCACATTACTCGTCACTCCTCCTGTGATAGGCGTATTTTGGGCATGTGCACTACCCTTGCTGTCTTGTGACGAGCGCAGCCAGTCCTTGTATTTGAAATGCCTGTCAAGTATTGCAGCTTGCAGACGTAGTGATTGGCCGTAAGCGACGAGGCCTGGGACATGTAAATGGGCCAGACGCATGGCGACGCATCATCAAGAGTCCGGCGCCACGTTGCTTTGGAGCGATGCGAAGGTACGATTTCGATGCCGGAGTACACAACGGATGGCGCGAAGCAGAATTTTGAGACTTGTGGGTGGCGATCGCTCAAACAGGCGCGTGAACAATCAACCCCCCTGCTGCGATAATCTGAAGTACCGAGCACTTCAGTCAGGGGGAAATGTTTGAGGGTTCCCAGCTGTTATCGCCCCTCAAGAATGCAAATTCTCTTCTTTGAAGCACCTTGTGGTGCGGCTCTCCTGGCACCGAGCCCCGGCAGTCAGGATCAGACCTTTTACTTTATCCAGGTCTTGTTAGCACACAAGACCCAAACTGCTGTGCCTTGCAGATTATTGACGATCGAGTATAGATGGTGTGGATTTGGTGCTGATGCCTAGCTGAATAAGTTCTTTCCCACCCATCTCGCCATGTACGGGTAGCTAGCTGTACCTTGTCGGCTAGTCCAGTGCACCAGGCTTTTCCTCGGGAAACTTGCCCCCTGGATTGAGGTGGCAGGCTGGTTTTAGGTAACCAATCTCGCCCAATGAGGGATTTTTGGTCCGACAAGGCTGGGCCACAAGCGTGGCGAGGCTCTGCTATTTCAAAGCTTCTGCTCGACACTCAACCACTGATGTCTGCAGGTACTTGTGGTGAAAGGACCGCGTGCTCAACCTGAACGCGGATCCCGGGGGAGGGCATCTACCTCGTCCAGGCAGTCGTACGATGCCCCAAAAACGATGTGGTGCGGTGAGTGCTCGAGACCTTCTTGATAAATGCAAGTGCTATGCACGATTTCCTCTGCGGAAGGTATTAACCTGCCTACCTACCTCTCAAAGTCCGTTCAATGACCAAAGCGAAGCCGAGTGTCGGCCAGAATAGGGCTTTGGGATCCTGCAACAGGCCATAGGAAGCTCTGCTGCATGCTGGGCTGGAACTGCCAATGGCACCTCGGTATGCCGCCTAGGCTTGGATGGGTGTTTGTAAACGTGGCCGGGCCACTAACCGTCTCGAATCGACCATTGCTCGTGTGCGGTTATGTAATTGTCCAGACTAATTCGGATGGTGGAACTGCCTATTTGATCTTTTGAATACCGCCAGATTTCCTAGCCCTGTTATCTTTCTCCTCGAACCTCACCTGTGGACGAAGGCCATTGTTTCTCTTGGGGAAGTGCACTACTGTCTCCCCTGTTCGACTTGCATACACATTTCGCTGGTCAATGTGCGGACCTGCGCTACTGAACATGCCGTGTTCGCCTTCCTATGGGCCGGGAAGACGAGCCAGTACCCGATTCGAATGAGTCTGACTCGAAATTCTTTCTATACCCTTGCAGCCTTCGCTGGTGGCTGGGTGGTTAGATGCAGTCGATCGGCACACCTGTGTCACCTTCACGGTGTTCGCTCCCGCATGACCATTAACTATATGTAATCCAGAGATTTCTTCATTGCCACCCGGCGACGACACAACAATACATATTTCAGTGCTGCTGTTCAGTGCAGGCTCTTATACTCCTCAGAGATCTCGAGGAGGCGGTGTTGATGTTAGACTCTAGTCACTTCATATACAGCCTTGCCCCTCTCCTCTTACAGCCACTCACTTGTCTACAAAGCATAGCTCAACAACTTATCCAAACGCCACCGCTATGAACGCCTCTCATGGCACTGTCTCTACCAACCAGAAAGTGACCGAGCCAAAAATTGTCGGGGCAGGAGGTCCATGGGGCAATGATGGCCAGCAACCACGAAATGATACTCCTCGGGCGTTGATTGAGGTAAGCGCTTGGTCTTAGTTCCCTGTATTCTGCCACCAGCAATATTTGAATACTGGCTCATTCTGGTTGGAAGTATACCGAATATCTGGGTCGCTGCATCGACAGTGCCAATAGTAAACCGATCTCGTCACAGACTACCAAAAAGCGGAAGTGACTCTGGCAGAGAGTTCTGCTCCACCTGCACAAAAATCAATTGCAGCAGGTGCACGTCGATTTCCCGAAGAAAGCTCGGCTGGAGGTCTCGTGGAGGACGGGGCTCTCCCTTGGACGATCCTGGACTCTGCAAACGAAAGTTGATTTCAGTTAGAACTAGTCGAACCGCAGATATTTGAGACTCTGATCCTTTACTGATAAGCCGTGCATGACGCACACTCCCGTCTGCAAATAGCATGAGGAATATTTGGAGGTCGACATCGGGGGTTGAAAGTAGAAGTGGCGTATTCATCAAAAGTAATCCCCTGCATCGACGTCCCGATATGGCTTTCGGGATAGGGCGTCGGAGTTTTTAGGTGCTGCAGTAGAACACAGTGTGCCTTTACCATTATACCAGCCTTCTCTGAACTGACTTCTCATCCGTTGCACATCTTGGTCTTGCTCGAATACATCAACGTGCATCAGGCTTGCCTCGTCATTTTCTTCTTGCCACGAATAAATAACCTTCGGATTTTCCAGCACCGAAATGATTTCGTCACCGCGCAACAGACAGCCACGGTCGCCTAGCCGATCCAATAAGGTATGGTATGCTTTCGAAATGGCGAGGTGACTGTCGTCTTTGATGATGGCTTTATTCGCCCAAAGAATCACCGTAGCCAGCGTCAAGAAGTGGATGAATGGAAGGACTGCAAGAATCGCCCCTGCATATCGCCATTTCACTTTCAAAACCTGGGCCACAAATGGCTGTTCATCACTGGTGACATTTTTCCTATACATGAAAGGAGAATTGTCCATGAATGAAATAGCTCCCATTGTAAACATGGAGATCAAGTTTGCCATGTCTGTGTCAATTGGTTGACCACCAAAACTCACACGAGACGAATTCGTGTAGATCGCGTATTCTGCTGTATTGTTGAACACAGAAGGCAGATCGCTGTACCCAAGACCGCCAGCTAACATTCTTCCCACGAGGTCATAGGTCAAGAAACTGGCGTCCAGGTCGGGATTGCGGTCGTCTCCAACTTGATACAAGGTATTATTGCAAGTAAAGTACGTTCCTCCTGGAATGGTGTATCCAAGGTCTTCATCAGATCCAGGGACAGTAGGCACCGTCGCTGCCTGAAATGCGTGCATGTCAGTACATCGATCACCACAGGTCGAGTTGAACCTTGAAACAGCCAAAAGGCCGCCGGGTCCTGGGATGGCAGCTAGGGTTTGATTGACTTCCTTCTCGCCGTCATTGTAGATCACGTATGAAAGATTGCCATACTGTCCCTGACCAACGTCATAGGCAGTGCAGTAAGCTTGCGCACTGATCTGTCGGCTAGATATCACTACCTCGTTCTGGTTTTCGGCATTCTGATCCTGGAAATAGTAGAGTGTATACCCAGCAGAATCAGTGAAATACGTCTGCTGGAACTCTACAGTGGCACTCATGTCCAGAGGTTCGATAACGATTCCCCGAAGTCCCCATTGCTGAACTTGGGCAAGATCATAAGAATAATCACCGGTAAGAAGCGCGTCCAAATCCACAATGCTGACATTCCCTGTCCGGAGGAACAAGGCCGTTGGCGAATCATCCAGATTGTAATTGAGCCCAATAATGCCCACTAACAGTGTTATGGCAAGATGTACGAGCAGCCAAACGAAGCAGATGATCTGCGTCCGGGACGGTAGGAACCGATATCTGTAGTTCTTGGCCCTCCAGAGGAGCTTGATCACATTCATCCTAATTTCTGATTAGCGTGAAAGATAGAATGGCAATTTTCGACCTCCAGATGACTCACAAACTATCGCAGCCCATTACCAGGTCAAAAGTCTCCAGTGGTCGATAACATATTGCCAGCATACGCCAGCGAAGCAGCTTAGCGTAGCTGCGCAGCGACGCTGCCAAGTTTACACCAAGCAGTAAGGAGGTGCCGGTTGTCAGTGCGTTGAAGACTCTTCGTTGTGGTACGCTGATTTTGTGCTTGTGAGAGTATGTGTAAAGGATGCCGAAGTAGACGATACATAATACCAAGGTGTTGAAAAATTCGCCTATCGTCAATCGCCATAAGCGCCACCGTTGTGTTCGACGGTTGTACTCTCGCCGAGTGCTTGGGTCTGAATCGGTCTTCTCCAACAATTCGTGCAGAGACGGAGTGAAGGAGCCATGGAATTTGTCTTTCAGAACAGTCAAGGACGAATGGCGCCGATATTCAAGCGCTGGCCCCTGAGATTGCCCTATAGGCTGGGAATTTGAATCTGTGGTTTGACCCTCATCAGCGATGCGCCTTGCGCGACCACGGCGACATACTCACGAGAAAGAGGTTGGGTTATCGCACTAACATAGGTGTCTTCAGTATCTGTTCTGGCGGGGGGATTTGGAGGCAAGAGAGGCGATCGGGGCGGAGATATCTCGATAGCAGGAACACTTGGCTCCCGAGTGAGGCTTTGGGCGTGGTCTCGATAACTCATAGTGTCGCTTAGTTCATCAGATTCATCATCTTCTCTGATTGAGACTTGAGCATAATTTGAGGCCGGTTCGCTGGCCATTTCGCCAGATGGCACGGAGTCACCCTGAATCGATGCTTCCACCGACGATGAATCTGGAGAAGAATGAGGCTGTTATACGTTCGAGAGCTCCATGTGCAAGCACTACCAAGCATGCAGAAACATCAAACTTAGTCTCAACGGCAGGCTTCTGGCACCTGCCTAGAGTGTAGGGGTCAACTCGACGCGTGATCTGCAGCAGCAAAGAAGCGAACCCGAGCTTTCAACCTACCAGATCGTAGGAAACCCATGGCTGCGCAAAATAAAACTTACAAGGGGCCAGCAGAGGAGGGGTACGTTTAAAGGCAAATCTGAGTCAACATGGCCTGGCACGGCCTGGCGAAGACAGCATAGAGGCAAGGGAAATCGAAGAGACGCCTTGTGTGAGAGTTCGAGCTAAGGAGTTTCAAATCGCGCCACCCCCGAGCCATGAATACTGGTGATACTAGACGAGTGAACTATACTGGGGGCCTAACAATCGAGGCCCAGCCCCTAGCAAGCACGTCGGCACACCAGGCGACAAGGGAGTAAGGCGGTTGCATTGTACTGTAAAGATTAGATCCCAGTAATAACTCAAGACAAGTTCCGTACTGAAAGTTTCGGTTGACATCTTGATCAAAGTACGAAAGAAACTATCGCCCGATTCTGATATTACTTTTATCTGCCCAGCCCTATCTAGGAATAGCAGCGTTAAACCGAACTGTGCCAGATGAAGTGGCACGGGTCTTATTACCACGTTATTAACTAAAAGGTTCGGCGTGACCTTTCCCAATACAGACAAGAAATGCGTGTCTTCAACTTGGAGGCACAAGGGGCCTCGCAACGCATGACATTAACAGAGGATGCTTGCTCAGGAAAGCCAAAGTCCAAATCTCGGATTTTGTCCGGTTTCAGACTGGGTCAGCCACCATCGGTCTCTATTACGAGCATCGCTGATGACGCCAACTTCAGTTGGGGCCGAACTGAATATGGAAGGGGAGAGGTCCTTCTAGGAGCATGTAGCCAGTATTATTTCTTGAATCGAGAAAACAGGCCTTGAGAATAAATCTGATACTACGAGTATGCTGCTCCTGGGAAGTATTTCGAAAACGTCCGTACCAGCCAATAACAGAGGACGTGGTTGTGTTAGAGTCCCGGTGGAATGCGCTCCAGTCGCACCACTGAAGTTCCAAATGTATCAGACCCATGGATAACGGTTGCCGTGAAGCGGAACGGCCCAGGCCTCATTACCGTAGGCGGTAAATATCTTTGCAGCCAAGCAAGCCCAAGAGATTGGTATGAAGCTTCTTAAAGGTAACAGCCACAGGCGCATATCTGCTCCATGAGCCATCCAGGGAGCGCTCGTCAAGTAACTTCTACAGGCATCCTTCCGAAGGGGACGAGGTCAAAATCGAGTTTTAGAATATCCGCAGTGGGAATCTCATCCGTGCGACCTTCGGTCCATAAGCACCCTTGAAGCACACTATGCCGTGTAGGCTGGTCGCCTAGGTATTGCGTTGCATATATGCGACGGAAGGAGAGTACCCTAGTCGATAGCCTGGAACAGATTCTTCGGGGTAGGTAAATGCTCGTCTGCACAGCCCTACCACATGACTGGGTCGAGACAAGCTCGAATACATTGCAAGTATGCGAGAGAACGAGGTCTTCTAGCGCTCCATGGTGAGTGCGGCCTTGATGAAACTCGCTCAAGTCTTCTTGCTCTCATCGGCAGATTTTGTTGTTGTGTTTGTCGAGGCGTCTGTTGTCGCATTATCAAAATTCAGCCCAAGATTCGACCATTCGTCTTTCGCCATAAGGCCCCTCTCCATGCGACATCCCAGGTATTCTTTCGCTAGCAGCCTGCACTCTTCGTTGTTCTTCCCTGGAGGATTTTGTTTTCTCAGACAGCGCAGATACGAGGAGATGATGTATTTGCACTCTGCATCGTGGTCTAGAGGGAACGAGCCGCGTTCTGGAGGAGTAGGCTTGAAACTCGTGGCACCGCCACCAGGAGCCCCAAAACCGGACATCAGGTGCTGAAATAGGCGAATTTGGCGGAATGGTATAAGAGAGAAATGAGTTGACGAAACCGTGGGACCGTGAGGGAAAATGAGATGTTGCTAGAAGGAGTATGCGAGTGATACAGACATAATAGTTTCGAGGTTTGAGATGGGCGGAAGATCTCCGCAGCTGCAGGTCCACATCATGTGATTCGAATTTAGGTACCGCGCCACGTAGAAATATCATGAGAGCAGAAACAACAGTTCTTTCCAGCCACCCTCCTAGTGAACATCTAGTTTATATTTTGCCTACGATTATCTAAACACGTAATGCACTATACAAATCGTGAATTGCGGGAACACATATCCGGCACAGCGGTCATGTTGGTTGGAAATCATCTCCGCAGAACATTGCGCTGAACGGCCATGCCGTAAGATAGACGGCACTAGAGAATCTGTCAGAAAATGCACGCCAAGGCAGGAATGCAGAATTTCAGAGGAGGAGAGGTTGAAGCAATTCAGTTCTCCAAGGTGATGTATATTCCACATGAGGATTCAGAAAGAACACAGCGAAAATACATGAGATCATCAGGGTAAGATAAATTCCAGGATGAGTGGCCACGTACCTATTCCAGCAGGAGCTCCACTGCTGGCGAGAATCAACGGACCTATCTATATCCCTCAGAGTCAGCTTGCTTCATGGGCTAAGAATTCAGCTAAGGATAGCTATTGCAGCGGAGCATCTAATTCAGGCTGTCAGCAAGTCGTCAGCAAGCGAACGTGAAGAAGAGGAGAAAACATACCTCATTAAATCAGAATTTTCAGTGTAACGTTCATTTCCAAGCGTAGCTCGGTTCAAACAGTGTGAATAGTGTTCATCATAGGATGCTTAGGGACGGAGGTTGATTTTGCATATTTACCTAGAAATTAGTAGTGTTAGTGCAACTTCTAGTACAATGCACGAGTTCAAATGTTCTTTTGGTTGGCCGATCAGCTGACGAGTTCTCAACAAGTGTCACAGTCCCGGCACATCCACAAGATTGTACGTCTTGCTTTTGATAGATGAAGGGTGCTGCGCACGCAGTCTGTCCGCCCGTTCGTTCAAATCTTCGTCATGGGAAAGGGAAGGATAATGGAGATTTCGGTGGGAGAGGGTAGTACCTGGGAGAAAACCGAGTTAGTTCATAGCTCGCAGACAAATGGTAATGTGTCAAGGGTTTGAGTCAGAACAAACGATCAGACAAGGCTGAAACTTTTGAGGACAGATTCCACATGGATGATTAAGTCTGAGGAATGCCTTTCGTGTCATGCAGTCATCACGAGGAGCAGATTGAGTTTAGGAGATGCCGTACCTTTTCATGAATTCATCTCGTTTTCAGTGGTAAACGACGACGGTGAGACATCGAAAGACCTGCGGAAAGCTTGAACAAAGTTAGAAAGCGAGCCAGAATGTATGCGTTGTGCGGCAGGAAATGCGGAGATTTCGGTCAGCGTAATTCTAGAGATAAATTTTGATCCGCAGAGAACAATTGCTCTTGGAGTTGGATTGTTTGTGTTCATCATTCGAAGGAAGCAGATTGGGGATAAACCGACCAAGAAAATTGAATATGGATACATAAAGGGCATGCGCTCGGGACTCCGAGCCTGCGCTGCCAGAGCAAGAGAATAATGGCGAAGCACATCAAAATTTGAGACTCGAGGTTCTGCTTTTGAAATGCGGATGGAGATCGCGCTAAAATGCGTAAATGCCAAGGCACTAAGAAAATCTGCTGGTGCTTCCAACGTGTTTCCAAGGGAAGGTCAAGCGCGACGCGATCCAGAGTGCCCGACAAGCCCGAGCATTATTTACCTCGACGAGCTTGAAGTCGCACACCGCCAATGATTCTCCTTCGCGTAAATTCCAGAATCGCAATGTCAAGCTGGATGTAGCCACCATGCTCACCTTACCAGTCGATAAGGCTCCACCAAGTGTAAGGCTACCAACTCATCAGTACCAAGAGGGAGTTACCGGCATGGCTTGCCTGATTAACGCTACATAATACGCATTACGCTCCCGCAGCTTCTATATCACTCGAGCAAAATCCGTCCGGTAAGCCTTGAGTTCTGAATTCTTGCAGGTCTCGGCACTGAAGTCGAACCTACGGCATTGTGCTGGTGTGACGTTTGTGCACTTGTACTCGATCGCAATAGGGGCTTATCATTCGTATTGCGCTCATGGCTGTAAAGAAGAGCAAGATGGCCAGGGATCCTGGCGACAGGAAATTCTCTTCAGACCAGAAGTCGACAAGCCTATTGATCTCCAGGACAGCTCTGCTATCAGCCTTTTTGGCTATTGTCGTTGCAGCTTTCTCCTGGAGATATTGGCTGGGTACTGACGAAGCGGGCTGTGATATACAGCGCCTTTTAACACCTCGAATCTCACTCAATGCCTCTATCGTCCCGGCGGGATCACCAACATTCAAACATCTCACCGCACGATGGTCACAATATGACGCTCCAAGTGTGAATGTCGCTGTGTCAGTGGCGACAGCTGAAGATGTCCAGCAAACGGTATGCCACTTCCGTGGTCTGTAGCGGCTATCCTCTGATGCTGTTGTTCAGATACTATTTGCAAATTCCAACAACTTGTCGTTTCTGGCATATTCCGGAGGCCATGGCTCCATTGCTTCACTGGCGAGTGTGAAGAATGGGGTGCAAATCTCAATGTCTCAAATGAACAGCATCGCCATTGCTCCAGATACCAAGTCGGTCACGATCGGTGGAGGCGCCAAGGTCAAAGATGTCATAAAGGCTTTGTCAGCGGCAGGCAAGCGGACAGGTCAGTTGCCTTCCATGGAGGTATTGTTAATGCAAGTATTCATGTGCAATAGTTACTGGCTTCTGTGAGTGTGTCGGCACCGTTGCGGTAATGCTCGGAGGAGGACATGGAATTCTCCAAGGTCAGTACGGTCTATTGGCCGATCAGCTCATCAGTGCGAAGATGGTGCTTGGGAATGGGACTGCTGTAACCATATCTAACACATCCCACTCGGATCTATTTTGGGCCATTCGCGGCGCTGGACACAACTTTGGCATTGTAACAGAATATACCTATCGACTATACGATGCTCGATCCAAGGAGACTTGGGTATATGAACAGTTCTTCTTTGCTGGCCACCAGCTCAAAGAACTGTACACGACTGTCAACAAGATGAAGAAGTCCCAGCCGCCGCAAGTAACGGAGTTCGGTTACATCACACGGATTCCATCCATGGATCCTGTCAATGTAGGGGCTCTTCCTCTTAACAGTGTTGCAAAAGTGGGCTGATCTTCTCCAGCCGCTGCTCATCTATGGTATCTTGTATGACGGCGATGGAGCCACTGCAAGCAGCTATTCCGCACCGATTCGTGATCTTGGTCCACTTCACTCGGTCTCACATGAGGTCCCCTATCAGGAATTGTCTGGCTTGACAGGCAACGGAGATAACGACATTGCTTGTCAAAAGGGCGCAGCATTGCTTCGCTTCCCAATTTATTTGAAACATTACAACGTCACCGCGATGCAGCAGGTTTACGATGCATTCAATGACATGATGGTCCGACAACCCGCCTTCAATAACAGCTTTTTCTTGGTTGAAGGATACTCCGTGCAGGGCGTTCAGAGAGTACCCAGCGAAAGTACCGCCTTCCCTCATCGTGACGATGATTTGTTACTGTAGGTTGCTAGCAGCGGGGAAATTCACCTGCCGAAGCTTACTATGCTAATTGATGCTCTCTTCCAGCTCACCTGTCATTGTGTACCTACCGAATTCGACGCTTGATGATGCAGCAGTCAACCATGGAAAGCGTTTCCGCGAACTCCTTCGGGAAGGCAGTGGCGCCTCTGAGCTTCATTCTTATGTCAACTACGCCCATGGGGATGAGACCTTGGAGTCAATATATGGCGCGGAGCCCTGGCGGCTGGAAAAATTGAGGAAGCTGAAGAAGATATATGATGCGGAAAATAAATTTGCCTTCTACGCGCCTATTCACTAACTGAAGTCCAGCACTTGACTGAAAAAGGGGCAGTACGTTACTCTTCCTATCATGCAACCCGCACATCGCAAAAATAGATTTCAGGTACAGATAGACGTCAAAGACGAAGCGGAGAGTTATCGAGTCGGAGGCTACTACGCTGAGTATACGTCGCACCACCGAGTAATAGATCTAAAAGCGCCATCCAGATTTTATGTACCCGTGCATGTAGTAATTTCCTGCCGCAATCAAAAAACGGGGGCACGAGCAGCGAGACTGTACGGTGGAGTTTTCTGTAGCTAAGACACCAGTACTCCTTTCCCTCATATTGACAAACATCTTCACCGATTTGCCCTGTATCTAATTGCTGCAAGATGTCAACCTTGATTCCGTCGAAAGGCTTAGCGATTCCAAAGCTCAACGTCTTTCTAGGCTCGCTGCTAGGATACGTCTCTTCAGCTCAGGCTCCTACGAAAAAGGCGCCCTGGCGGACGATTCGTGAGGTCGGATTTTGCAGTTCCGTTTCCGTCGCACTCTCAGATGAAGCACATCAAGCTTTATGGAATGGAGTGCAAGCCAGTGTGTCGATACCACAATACGCGAAGGTTATTATGAAGCTCGAAAATGTGCTATCAGGAGACTTTTTCACCGAGTACATCAAAAAAGGTGGGCTTTTAGCGGAGGAGGTGCAAGCAATTGAAAATCACGCCCGTCAAGTCTAATACTCGTGCTTATTCTCCAGGCAATGTCATCATGGTCTCTGAAGGTGGGCCTGGAGTGGACGATAGGTTTTCGTTGAAGGAAGGTATGGAAAATCCTGAGGCTCAGTTGATTATGAAGGCAAAAGAAATCGAGAGCTATCAATATGAAATGACTGACTTTATCATGGTGTTCAGGAACCCTGCGCCTGGAGCTTTGCAAAGAGTCATACGAGCGGGCAGGTCTGCAAGGTACACCCGTAGCCTCTGCTGGCCGAAAGCATGTCAAAGCCAGATACCGTAAGTTGCTCTCGTGCCAGAGGATTTGACATCCTTGATTCATACACCTTGCACCCGAAATCCACTGTTTCCCTGCCAATTTGCTGAACTTGTCCCAGTCGTGGAAATCAACCTTCGCCTTCCGTCAATGCTACACGGCAAGAAAGGCTTTGATCGGCTAGTATGGGCTGCCAAAAATGTCCTCAATCAAAGTCTAACTTGGCTCTTTGTCGACTTAGACACAGGTAATCCATTCCGTTCCGCTGCAGAAGTCCCTCTCGCAGTTCTAACGATCTCACAGACCTTGGAGTCCCTCCTGATGGTCCATTAAATGGCCACCACCCCACTGTTCAATCACTAGAGTGCTTAACACAAGATGTTGCGCACGTCCTCTTCCCGACTACCCTCACAGGAGGCTTTGAAGACATGGCAGCTGCACCTGCGGAAGAACATCAAGAGTCGCTGTACGACCTTTTGGAATACCTCGATTTGCTATTTCTTGACTCGCCGCGGGTTCAGACCACGGATCGGATTGATCCTTTCCTCAGCCGCTACGCAGTTCCTGATCTTCCCGAAATGCTAGAGTCGAAGACAGCCTCGAAAACGGCGCATTCGATCAAGATCCTCACGTGGAATGGATTTATACCCTCGCGATGGATCATACGGTTGCTATGTGCTGTCATGTAGGTTTCCCATGTTCGAGTGGTTCTATGGATCTCATGCTACCACTTTTGCTGTTATTGAATGGGCTAACATTGCTACGGACAGCAAAAACTCCCGCGTTGAGAAGTTTCGGAAGGTTGATATGAGACATTCATGGCTCGCCATGAGCGTCAGTTCTTACAAAACACATGCGGTCCGCCAGATCGATGGGTACACGCTTCTGCTTCGACCTAAAGGGTTTAGCAATTCTCAAGGCCATGGAGAAGAGCAATTCCGTCCGGCGAGTGAACCTGGGCGGGGCGATGCTGATGCAGTCGAACAACAGCACATTCCGCAAACCCGTGACCAACCCGATGAGATGGATATGGATGATATCCAGCCAGCCCACGAAAATAAACCGGTTCAAGATACATTGCTCCATGCCGGATTCTGCGGCTATCTGTGTGCTGAGTACTCTGACAGTCTAACCTAGGTTGCTCGGAAACTACAGGCAATACCAGCAATGATCCAAAAATGCCGGAATCGCAGACAACACTGAGGTACGAGCAACTAGAAGTTCGCGTGCTGGGTGCACAAGAAATGAATTGAACGCCACAGAGCATTCGTAAATCTAAGGCGTCACTCATGAGACGATGCCGGAGATAAACCATTGTCTCACACACCAGAGACATCGCCTACTTCTTTCACATTGCTCTGGCCCTTGTCGTCGACTTTTGACAAGGACCAGTCGATTCCTTGTCTGGTGGAAACTCTAAGATGGTCTTTCCTTCCTGCAAGTAAAAGTATGACGAAGCTGTGGCTACCTTTGGTATTCCTTGTTAGGAGTTCTTCATGGCGACCGTTGCTCAAAAGCAACCCGCTTACACCCCGGGAAGTCACTGAAGGCAACGCGGTCGATAGTGGCATTGAAATGTGAGTATTCATCAATAACAAAGACCACCCCACATTCACATTTGAGGTGGTTTCATTCAATGAGAGTAGCTATAATGGACGATGAGCAAGTAGTGCCCACCCTTACGAACATGCATGACCTAGCAGGTAGAGCAAGAGTAGACACCGTGTCCAAGTAGACTCCCCTTCGAACTACAACTGTCGTGCACTGGGGTGGAAACGATGCAGTAGGGAGTGATGGAAATTGGGAGAACGCTGTTTGCTTCGCTGACAACAGGGTGCACTGGCAGTGGTGACCCTCTGGATCGCATCTCGTGCTTTCCCGCACCACGCTACTGCCTTGGCATTCTCTGTGATCCACAGCACTCTGGCACGCATAGATATTTTGATCCGCCGTTGACGCTACTGCGCACGTGATCTTCACGCTAACCATCATTCACCACCATGGGTGCTGTTGTTTCTACCTTGGTGCTTCTTGCACCCACCGTTGCTATCGGCGCTTTAATCAGCCAATTAATTGTTGAATCGGGCGGAATGGAAGACTTTCAATCAGAGACCGACAGCGATTATACCAGCTACTGGCGAGACTGGGTAAGTTCTGGTGGGTTTTTTTTTTTCAATCCGTTCTGTGGGTGGAAAGCCTCATCTCAATTTGAGGTGAAAGCAAGATCTGAAGCCCAACGCCCCCAAAATGAGACCACCCAAGAAACGAAGTCAATTGGAAATGAACGCAGGCTGACCTTTGATGGAAACTTTTCTCCCACAGTTCATTTCATCTCGTGGCAATGAATACTTCTGCGAAATCGACGAGGACTACATCACCGACCGCTTCAACCTGACCGGCCTTAACACGGAGGTGCACTACTATCAACACGCGTTGGATCTCATCACGGACGTGTTCGACTTGGACTGCGAGGATGACATGCGTGAGACGATTGAGAAGTCCGCCCGCCACCTTTACGGCCTCGTTCACGCGCGCTACATCGTCACCACACGGGGAATGGCCAAGATGGTCGAGAAATTCAAGAAGTCCGATTTTGGCCGCTGCCCTCGCGTCATGTGCGAATCTCACCCTCTCCTACCCTTCGGCCCCAGCGACAACCCAGGACTGAAGACCGTAAAACTCTACTGCGCCAAGTGCGAGGACATCTACAACCCCAAATCTTCACGCCACGCCAGCATCGACGGCGCTTATTTCGGCAGCTCGTTCCACAACATCCTCTTCCAAGTCTATCCGGCCTTGGTGCCCACGAAATCGCGCCGCCGCTACGAACCCAAGATCTTCGGCTTCAAGGTCCACCACGCCGCCGCCCTGGCCCGCTGGCAGGACGTTGTGCGTCGCAACCAGCGCAAGAGACTCGAGGACGCCGGTGTCGTGGCCGAGGGACAGCACCTTTACGTCGAAGATGCGGAGAGCAGTGACGGCGCCAACGACCGCGGCGAAGATCTGGACGACGATGAAATCGAAGGTGTCGGTGCAACTGACAACAGACTCGTCGTTGCCGGTGAAGAAGGCGAAGGTGTCGGCTTGCCAGGCGCTTCTGGCGGGGGTGTGGCAGCAGCTCAACCTGCACCTTGAAAAAAAAAGCCAACTGATCGCCAACGACACACAAGCAATCAACTTTTGATTTCACCAAGATCCACCCCCACACAAGCACAATTCACGCAGGCCTTCGATCCACACAGAGTCACAGTCACAGTCACAGTCACAGCTGGAGCTACAGTCCAACATTCTTGCTTCACAACACACCACGCGTGTACGCACAGCGGAGATGCGAAAAGATACGGCGAAAACGGGCAGGCAGAACGAAGGTGGCTTGCGACTGAATTGCCCAGCATACACGGGCCATCAACACAGACAGCGGCGCTTGTACCAGTTACTCGTTTTTGCTTGGGAAGAAAGGGGCCGACGGTGTCAGAAATCCGAGAAACAAGGATCGGCGCTCAATGGGCGTCAGAGGAGTTCAACCGCTGACTAAGTCAGGCAGTGCTTACAATTTGACACTACGCTGGGAGACCTTATGGGGCTAGTTTACAAATGAGAGCCAGCTGGTATGGACGCAACGAGGCAATGAGATGGTGGCGGTGACGATGACGATGACGATGACGATGATGAACGTGACGAGCGTGAGAGATGATTTCTGACACGAGGTGTAGAGGAAACCCGTTGAGAAACGCGTAGCCAGCAGGCGGATCAGCAAACAGAACAATCAAGAAACATTCAATGAACTTCCATGGAGCTATGTCGGTCTCATAACGCGTTCAGCCTCGGTCTAGTCGAAGTCCCTAGCATTAGCCAGGAGATTTTCTCTCCAGGTTTGGCCGGTGAGGACGCCTTCGCAGCACCCGCCGGTGTCACAGAGGAGGTATGTCGTAGGCCTTGGCTCGATTTCTAGTCTCGCCGTCTCCTCTTAGCCTTGCGCCCTGTATCTTCCTGCGCCTCGTTGTTGTCCTCGTCCGTACCCTTCTTCAAGTCCTCTAGCTTCAAGCCCCACATTTCTGCATCGATCCAGTCTTCTCCGTCCGACAACTCGCCCACGTGGCCCTCAGCTTTGCTCCATTGCCATACTTTATCTCGCATTCGTTTGGCTTTGATCAATTTGGCCAGCACGGCTTCGTAGCCCCGAACCGTCTCCTCCTGTTTTTGGATAAACATGATTAACAAGCGACGGGTTTCCATCAATTCGTCGACAGGGATTCCGAAACGGACAAGGCTGCGAGGAGTACGATGATTGGCTGCTAGGAGGGGTGGGAGGAGGAAGATTGGATCGGTTCGGAGCAGGTCAGAATCGACGGAGGAGGAGGTGGTGGAACTAGGTGATAATGGTGGTGTTGCTGCAGTTGAGTCGTTGTGTTCCGCTGCCAGGGCTCGGGTGATTCTTCGCGTTGGCACAGGTTGAGCCTCATCTTCAGATGGTATCTCCTCTGGTTGTTCCTGCTCTTGCTCATTGAACTCCGCTTCTGTCTTTGACGACTCATCTTCGGCGTCTTTGGAAGTGTCCAGGTCCGAAGGTGGATTTTTGGGATTCTCTTCTGCGTCAGGGGCTGCACTGTCTGTGTGGACACCGTTTGCGATAGGTTCGTCGCGATCTGGGCCACTTTTCTCCTCTGTTGACTGCTCTGGTCTTGAATCCGTCAGAACAGCCTCGACAGGGACCTTGGTTGTATCTTTGTTCAGGCTTCTGGATTGGAGCTCCGGCTCGTTTTTCTTAGAATGCGCTCGGTCGTGATTCTTGATAGGCTCAGCAGGAGCGTGACCATTGACCCCATTTTGCGAGACGGCATTCTCAGAGCTGCGCTTTCGCTTCCTGCTCATAGTCTGAATAGGTAATTTGAGTTTAGGATCAAAAAGATCCCAGTCGTCAGCACCCTGAGTGACTCCGCAAGGAACCCAAGCTTCATCTCCCATGAACTGTCTGCTGAGGTTTTTGGCTCGCCAGAGATTGGCCCTTTCTTGCCGTAGTGTTTCCTCGGTTGATTTGATCATATCGGGAAGGGCGGAATCGAGGAAGGGTAAAGATAGTGTAGGATGAGTTGCGAGCTCGGAAGGATGTCTTAACGGGCACAAGAGCTCTAAAATGGCTTAGTTAGCGACCACGAACCATACCAGCGTATATGAAGCCTCACCTTCAAGCCGGATACCAGCGTAGGGGTTTTCCTCTTCAGCATTGGCATCGGCATCGGCATCACTTTCGTCGTCGTCTAGTTCATCCCCGTACTCGTTAGACCGGATAGGGTTATGTTGGAGGATGTATCTTGTGTAGCCAGCGTGTTCGATCTTCTGCAGGCGCAGTTAGCTCCCTCTCTGAAAGACCCCGCCACGTGCTGTTGGGTGTGAACATACTTGTTTATGACCTTCTGGCCCATGTGGATAAGGCAAAGCTCCTGCGTGCACATAATTTGCGCCTCGGGATAGTTTATGGCCTCTGTTGGTGGCGGCAGAAATAGGCTGGTCAGTCGCGGCTAGAGAACAAAGGTCGAGTTAGTCAAGAGGCATTTGGCACCGGCGCAGTGCCCATGAGGGTCGTCTCTCACCGTCCTTTTCGCGTCGCTGCGCTCTTTTAAGGGCTGCGATCGTCTCTGCAATCTCGACGGCCTGAGGAGGCATTGTCGACGCCGGAACGGAGAGGGAGTGGGTTCGTGGTTAGGGATCACGCGGTTGCCAACTCGACTTAGTTACGACTAGGGTGAGAAGGACGACACGAAAGTGAGGAGAGAAGAGAGTGTCACAGGCTCATGGTTGCAAATGGCGTAGTAACTACTCGACCACAGAGATGTGAAATGAGAGGGACAAAAGATGAGGACTTGCTTGGGTTGAGATTCACAGGCTCCTCCCCCCAACTTGAAGCGCAACCGCAATGCAGCCAATCACGGTATGCGCCCTGAATCTCAGCCTCGGCATACCTCCCTGAAAGGACGATAGACGCCTATGACGCAATGAGGCCATGGAGAATTTTCAAGCTGCCACGACGCCGATGCACGATGCACGATGCACGATGCACGATGCACGCTCACCCGCTGTCCAAAAATGGCCGAAAGAGCAACACGAGGTACCATTTTTCTCCACTGGCTCCCAATTGTGATTCTCACGTTCAAGTTGGTGAATTTGCCAGCACCTTGTAGGTACTCTTCCATCTGCCAGACACGTCCGTCACGCCTTCTTGCGTTCCTTCTGCTTTGTCATGGACCGAGTCACCGGTCTCGCATCCTTCTGCGCATATATCGCCGCCGTAAAGGGACTATATTGAGTCAGCACTCGTACCAAAATTTGGGCCGAGAAATGGGTCATACTCTTCAAATTGGAGAGCACCAAGATACAGCAAAAACACTTCCAACGTGAGAAAACCCCCAGCGGCTCGACCATAATACAACGCTGTACCCAGGAACGAAAGAGTGCTCCCCCAGTACATCGGCGCATCGGTAACATTGAATGGGAACCCTTCGACCTTCTTCTCCATAAGAATACCAAAATAGTCGCCCAGGTATGTGCCAGTGACTCCTAGTGCGTACATGCTCGACAACACCAGGACGTTCCCAGCCACGAACAACAGAGCACCCAGTGCTGGCTGATGGAACGGAGGGTAGATGGGCTGTGCTTCCAGGGCCGATTTGTAGAATGAGTCTCGCAAAATCCCGATACCAAATATCGTGACTGCGAGTGCATAACATCCATAATATGGTGAACCGAAGGCCTTGGTCAGGAAGTGAGTTTTGTGCTCTTTGGGCACTGTCAGCATGAAATTTTCATGACAGGATGCTTCCCTTGCCTTGTCGAGCCACGATACTGTAGAATTTAGCAGACGCCGATTCACGGTGACTGTCGCGGACTTACTTCCAGAAGACGGGATTGAACGCGATCGCTGCTGCTGCAACTGTTTGGCGTGTCAGTGGGGGCACTCAAAGCAAACGTCTCTACATAGCCTTACTGTATAGTGATGGCTGTGACGTGTCAATGAAGCCAGTCTTTTCGCTCCCAGTGAGTCCGGCAAAAACGTTCTGAATTTTCTCCATTGTTTGGGGGATTTCGGCTATCTTGATTGTGACGTATAGAGAAGTAGAAGAGGAAGAAACCAAATATGAAATTGGTGCATTAAGTAGTTACCTGGTGAGCTTGGCAATTTGCATCACTGGCACTTCACCAACTAGTACTGCTAGTGCTCCAACTCCAGATTTCCACTGCTGGCACACCTCTAGATGTTGCTGCTTTAGACAATTTACTAGCTAGTCTTCTCCCCTAAATGATCATAGATTCTTCTACCTACCGAGTCAGATTGGCAAAATAGGTAGTATGGTTTCCAACAACACAAAGTCACGATACTCACTTGACAAGCTCCGGGGGCAACGCCCATGTGCTTGTGTTGAGCCTGCGGAACACGCTCTTACCACTGTTACACACCATCAAGATAGAGTCGGCTTCATCCTGAACCTCATCGAATATACAATCGTATTGGTGCTGGAGCCTACCAGGGAAGCAACGTATCACATATTTTTCTAATTGGCGCGCTACTCATCTAGAGATCGTAATTCATCATAAGTGTATGTTATCTTAAGGTCAGAGCGTTGCTGAATTCTTTCATTTGGTATATAAGTACAGAGTGTCGGTCAACACAGCTAGGATCACGTCCGACTCATGATGCCTAAACTTTGATAAGTACATTGCCTTTCTTGTCAGTCTTGACCCCTTCTCCGCCGGGCAGTATCTTCAGGGTTTGTCCGAAATATACGTCGACCACATTCAGGTGGATGCCGATCCATTCGTCTCGTTTATTAGGCAAGATTCGGTAAGTCAAGGTCTGCCGGCTGATGGGGACCAAGCTCAGCGTGCAAATCTTAGGCCCGCTAAACGCAAAATCTTCGTTCGCCTCCATTGAGATGTTGAACGTAAGGAAGTGCATGCTTGGATTTTCGATTGTGAAGGTGAGCCTATGTGCCACTACAGTCGGCACTGTTAGTGGAGCTGATACGGTGGTGAGCATCACCCTCGGCTCCGCCATCGGTGTGACAAGTCGAGCAGCAGCAAGCACTGTCGTATTGACGGTGTCGCAATCTCTTCTACGCCAACCAATTTCCAGTTCGAGGTCAACCGCGACCGTGTGCCGGTCTCCCAATATTAGCTTCTGCAAGGTCAAGTCAAAGTCAAAGATCTCGTTGTGGTCAGGTTCGATCGTCGATGATATGGTTTCCGGTTTGTTTGCACCGTCCTGGCTAGATTCAGCCTTGGAGCGGACTATTCCAGTGCTCGACGAGCAAACTGCCCCTCCCACAATCTTTATAGCTGTGAGAAGTATCCCTTCGATGATCAGAGGTTCTGTTGCAAAGGAGTAGATACTCGCCGCAACCGAGTATAAGTGTCTCAATCCCAAGGGAGTGGAAGTGTCAGAGCTTGTCGGCGGAGCTTCAAAGAAATTTGGCCAGGAATCTCTGTCTAGACGGGGTGTGAAGTCGTAATTTGCCTCAAAAGGACGAATTACTCCAATGTCGACGGTGATGACCTGGGAGAGAATCGTATCTTGCTCTGATACAAGACGATAAGTGGCTGTCAATTCAAGTTCATGGTCCACTGCAGCGGTCGTGTCGGTGATGGAAATCGAGATAGTAGCTTTCTCTGATGATGATAGCATGCCAAGGTCTCGAGAGGGCAGCACAAGAATACCCGATCCAGCTGACTCTGGCAGAGCAGCGCTTATTCCATCGCCGTTCCATTCAAGGCGCGCGGCGCCTTGGACTGGGCTGATCATACGCGCTGTGAGGGAGACCATAGCGTCGGCGTCCTCCTCGTTCAGAACGTCAAAGTTGACGGTGATGGTTTCGTTGGTGTAGTAGGATCTCTTCAGATTAGAGGCCGCAAGCTTGAGCTTAGGTGGCTTCGGTTGTACATGGACATTGTTGTAGGCATTAGATTCCTGTCCCAGTGACCGGGGAATTGCAAGCCCAGCTTTTGTCTCCCACCACTGCGCCACAGTGTGAGAAAAGTCGGATGTCGTGGCAGCAAGCGAAAATTTCTCGTCGTCGAGCATGAGCGTGATGGAAGCGACAGCGACCTCGCCTGCTTCTCTGGGTATGATGCGTAGTTTAAAGACTTTAATTTGGCCGGGTGGTATCAGTAGATTAGCATAGCCAGATTGTGAGGCAATAGCATTAGCAGAAGATCTTCTTGTTCCTGATAGTACCATCGATGGAGATTCGTCTAGCCGGACGTCGACGAAATGGACATTTGGTGTACTTGCTTCGCCGTCATTGTTTTGCTGATCTTCAGATAGCACATAGATGGGTTTGAGACTTCCTTCAAAGACAACTTTGATTTCAGAGATAGAAATCGCAGGGAGCTCGCTTTGTGTTCGAGATCGAATTATCAATTGGCACTCTAGTGCCTCCCCGACAAATACATCATGAGTCGAGAAGACGAAGGCAGCGGAGATGGGAGACAGGACTTCATCCATATCCACAGCGACAGACAAGCGGTCACCGTTCCAGTCGTAGGCTTTGATTGCTTGCCGTAAGTCATAGTTTGCGGTGGGTTTTCGATCAAAAACTTCGTTGGATAATTCCCAAAGTAGCCTGAGCAGTAGCTCACCATCTTTTAAATGACATAGACAGTCAAGAAGTGCCCAGCCTAGACCCTGTAGCAGCTTCCACCATCCTGCAGATCTCCACTGCCCACGAGACCAAAGTTGTTGCAGGGTCATAACGGCTGCCTCCCATGATTGTGTTTGTATCTGCTGAGAGGCCTTTTGTAGTGCGAGGATTTCGGTTTTTCGCAGCTGGCCTCGTTTTGTGAAGTGGTCCACTGCGGCCTCTAGTGTTGCGATAATCTCCTCAGCATACTTGTACCCAGGTTGTCCATCTACAGGAACTTCCCGGTAGGGCTCGAGAGCTAGGTATGTGTCGTAAAGATGAGCTTTGCTAGCCACCAAGGATGCAGGCGACCGGCCTGGTGAATGGCGGTCCTCTTCTGGGACTTGTAAAGCCCACGCCCGCCGAGCGAGGATCGACTTTCTTGAAAGATCCAACCAATATCCTTCATGATGAAGTTGCTCCCATGGCATCGGGCGTTCGCCTGGCGGAAGCGATCTCTCTCCATCGACATATATGGGCAGGAGGCCGGCATTATTGGTGAGATTCAGGAGGGGATATTCCGCTCGAGATACAAGATCCGCCATAATCCTCGCCCACGCAGATTGCCACGCTTCCCAGCCATAGTTGTCAGTTCCCTTACCTCTGCGATTGACCAGATCGCGGATTCGGTCTCGGTGAGTGACCCAGGATCTGACCGCTGTCGCGGACTGGTCTGTCCACAATAAGCAGCGGATCGTGCGAAGAGCGATGATATCTGCCAGAAGTCTAGCCTCATTAAAGCGCGGACTCCAAACAGCAATGGCGTCTATGATTTCAGGAGCAAACAAGCTATCATAAGCGGTTTCGAAGTTTCGACAGGCGGCGTCCATCTCTTGCCGAAATTCGGCAAAGACGCCCAATTTGAACTCATACCGGACATTCCAGCCCTGCAAGGACAGTATGCTTGAAGTCCCAGGTTGTATGGTAGGCTGAGGAATAGTGCTTCGATTACGCTTTCGTCGAGCGTGCTTTGAGAGGTCGCGATAATAGTCTACGCATACTGGATGAAGTGTGGAAAGAAGACTAGTCACAAAGGCTGTTATCTGAGCAGGCGAGGCATCATGTGCAATGTAGTATACGCTTTTGGAGTCAAGGCCTGCGGCACGGCGGATGTTGTTGACGCGCTCCTCAAGCTCGGAAACGGCAATAGCACCATTACCCAGCAAGACCACCAGATGCCTTGTTTTGTAATTGGCGGAAGATAGTACACTGCGGACATTGCTGATCTCGGATTTCAACTTATTGTCCTGAAGGGAATTCGTGTTGGGATCGGAACCAAGAGAGAAGAAACTTAGAAAAGCGCATGGTAGGCGGGACTGATGTTTCGTGATCCAGAGAGGAGATATGATGCCGTCGGGGTATAGTGGAGAGCTGGGGGTCAGAGGCGACAGAGGTGAGTGAAGCATAAGCGGAGGCGGCGGACTACCATCCGCATCAACAGCAGAGAGGCGAGGGGAATGAGGTGGTGGCGGTGCTTTGCGAGGGGGGAGAGTATAAACCTGCACTTTTTGTAAGCGTGCCGGTCTTTCTGCAAGTAACCTGCCTTCGGGAGCGCTGACCTACCCGTCCGACAGTTGCTATCTTGAAGACCCTACCATGTCTCGAGGCGAACGCCTGGGAATGCCAAGGGACATTGGAAGCGTCTTGGTCGCAGAAAGACTGGAGTAATTGCTCTGCGAGAGGCCCGCTCACGATCGGTGCATCGACTCTGACTCGGAAACCACCCTCGTGTAAGAACTCATGGGATTTTCCCGATATGTCTGGTTCGGGCGAGCGCCTCGTGTCTAAGCCTGAGAGAAGCAGGAGAGGCAAGTTATGAATGACATAGTCTTGTGGAAATCGATCCATGACTGCGTAGCATTTTGCATCTTGATCACCTAGAGCGTGCCATGGCGGAAAGCTGTAACTTTGTGTGCTTCTTTAAATTGGAATTGGCTCTCCTCGGGGTTGGTAAAAGCAAACCAAATGGGTCAAACTCCTCTGATATCGAGACGTTGAATGTGGAAGGTAGACAACAAGTGGACGAAGCGGCGGCCGACGAGTCGGCGCAGTTTCCCCATCTACCAAAGCCATCGAGCGAGATACTAGTCTGGGCGAGTACTCCGTACAGTAGGGCAGCACCAGCCAACCGTCTGACGAAACAAGTGCCTGCCCTGCCTGTATATTTCGGTCTCAACCCGCGTTCACATGTGTCGAGTTTCGAGTTCACCTCGACTCTATCTCAATTTTCTACAATGCAACGCGTAAACGCGTTTTGGCGTCGGAGCCCGCCAGAGAAGCATCGCGCCATCTATTTTGTCTCTTGCTGGGTGGATTATATACCAAATCCCGTCGAGCAGCGCACGCGTGACTCGAAACTCCGTTTCAGCCTATGGTAACAGCATGAACATTTACTCTTCCGGACCTTCCATTTTTACTTCACTTATCTCTCCCTGGCTTCGATCTGCCCCTAACGTCAGATTTCCTAGCCCTGCCTACCTAGGTGTGTATGCATGGAACCTTTCATGAGCTGCCCAAACTCGTATTCGACTTCCTTACCAAACTATTTGCGGGGGAGGGACCGACTCCGCCACTGCCTGGATCGTGCGTCGCTTGCAATTGCTTGAATGCAATAAGGTCCATCCCGTCCAGATGACCTCGACTCTCACATCGAGGTGTTCAATGATCTCTATCTGGGTGTTTCGCTTGCTGATCATGATGGCGATGATTCTGTGGCGGAGTGCCCACGCATCTCCCCAAAATTGTCCTCGACTCAAGCAGTAAACCATTGACATCTCTGGTTTATGAGAACTTTTTTTGTTCTACTTATTCCATTATTGTTCTAAAGGCTTCCCCCACAGCATCGCCCAAGATAAGACACTCTCTTGATATTAATCAATAATCAAGAACTTCATATCTCTCTGTCGTCATGTCTCGCCGGGAATCCGTCGGACGGGTCAGAGCCGCCTCGCAGTCCGAATCGGCACCACCTACTGTGAAAATGGTCTCCTGTGCAGTTCTTCCTCCTCGTCTTCCCTCGGCCATGGCACCGCCCACAAACATCGGGGCTTCTGGGGCCATCGGCTTTGACGAAGCGCTCAACTGGCAACACAACGAGCCGATTCGCGAGGAAGAAGAGCCTAGCCGACGGAAGAGCATATTCCGCAAAGTCGGCATCACCACGCAAAGGAAACGAGCAGCTAGTATTGGCCCGGAAGACGATGAACTGCCGCCGTTTGTGATGCGTCAAATACCCTACGACACCTGGCGCAAACATTACGCCAAGGATAAAGACGGAAATTACAGAGGCACCCATGCTCCCGCCGAAGATTGCCTCCTCAAGCCAGAAGACGTGCAGAAATGGCGACTGGGCGATCCAGTCACGAAAGCTGATAAGTGGACGCGAGGAAAGGAGGCTCTGCCGGTGTATTCTGAGGTCCGGGACGAGGGATTGCTACCGGAATATCAAACTGATCATGATGGTTCAGACCAGCCTTCTTCGAGTGCCCTGAACGAACCGATTCTGACTCCCGAGGACGACCGGTGGGCCGAATACATTGATGTTACCCAGCGGACACAGTCGCTGACACCACAACAACAGCAGCAAGTGCTGCCCCTTGCTCAGCCGCGCCACGCAGAAATCATCGCCGACGGCAAAACCGCTGCCGAAATCATCAGAGAAGCTCAGGCCAAGGGCAAGACAAAGTTAACATGGAGGCAAAAGCTGTCCAAGGGCGCCCAGATGACCATGGGGTCCTCCACGGCTTGACCAGCACGTGGTAACTGCTGTACCGGACCAAGAACCCGGAGGCTAGTATGATCAATTTATTAGGTTCTTAGTAGTAGAGAAAGGGGCGCGTGTGGCAATAGAGATTCTCCAATTATGGAATACTTACCTGCTGGTTAAAGCTCCTTCACACCGGCTTCCTTGACGCTTGTAATTATTCGCCTTCCTGCCCCCGGCTCGGCGGCTGCATTCGTGAGTGGCATGCTGGAAGTAGTCAAATATTCAAGAAGTACGTGGGAGCTTGAGAGCTTCCCGATGCAAGAGGAGGACATCTAGTGCCAGCAAGCGGTGGAGGACACCCAGGATTCAGCTTCGCACAGTCGACTGATCCGGCTGAAGGTGTCACTTCTTCTTCGCCAGACTAGCCGTTCTCGCCGCGGCTCTGAAAAGGGCGACAGTGCCTTCTCGCTCTTTATCCATAGCCTTGAGTCTCAGCGACTCCACAAGCTCGGTAGGGTCGTCTTGATCATTGCCGGTTTTCGACTTTAATTTCCGTCGTCGCTTTACATTTCCATTCCCTTGGACTACCATCCATTCCTCCACATCTCTGCCGACAGTTACGCCTGCACAGATCTTTGCGTGTGGCTTGATGGTGACATTCGCAAGAACTGTGACGTGCGGTTCAATCAGCACGCCTTGCTCGATCGTGGCGCCGGCGTGTATCTGCGAGCTAGGATGGATGTAGACATGGTCTCTAATAATGGTCTTCACAGGATCGCGCTCGTCATCATCACTAGCTTGATTGATGACAGGCGTCGGTGGGTTGCTCCCAGTTCCAGACGATCCTGTCACTTTTGCGTTCGCATTCGCATCTGTCGTTGAAGCTGGCATTGGACCGCCAATGACACATTTTTCGGAAATGACAGAGTTGTCGCCGATGGAAAGCGGCCCATAGGCCGCTATAAGTTGAGCCCGCGGATGCACCAGAATGTTTTCACCCAGAGCGATGGCATGAGTGCCGCGGACGTAGGCGCCGGGATCAAGATGGGTCGATTGGCCTACGGTCACTGGAGGTCTGGCGGACCCTGATGTTGTCGTCGCTGACGTTTGAGTGGCCATTGTATCATATGTTGGTGGGATTCATAGGATGTAGATGATTCAGAGTGGATTTCAGGGGAGGTTGGAATAGTGGAACGAGAGAGGCCGAAGGGCTCGACTTGCAAGGGGAAGAAGACGAGAAGCGTTACTTGGAACGCGTCGGCGGTAAATGAATTGACGCGTCTGATTGGTTGCCTTGGGCCATAATTCCACGGCGACTAGTATCATTTGGATTTGAAGTTGATGAGATTAGAACCGTTAATTCAATTCTGATTCCATCGATGAGTCGCGGAAAAGAAGATGTCGTACTACGATGTCGACGCCATACTCACAGATTCCCAGAAATTGCCATGCACGTTCGAATTGGATGTGCCTGGCCTTGGGTACCTTGAAGGCAACGCCGGGGGGACGGTGAGCTCGTCCACACAAGACGAATCTTACGATGTCCCGAGCGACTAACACATCACTCTTAGGTGAAGGCAGGCACCAAAATTGATCTGCCCATGTGGTTGGCCATTATGCTAGCAGCCTCGACGGGGTAAGCCCGTACAATTCGGTTGTGCTTCTACGAGGGCTTTACAAACTAACCTAGTTTTTATCATAAGGAACACTACCGGAGCTCCTCGCCTGGTTACGTTGGACTTTCCACTGCCTCTGCAACAACGTGTAATCAATGCTTTGAAAGCGGATCCTAAGAGTGTTGATTTACGTGCTCAAGCACCTCATTTCTATGCCCTAGGCGCGCGAATTATGGACCTGTTCGAGGACCGTGCGGTGTTGGATACCCTGCTAAATGTGAGTGAAAACGTTGCACTGACCTAACTTGGATACTTTGGATCAGCGGTGGTAACAAAATAATCTTGTTAGACATTTCAAAAAAGGGCAGCGGAGATTGCAGACCAGGCGCACAATCCACGTGGAGCGCTGGGCGAGGGAGCCGAGTTTCTCAGGGGACTGGATGAGAATGAACGCCAGCTTTTCAAAGCGGCACATGAGGGTTCCAAGAGCGTGAGAACGTGGATCCAAGATCTGAAGAAGAATGTATAACATGAACGTTATTGATTGACTATGAATGACGATACGCTTGTACGCAGAAATCTTGAAGCATGAAAGTAGATTCGGCAGCGATAGGCCATTCTAGCCAACACCACCGGCAGCTTCTTTGACTTTGCCCAGTTCTGGAGCCTCGTCGATGAACTGGGGTGGCGCAACTTCGTCCTGCAAGAACCCGGGTGTGCTTTCGCTGACGCCCATCTCTTGCTCAAACATCATATCCTCGCCTAGAGCCTCGAGTTCCGCGTCCAGCTCGGCTTCATCGACATCTTCCGGCACATCGTATGCGCGACTGATACTCTCGTTAATCTCGTTGCCGATTTCCATCAGATCCGCCATTTCATCTTGCATCTGTTCAATCTTGTCGATGTTGATCTTCCCATACTGTTGCTTCAGCGCTTTGTTGGTGGTTTTCATTGCGTCGACGGTTGTCATGACGTTTTTCAGATTGTCCTGCATCATCCCCGCTTGCTCCATGTTCCATGACTGTTGCTGTAGCTGGCTTCTCTGAGATTCGTACATCTTTCGCTGTTGGAGGACCTTCAGAGCCTTCTGCTTGATTGCTTGTTTTCCGGGACCATCGCGCATCTTTGAGAGTTTCTGCTGATACGTAGAGAGTTCGGCGTTGACTTTGGCAAGTTTGACGTCGATCGAATCAATTCTTGTATCGACCTATTACTTGAGTCAGAGGCGCTGTACCGGTGAAGTGGAAGGCGGGGTACATACATTCTGAATGGCGCTGTTGAGGGTGGGTTTGGGAGCGGTGTTTTTGGATCCAAAGAGTCGATTCATCTTAGAGATGTAGGTTCTGAAGCCTCTGAGAGTTTATAAACAGCCAGCATGGATTCGTTTTGGTCATTTGGCTGTCAAGATTCACTTGGAACGATGGTGACAGAAAGTTGCCTGCTGGCTGTTACTGCTGTGTTGTGCCGAAGTTTACCCAGAGTCGTCTGTCACGTGGCAGTCCCCATAAGGCGAGAAGGCTCGTAGGCAAATTTTGTACATTGGGATTGCCGTGCTCTGCCGTGGAATTTCCTCCATGGGGTGCGAGGCCAATTTCGCAACATTCTCAATATATGAGCGATCTCCTCTTGTACAGTTCGAAAGGGCATTCAACGCATCATCCGTCTGCCCTTATTTCCTCTAGTAGTATCAAATTTACCATCACTATCTCCCAATCAATATCCCGACCTGCTGAAAGAGTGTGCTCTATGCTCGTGCTGTGTAGGGATCCTAGTGACCTCGGTGCCTCGTTTACAAAGCACATGTGTTGGTACATCGCCTGTTGCACAACGTGGAAGCGATATCGCCCCAAAGGTCAGGGGGGAGCCACGCATCACTGGACGGATCTGCAGGCTCGCAGATTGTGGTATTTGAGATTTCAAAGGCCTTGGACCATCACCTGAAATCCTCACGTGCCTCGACATTTTTGTTTGTAGTGGTTGTGTTTATTACTATCTAGGTGTTTACCCCAATCCAAGAACAATGGTGGCGGTATCCAGAAGCCGGGAGCCCGGACATACGCAAAAGACGTTTTCTTCAAAGGTTCAGGCGGCTTGAAAATCGGGCAGTCTAGGGAGCCATGTGGCAGCAAGGCAAAGTCTGATGACGGCACCAAAGCACATGGATAAGATGTCGAGCCTATGAGCCCTAGGCATCTTAGGCGCTAGGGTAGTGCTAGGGTAGCCTAGAGGACGACCTCCAGGCGGGCGGCGCAAGGAAAAGGGGCGCTTGTTTGTGGAGGCCGCCGGCAAAGCACCGACTCCAGAGTACCAGTCCAACTTGCAGCCGTGAGCCCCAATCCCGATTCAAGAAGGTCACTTTGCCTGCTGCCCAAGCACCAACAAGTCACTTGGTCTCTTCCTCCATATTCTGTTCGCGCGCCTGCTTGCCCGGTCGCTACCAATCTTCTAGTAGCACAGTTCCAAACCCTTCTTGGGTCATTGTATCACGGTGCTGAAAAGCCTGTAACTCCTCCAACCTTTTAATATTCTCAATCGCCGCGCAAAAAGGCCGACCATCGTGCCGCCGCATCTCCAACCGGTCGCCAATTCATCCTCCTCACAAATACCCTCACCATTGTTCTTCACATAGAACTCCAGTTCCCAACGTGAATTGCGGTGCCAGTCCCTCACCTATTCTCTCAGGCGCTGGACTATTGTCCTGATATCTCTTCCAGTCACTCCTTTGTAACATTAGGTAAATATGGAATCTCACAAATCCCGAAACCCACCATAACAACCCGTCTCAAATTTTGCAAACCACGATTCCTAGAACTGACTTGCTTTGATCTCCTACCAGTAGCGCTGGGCCGCCTGTCTATGTCTTACTCAATATCCGATTCACGAGCAACGATTACCAACGGCCCACCTAGCCATTATCATATACCTTCTAGCCCGTACGATTACTAGGGCCACAGACCTCTCTGTCGCAGGAAATAAATACCCGCAACTATGTTTTGGCGATTTGGAGGATATTCCCAGATATCCACAATTGATACTCTGCTCGACAAGCCCAATATCAAGCTCGAAGATCTCCTCGAAGAGTCCGACCTCATACAGGAACTCAAGTCTCACCATACGAAGCTGATAGAGTATTTGCGCGATGATGCCAACCTCTACGCCCTCCTACAATACGTCATTGCCCCAGGTCCGAAAATCGACCTTCATGAAGAAGACGAAGAAGATGAGAAGGGCAAACTACCTGTGACCTACGACGAGGAGGAGGATGAGCCGGATTCGAAGCCTCTCGATGAGGAACAAGAGAAGACCGAGAAAAAGAGATTGAAATATGCCTTTGTTGCGTGCGAGATTCTCTCTTGCGAGACTTGGTCTATAACCGAATCTTTGATGGCCAATACGGTCTACCTCACCGAATTTTGGGACTTTTTGCGCAGACCTGCTCCTTTGGATCCTCTGCAGGCAGGCTATTTCACAAAGGTCAACGAAACTCTATTGGAGAAAAAGACCGAGGACATGTTGGATTTCTTCAAATCACTTCCTGGCATTGTGCCCGCCATTCTTCAGCACGTCGATTGCCCGATGGTGATGGATTTGCTGTTGAAAATCATCAGCTTGGAGAAATCCGATGGGGGCGCCGGCATTGTCGACTGGTTACATGGCCAAGACTTGATCCCTATGCTCCTCTCGAACCTATCTCCAGAATGTAACTCATCGACTCAAACTTCCGCAGGTGATTTTTTGAAGGCGATTATCACCATATCTGCAAATGCCGCACAAAATGAACAATCCTGTATCGGACCTAACAGCCTCACGAGGCAACTCGTTTCCGAAAAATGCATCAGCCAGCTTATCTCGTACATGCTTCAAGGCGGCAACCCTCTCACTGTGGGAGTTGGAATTGTGATCGAAGTCATCCGTAAGAACAACTCCGATTACGATCCCGATCAAGGGCACAACCCCGATGCTCCTCCAACGAGTCATGACCCTATCTATTTAGGCACTCTTCTCCGGTTGTTCGCCCAGCACGTCCCTGATTTCATGAACCTCATCCTCAGCTCGACACATACCGTCACAAAAGGCGAAGAAACCAGTGTGGTTGAGAGGGGCCATCTCAAATCTGCATGGGGGACTCAGATCGAACCACTCGGATTCGATCGTTTCAAGACATGCGAACTAATGGCAGAGCTCTTGCACTGTAGCAACATGGGTCTTTTGAATGAGAGGGGCAGTGAAGAATTCATAAAGGCAAGAGACATTGAAAGAGAGAGATTGAGAGACCAAGGAGCGTTCTTGTCAATGAAACAGCCAGAAGACTCTGCCGTGGACATCTCCGCAAGCTCTTCGAAGTTCGAAAACGCTTTCACCCCTTCTGCGTCGACATCGACAGAAGAGCTTCGCATAGCTAATCTTAATGACGAGGATGGCTTCGAGAAGGTGGCTGTGTCTGAGGCGACCGATGCAAGCTCGACCACCAAACAAGAATCGGAAGAGTCAAACGCTGCTCAAAATTCTTCAGACCAACCATTGACACCAACTGGCAATCTACATGAAAATGTGCGGCGATTGAGTCTGGAGGACACCGACATGACAACACCTCCTAACGAACCAGAGACAGCCACCCATACTCTGGGCCAGGAGAGCCAGTCCACTGACATTTCTCCTCATCCCGAGGACAAGCCTGAGCCCCTTTTCTCAAAACCCGCAGATCCTAACAAAACACCTACCGCAAACAGCCCCGAGCCGCCCCGAAGCCCTTCAGCAGCCAAAGCTCACCCAGGGGCAAACCAGTTCGAAGGGGAGTCGTTCCAGAGTGCCCCAGATGATACAATGCACGCAGCCGAGCCGGAACAGACGGCTTCAGATGATGCGCCAGTGGTAGGAGATTTTTTGAAGATCATGTTTGTTGAAAATAGGGTTGTTCCCACAATTCTGGTAGGCACATTTCGTCCGGATATTGTTATCAGTCACCTAACTTGAAATCAGAGCTTCTTCTTTCGTTTTCCGTGGAACAACTTCCTCCACAATGTTGTCTACGACGTTGTTCAGCAGGTGTTCAATGGCCCAATGGACAGGGGTCACAACCGATTTCTAGCCTTTGATCTTTTCGAAACTGGCCGAATTACCGAAGCAATAATCGAGGGCCAGCGTCGAAGTGACGAGGAGCAGCAGGCCAGGAATATGCGGCTGGGATACATGGGCCACTTGACCCTAGTGGCAGAAGAGGTCGTTAAATTCGGCGAGCGTCATCCCAGAGAAGTGCTTTCCCCCACTGTTCAGGACTACATTTATTCCCAGGCCTGGGAGGAATACGTTACCAAGACACTAGCCGAGACTAGAGAACGAGATAATGCGATACTGGGCGGTTTTAGACCGGACAACGGCCTCGGCCCAAGGCAAGCTGTTCTCAATGCTGTAAGCTCAGGTCAAGGCTTTGGTGGTTCAGGCGCATTGGCTGGTGTCGGGCTAGGAGGTGGCCAACATGCCCTGGACAGCATTGACCTGTCAAACAACGGAAGTGCGACTAGTGCCGGATACAACTCGAGTTCAAGCGGCTTTGGAAGCTCGTCGGATGATGATGACGAGGACATGGATGATGCAGAGGATGAAGAACAATCGAGATCCGTTACTCAGCTTTCTGGGGCTGATAATGGTCTCGTATCGGAGAATGTAAGTGGGACCAGTACAGGACGACAATTGTTCTTCTTTTAGGCTAATGATGCATTGCTCCCCTACAGTCTGATCAACCAATACCTTTACTGCCCCCTCCGCCAGCACCACTCAACATCGAGCCATCACGTGCTCGTCGACGGTTGGCTGATCGCTTAGCGAGACACAAGCAAGAGGCGGAGCAAGAAGTGGCTGCTGCAGAGTTCGGATCCGAAGCAGATGATCCTTTCGCAGCCCTCGGTAACAGCGATGACAACGACGGGACGGACCCGTTTGCGCTGGATGAGGAGGAGCAAGATATCACGACGTTTGGGAAGCGCACCAACGCTCATTCCTCTAAGCAAAACACCAACGATCACCACAGCTTTTCCGTCAGCAGAGGGTTGACTAGTCTCTTTACCCCTAGTTCGAGCCACGATGCTCACGACCAAAATCCACACGATGATTTTGATGGGTCATTAGATTCATCGTCAGAAGGATCTGGGTCGGACATTGATACAGAGACACAACCTTTAGAGGCGCGAAGAAGCCTTGAAAGACGACCATTGGAGGTCTTTGAAGATGAAGAGATGGGGGAAATGGTTGCTCCCTCGGACGAGATAGAGAGCAATAGCTCTGACGAAGAAGTCCTCAGTCCAGCCGAGAAGGAAAAGCTGGAAGGCGCGTTTGGAATGAGAGATGAAGACGAGCAGGACTCGGAATTCGCGGGACAGGCGGATCACGACGACGACGACGGAGACTTAGTTGAAATTGCGATGGGCCCCAGTGCGAAGCGAAGGTCGAGAGGCTGAGCGTGCGACATCACGCAAAGATACAGCTCGATCTTAACAATAATTTGGACAGCGGCAGGGCGATTGAGCTGGACCAGCTTCAGCCGCCAGGACTTGTCGCCAGCTTGACGCGCCTTGCCTGACATACGCAGCTAGGAAGGAATGTGTCGATGGAACATCGATGTACGGACAGGACGATACATTTTTGTACAATTATCGCTTCTTTGATGATACCCCATACACATTCGGTCAACGAAATACAACAGTGAAGCATGGAACTGGATACCTCAATTTCGATCAGAGCCACAAGACGGGTACATGGGGATGACCTTGTACCCAATTTTCTTCTTGACTTCGGTAGTGGGCATTTCTTGAAGTCGTGACGCTCAGGCTAGGATCCCAAGACTAAATAATGGCTTGGTGGATTTTTGATCCTCGTAGTGTCGTGTCCAGGCCACTCCCTACCAGCCAGAGTTAAGATAGCTGTGGCCTGAACGCCTGCAACATCTCGTTCACGCTGCCAAACTTCTCCCTCGGCTTGCCCTTCTCCATACCCAAATTCTTCTCTGCCTGATCGATGCTCTGCCAATTATCCCAATGCACTGGTCGCAAGGGAAGCTTCAGAATTTCAGCATCGGCTTGAACACCCTTCCACCCAGCTTGAGACAGAAGTCCCGGGCTTGATCCTTCCGCAGTAGACTGCTGAGCGACTTTCCTTTCCCAATCCTCCACAATGGCTTCCGCGGTTTGGAAGGCATCGGTCATTGTACTTGCAATGACCCCCGTCGGCCCACGCTTCACCCAGCCTGAACAATACAGGCTGGCTTGGAGTCCGTTAGTGTCGACGACTTCCAAGGGTATGATTCTTCCGGTCCCGTCATGTCGAATGGTTCCGTTGCGTTCGTCAAAGTCAGCTCCCAAATCTGCCATGCCAGGAATGGCTTCGGCTCTGTAGCCTATCGACCGGAACAGTGTTGAAGTGGGTATCACCTGTGTCTCTGCCGTATTTGTCACTTTAGAAGTTGGATCTGCCAAATTTTCTAACTCTGTCTTTGCAAACGTCACTCCTTCGAGTCGGTCAGGGTCGCTCTGTGACCGATTCAGGGATTTGGGCGCAAGCAGGAAGTCCAAGGACCAGAATTTTGTGGCAGATTCCTTTCCAGGGCTGCCTTTCTTCAGAAGTTCCATTAGTCGTCTCTTGGGGCGAGGCAGCTTCGACAAGTCTGGTGGAAACAGATCGTCTGGTATAGGCTTGAAACCTACATCCTCCAGCTGCAACAGCTCGCGCACTTCCTTGATTGTGAAGGCCGCTTGCATCGGGCCGCGTCGGCCGACAACATGAACGCGCCTTATCTTGCTTGTAGCCAGAGCTTCCAATGCATACTCTGTGATATCTGTCTTTTTCAAAGCGTCGATCTGGCTCAGCAGTGTTCTGGCCACATCCAATGCCACATTTCCTTGCCCAACGACCACTGCCGTATCTCCAGCGGTCAAATTGGGATTGAGGTCGCGGTACTCGGGTAGACCATTGTACCAACCCACAAATGCGCGTGCCGAGTAGATGTGTGGTTTCTCCTCGCCTTCTAGGCCAATTTTTCTATCTTTGGACGCGCCGTACGCAAAGACTATGGCGTCGTAGTGCTTGCCAAGCAAAGGAAGGGGAAGATCTTGGCCAAGATTCACGTTCCCAATGAAGGTGAAATCAGGAGAGGAGGCAACGGCTTGGAATGTATCTTCGACATTCTGCGAGAGTTGTCAGAAAGGTCAACGGCGCGAATAGCTCAAGACTTCCTGACCTTTACCTCTGGATGATCTGGAGCTACGCCAAACCTGACCAGGCCAAAGGGTACAGGAAGCTGCTCATACATGTCGATGCGCGTCCCTGGTATCTGACGCATCACCTTCTGGGCCGTGTAGAAGCCGGCTGGTCCAGAGCCGATGACAGCAACTGCAGGCCCAGCTCTGGTGTGAACATTGCTCGCCCTTGTTGCATGACTGAAGCTCTGTCGGCAAACATGGAAAGCGGTGAATACAGGGGCATAGGGAAAAGAATCAGCTCTTTTACAAATTATATGGCGCAGGCATCTGTTGATCAACATGGCCACAAGAGAAGAACCGTCGCCATCATCCTCCTTACACACAAAAGAGTAGATTTCTCAAAGGCGCAGTCACGGTTGGAGACAGCGTGACTCGGACGCTGAAGACGTTATCGATAAGAAATTATCGCAGTCGTTGTAGATTCTGATGTCACGGCCTTGAGTGGCTTGCCATCAGGCAGATCCTATCCTCGTGTGTTGATTTATTAAGATCATTCTTCCTTGTCTCGTAAGTCCTGGCTAGATATTCCCTTCCGAGGACCTCAGTCATTTTCACCGGCGTCACTCTGATTCTTATCCTCGTCGCTCGCTTGCATTTCAACTACATTCCAAACATAAATAGTATCGCGATGCCTAGGACGCGCACCAAGCAACCACAACATCAATATAGTCGCCAACAGGCTCCAATTCCCTCGACATTCACGGACTCACTCCCGCTACCAAGCCTCATAGTCTTCGATCTCGACTACACGCTATGGCCCTTCTGGGTCGACACCCACGTTTCATCCCCCGTGAAACCTGCGCACCCATCATCCACCTCCACACAAGCCAACGCCCCATTAGGATCTGCACAGATAAACACAAAGATGCTCGACCGCTGGGGTGAATCGTATTCATTTTACTCCGAGGTACCTTCGATTCTAGCCGCGGCAATGGAGAAGGGCGTTATGATGAGTCTTGCAAGTCGCACGCACGCGCCTGATCTAGCGAAAGAGATGTTGCGGGGATTACAGATCGCTGTTGGTAGTGGTCGCCCCGAGAAAGAGAGCGAAAGTAGCGACAAGAAGGTCCTCAGAGCGTGGGATTTCTTCACATACCCGCAGATTTATCCAGGTTCCAAGACGGCACATTTCCGCAAGATACAGCAGCAAGTGCAATTACCACCTCCCGCGCCTGCCTCCTCTTCCCGGCAGACACAACAACACACTCGAAAAATCCCTTTTGAGGATATGCTCTTCTTCGACGACGAGGCCCGCAATCGCAACGTCGAGACCGACCTGGGTGTCACCTTTTGGCTTGTCCCAGACGGCGTTGACTGCGATGAAGTCGACCGAGGGATATGGGAGTGGAGGCGACGGAGGGGCATCACAGATAAAGATTTGCCAAGTGGACGGATGCCTGAAGGCGTCGCTGAGCTGGAGGCGTAAAGGTCCCCTTTTCAGTCGAGTATCGGCATGGCGGACGGCGTTACCTTTAGGCACAGATGCTCCTGTTTAACTCCAGCACCAACGCGCGTTCACATATGTTGAGGTCCAAGCTTACCTCGCCCCTGTCTTGATTGCATGTTCTAATAGTGGAAAAGGCGTGTTTCGACAGTCTCAACACATGCACATGCGCGTTGGCGCCGGAGCTTGCCAAGTGAATATGGCGACTCGGTATTAGAAAGCCTGCCACTTATCTTGCTAACCAGCTCGGGGTCTCCTGCTGAGTTACCTGATCACTCTGGTCCAGGGATCACGCGTATACATAGAATAGGCTTGAAGATTCGGTGGGAATGCATCCATAGATAGACCGAAGCCCACACCGTCGGTAGAGATCATTTCGATTGTGATATGCCAGTGCATAGCTGATACTATCTCGTAGGCGTCTACCCAAGCGAGCCGGTCGACAAAATACTTGGCACGGTGATCCACTCTTTACTGTATGGGTTCATGTTTTGGGTGTGAGGAATCTATCTCGAATCTATCTTTACTGTTAACGATGGTGGGAAATGGTTGCCTCGACGGTATCTGCATACATCAAAGGGCGTGAGCGTTATGAGGCTAAGAAGGGGGTGCTGTAAAATATGGTAATAGGCATGGTTGATAGTGGAACAGAAGTCTAGGTGTCAGACAGCCCTAATATACAGGCAACACTCCTGCATCGCCCTGCTTGGAGGGGCTCCGCAGCGTCAACCAGAGAATTATTGTGATCGCCAGGCAACTAGGTTGGGGTCCTCATGTCCTCCAACTTTAAATGTCAATACTATGACATGACATTCTTTCGTTGGGAAGGTGTGGCGAGGAGAACCCCGCGGCCTGAGAGTGCCTATTAACCCCATCCTTGTCTGCCTTTTTTTCTATCCCACATCACCGTCATTCTCTCAATTCCCCTGCTACGCACAATAATTCACAAATCTCCCTTAAGTCCGCGCACCACTACTGTAGTCTGTGGCGAAGAAACAGACAGATCAGTGCGTAGCCATCGAGCACTACCACTCGTTTTAACGCCACTCTTTGGAGACGATTATTTGCATTCTCCCAACCTTCGCACACGACTTATGTCGCCGCCTCTAAATCGTGAACGCTTCATACCTCTAAATTCATCTCCTCATTATAACTATCGACCTAATGGCTCCTAAAAAGAAGAGCGGTAAGAAGCAAGCGGATGATTGGGAGTCCGAACTGGGAGAGACCGCCGGCCCGATTGCTCAGGCAACGGAAGATGCTAAGAAGGACGAGGCAGAGAATGGCGACGAGGACGCAACGAACGGAGGTGGTGGTGGAGGAGGTCTCCTGGCCGCCTTGCGAAAAAACAAGGATAGACGCGCCAAAAAGGGAAAGCAGAACCTCAATGACTTCGTTGATGGCGAAGACCCAGATGGCGCTGTACCCGCTGATACTGCAAACGACCTCGCTTCAAAAGCCCCTCCCGAAGCAACCTTCGATGACGATGACGACGTCTTTGCCCAGAACCCAAAGAAAGGGAAAGGTGCTAAAAAGCATGCCGAGAAAGAAGAGTCACTTGCCGCAGACGAGGACGATGATGGTGCTGACGGCGGCGGCGTGAAATCCAAGAAGGAAAAGGAGCGTGAAAAAAAGGAGCGCGAAAAGCAGAGGAAGAAGGAACAGGTAAGGAGCTCATCCCGACTGAACCAATGTTTCTTCGAACACTAATCACATCTTCAGGCTGCGAAGAAGAAAGGCGCTGCTCCCGCACCTGCCTCCAAGCCTGCAGCAGCAGTACCTGTAGTCGCAGAGAAGGTTGAAGTTGCTGCTCCTGCACCGGAAAAGGACGAAAAGTCAGGCAAAAAGAAGAAGGTCCCTGGACATCTAGCTGCCATTCAGAGGCAACAAGAAGCACTTGCCAAACAACGGGAAGAGCAAGCTAGGAAAGAAGCCGAGGAGAAAGCTGTTGAAGAGGAGCGCTTGAGACTCGAAGCTGAAGAAGAGCAAAAGAAAGCGGAGGCGAGACTGCGAAAGAAGGAGAAAGAGAAAGAGAAGAAAGAGCAACTCCGAAAGGAAGGCAAGCTCTTATCCGAAGCCGACAAGAAGAGGAAACAGCAACAGGAACTTAGGTTGAAGCAGATGCTAGAGTCTGGCGTCAAGGTTGCCGGCTTGGCTGACGGCACTGAAGAGAAAAAGAAACCGATCTCGTCGGAGAAGAAGCGCAAAGGTCCCAAAAAGGAAGAAGTAGACCTGGATGCTGCCGCCGAGAGGTCTAGATTAGAAGCCGAACGTCAACGCCAGGCGAGAGAAGCTGAAGAAGCGGCGGCGGCCGCCGCCGCCGCCGCAGAAGCAGAAGCAGCCGCCAAAAACGATGAGTCATCTGAGCTTGACGATTGGGAGAAGGCTGCCGACGAAGATGTGAAGGACAGCTGGGATGCGGAAACCGACGAGGAGACGCCCGAGGTCTCGCAACCTCCATCTAAACCTGCCGTCAACGGTAGCGCTCACAAGACTGAAACAAAAGTCGGCACCAATGGTGCTGCAACCAAACCCGCCACAAGTCTTAAAGCTGCTGAATCAGCGCCTCCGCGCAAAGAAAAACCGATCGAGTCCGATACCGATTCAGAAGACGAAGACGACTCATCAGAAGATGACGAAGAGACGACGGCTACTCAACGTGCAGCGGCGCAAAGAAAGGCAGAGGCCGCAGCCAGGAGAGCGAAAGCCCATGAGGAAGCTCTCGCGGCTCGATCGAAAGACAATCTTCGATCGCCTATCTGCTGTATCTTGGGACACGTCGATACCGGTAAGACCAAGCTTCTGGACAAAATCAGACAAACCAACGTCCAGGAAGGGGAAGCCGGTGGTATCACGCAGCAGATTGGTGCCACATATTTCCCTAGGGAAGCCCTGGAACAAAAGACAGCCGTTGTCAACCAAGACGGCAAGTTTGAGTTCAAAGTACCTGGTCTCTTGGTCATCGATACGCCTGGCCACGAGTCTTTCTCCAATTTACGATCTCGGGGTTCATCACTCTGTAACATTGCAATCTTGGTGGTTGATATCATGCACGGCCTAGAACCACAGACCTTGGAGTCCATGAGGCTACTGCGAGAGCGCAAAACGCCATTTATCGTAGCTCTCAACAAAATCGATCGTCTCTACGGCTGGAAGAAGATCGATAACAACGGTTTCCAGGACAGTTTGGCGTTCCAGTCCAAGGGAGTTGTGAACGAGTTTGAGAGTCGATTACAGGAGACTAAGACTGCGTTTGCAGGGGAGGGATTCAATGCTGAATTATTCTACAACAACAAGGACATGCGGAGATACGTGTCTCTTGTCCCGACTTCGGCACACACAGGTGAAGGCATACCGGATTTGCTCAAACTACTCGTCACACTGACCCAGGAGCGCATGACCTCTGCACTTATGTATCTCTCCGAAGTTGAGTGCACAGTTCTCGAGGTCAAAGTGATTGAGGGTCTCGGCACAACCATCGATGTCGTCATCTCGAATGGAGTGCTTCGAGAGAAGGATCGGATCGTGTTGTGTGGCACAGATGGGCCAATTGCTACGAATATCCGTGCATTGTTGACACCGGCTCCTCTCAAGGAACTCCGACTCAAGTCGCAATACGTGCATAATAAGGAATGCAAGGCAGCTCTGGGAGTCAAAATTGCGGCTGATGATCTCGAGAAGGCCGTGGCAGGGTCCAGACTTCTTGTAGTTGGGCCTGATGACGATGAGGAGGATCTGATGGAGGATGTTATGGCTGACCTGCAGAATCTGCTCAGCAAGATCTCCAAAGACAACCGAGGCGTCAGTGTCCAAGCTTCCACCTTGGGTTCTCTCGAGGCGTTGCTGGAATTCCTCAAGGACATGAAGATCCCCGTGGCCAATGTTGGTATAGGCCCAGTCTACAAGCGAGACATCATGATGGCCGGTACAATGCTGGAGAAGGCCAAAGAATATGCAGTGATGCTTTGCTTCGACGTTAAAGTCGACAAGGAAGCGCAACAGTATGCGGATGAGAACGGCATCAAGATTTTCACGGCCGATATCATCTACCACCTGTTTGACAACTTCACAGCACACATGAAGCAGCTCCAGGAACAGAAGAAAGAGGAAAGTAAGCTGCATGCAGTCTTTCCGTGTGTCCTTCATCCTATCCAAGTTTTCAACAAGAAAGACCCTATTGTGGTGGGCGTTGATGTGGTCGAGGGCAGTCTGAGACCTCTGACCCCCATCGCAGCAGTGAGAACAAATGCTGTGACGGGTGTGAAGGAGATCATCGCCATGGGCAGAGTGTAAGTCATGCAAAATTTCTTGAGTGAGAAGCAGGCTAACAGGTGCAGATCCTCGATTGAACGTGAACACAAGGCAATTCCCATCTGCAAGAAAGGGCAGCCCTCGGTAGCCGTCAAAATCGAGGGGCCCAACCAACCTATGTACGGGCGACAGCTCGAAGACAAGGACATACTATACTCGCTCATTTCGCGCAAGTCGATCGATACGCTCAAGGAGTTCTACCGGGATGAAGTCACCAAGGATGAATGGGCACTGTTGAAGAAACTCAAACCTACGTTTGACATCCCTTAGACGCCAAGTTGTATGTATTTTAGAATTCTGAACTGCGAGTATGCATAGCCATAGCTAGATAATTTCAAAACGGCGTTCAAAATGGTGTTCAGGACGGTATTGCGATATGCGCTTGTTCGGTTCTCATGCCAATGCGTGTTTGCCCGGGTTCAGAGGCGTGAGAGCGTGGTAGCACGCTCACAAGTCCTGCTCTGTAAGCATTGTGCTGCTGTGGTTGAAAAGTACGTAGAAAATTGTTGAGCTCCTCTTAAATGATTGGCTCTGCAGCGATGAAATTTGAGTGTCACCATCCGGAGACTGAGGAACCGACAGTTCAATCTGCAGCCGATCCAATTGGAAGATGCAAATTACGCCTAGGAGGACCGTCGGCCGGGCATTGATCACAGACCACTCCAGGCATGCCTAGAGAGGAGCCTAGGGGCTCCTAAGTACCTCCAAGCGCCAATTTCCCCCCTATGCCCCTCTATCATCCGAGCCAAGCAATTTTGGCGGTGAGATCGCAAATCTACGAGGTACTATTATCACGTCGAGACTTAGAGCTCCAAAACACAATGGCCATGTCTTTTCTCCTTTACCGCTAACCTCCTCGCCCTAGAACCTCCGCTCTTTCTTTCGAGTTGCAAGAGGTCGCTGGATCGCCTTTTAATTCCAGCTTGAACCTCAGCTTGCTTAAAGAGGTGCGCCGCCTCCGAGGCTGTCCTACCCGCCCCAGCGAGCCCTCTGCAAGGCACAATCCGCCCATTCGATCGGCAGCAGACCACCTCAAGCCTTTTACCGCGGCCCCCAGGAAAAGATTCACGAATCGCCATGGACGTGCTCTCAAATGCCACCAGCTTTACATCCCCCCTCGCAAATGCCGATTTCAAGGCCGTCACCCCGGGTTCTGGCATCCTAGGCCGGTTGATTGCGCAGCTCAACATCTGGACGGTGCTTCTGACCATTATCTTGCTGCTCGCTACTTATGACCAATGTGAGTATCCTCTTGCTCCGTTAAACTGTTACACATGGGTTGACTGAAAGATACAGGTAGTTACCAATTCCAGAAACATGGCATCGTTGGCCCGGCTTGGAAAATGCCCTTCATGGGTCCCTTCCTCGAGTCCATGCGTCCTGATTTTCGCAAATACAAGGAGAAATGGGAGAGCGCCGAACTGAGTTGTGTATCGGTATTCCACAAGTATTTGGTTTCTGCACTCCTCTGACCGCGGTTGCTAACTGTGCTGTCAGATTTGTTGTGATTGCTGGAACTCCTACCATGGCTCGAAAAATCTTCAACTCCCCCATGTTTGTCAAGCCAACCGTCGTTGACGTGGCCCCTAAACTCCTGCGCCCTAATAACTGGGTATTCTTGGATGGAAAGGCCCACGTGGAATATCGCAAAGGTTTGAACGGGCTCTTTACGCGTCAGGCTTTGGAGATGTATCTACCGGGCCAAGAGGAAGTGTACAGCAAGTACTTTAAGAGTTTTCTGGAAATGTCAAAGGAAAACAACATGAAGCCAGTTCCGTGGATGCCGGTGTTCAGAGAGCTTATGTGCGCCGTTTCTTGCAGGACGTTTGTGGGCCACTACATGAGCGAAAAAGTGGTAAAGAAGATTGCGCATGATTACTACTTGATCACCGCTGCCTTGGAGCTTGTCAATTTCCCCATCATCATCCCATTCACAAAGACCTGGTACGGGAAGAAAGCGGCCGAGATGGTTATGACGGAATTCGCCAAGTGCTCCGCAAAATCCAAAGTCCGAATGGCTGCTGGTGGCAGCATCACCTGCATCATGGATGCTTGGATCAAACAGATTCAGGACTCCGCCAAGTACCGAGAACGTATTGCACGAGGTGAAAAGGTGGACGAATCTGAGAAACCAGCACAACTGCTTCGAGATTTCACCGACATGGAGATCTCCATGACTCTCTTCACATTCCTCTTCGCTTCGCAGGACGCTACTTCCAGTGCATCGACTTGGCTGTTCCAGATCATGGCTGATCGACCTGAAATTTTGGACAAGGTCCGAGAAGAAAACCTCCGACTCCGAGGTGGTGACCGAAACAAGCCATTTGACATGGACATGCTGGAGTCGATGGTTTGGACCCGAGCCGTTGTAAAAGAGACACTGCGGTATCGCCCTCCAGTCATTTTGGTGCCTTACGTCGCTAAGAAGGATTTCCCTGTGACCGAAGACTATACTCTGAAGAAAGGATCCATGATTATTCCGACCATCTGGCCTGCGACTCACGATCCTGAAGCCTACCCCAACCCGGACAGCTTTGAGCCCGAACGATGGATTACCGGCGATGCAGACAAGCAAGTCAAGAATTGGTTGGTCTTTGGAACCGGCCCTCACTATTGTCTGGGTCAAACCTACGCACAGCTCAATTTGATGGCCATGATCGGCAAAGCGAGCATTCTAATGGATTGGGTACACGAGCCCACACCCATCAGCGAAGATATTGAAGTTTTTGCTACCATTTTCCCACAGGTAAGCTTGTTTTAGCCGTATTCCAATCTTCCAGCATTGGCTAACATACGCGATAGGACCATTGTAAGCTCAACTTCACCGAGCGACCATGAGCGCTGTCGAGAAATGAAATACTCGTTTAAATGATGTCTTGCGTTCCAGCGATAGACCTTATCTTTCGGCACGGTCATGGCAGGGCATACTGTACATACTGGGCTGTGCTATGCCGAGCGAGCAGGAATCCCATGGACGAACTGGCATTGGTACTTATTCACTGCAGCCAAAAAGGGCTGAAGTCGTGCAGATGAATTGTCTTGGAATACTCATGAGGTTTCAAGTACCAGAAAGGGAACACTGGTTGAGAGAACGCATCAAGTGGTAGTGTACATAATAGATGGAAAAGAGAAAGGGCTTGGATAGCTCATCTTATGGGTGAAGAACAGAAGGCGACTCACGTCCTGCGCAAAGACGTACCAAATTATGATATCCTTAGCAGGTAACTTCAATGCCGCCTTGCATCTGACTTTGACAGCACGTAGCACCCTGTGACTCCCTTAAAGTCTACTACCACGATACTCGGCAGCCACACATACAGGTAGCGAGTGAGCGAGGTAGATAGTGGTATCTATAAGGACTCGCTTGGGTGACTCCACGTCACCGGATACGCGCCAATGTCAACTTGGTCGCCTTATCACGATCAACATGCTGCCATTTCATCTCAGCCTTGCCATTAACACCGTGGAAATTTGCCTTCTTAACTCGTACTCGAGATCGGACCGCGCTCTACTTTGCTGACACCGGAATAGATGAGTACGAGTCACCCTTCACTACTGATCTGGACGGAGGCTATGGTTTGGCCGAGATATTCAAATCCGCACGTCTGAGCCATGTTATTCAGGTCTCTTTCGCCGAGGGTGTTACGGGGCACCGCGACCGTGAAAAGGTGCTTCTCAACTTCACAAGGGCTAAATGTCGACTTCACACACGCTGTATGTATCTGATCTAGAAATTTGCCATTGTATCTCTACATTTATCTAAGCTCAGAAAGTTCGAGTCCTATTAATTGTCTGCCCAGGTCATTGGAGCAGGTGTTGTCGGTCTGGCCATCGCACGCCAACTGGCTTCTCGAACAGGAACGTCCACCATCCTCATCGAGCGCCACGGCGCCGTGGGGACCGAGACGAGCAGTCGAAATTCTGAAGTCATCCACGCTGGACTATACTACGGCACCGATAGTCTGAAAGCTAAGCTCTGCATCCGCGGTAAACACCTTCTCTATGACCTGTGCGAGGCCCAGAACATCCCTGTCAAGCGAACGAAGAAATGGATCCTCGCACAGGACGACCAGCAATTCAGGGAACTCGAGACATTGCATGAGATTTCAAAGGTGCTAGATGTGCCCACCAACTTTCTCTCGCGACGCGAGATTGAACACCAGGAACCGGACGTGCGCGCCGAAGCCGGAGTGCTCGAGTCTCCTACAACCGGGATCGTCGACTCCCACGCCCTCATGTCCTACCTGGAAGGATCCTTCGACGAACGCGGCGGTGACGAAGTGCTGCACACGGTGGTCACCAAGATCGAACCGAGTAACGGTGGCGACCAGGGATACGCCATCACGACGCAGTCCCAGGACGGCGCGGGAGGCGAGGACGTGATCACGGCAGAAACGGTCATCAACTGCGCGGGCCTGTCCGCCATCCACGTCTCCAATATGCTGCTCCCGCCGGACCGGCGCCGCGAACCCTTCTACGCCAAAGGCACGTACTTCTCGTACGGCTCGTCGCGGCCAAAGCCAAAGACCCTGCTGTATCCGGCTCCCAAGCCCGGCCTGGGAGGTCTGGGCACGCACCTGACGCTCGATATGGGCGGCCGCGTGCGCTTCGGGCCCGACGTCGAATGGATCACCGACCCCAACGACCTCACACCCAATCCTGCCCGCTTAAGCGCCGCGATCGACGTTATCAAGACCTACCTTCCTACGATCGACGCCGACGCCATCGACCTCGACTACTGCGGCATCCGGCCCAAGCTTGGGCGTGCGAGCGGCACTTTCGGCAAGGATGGGGCCGGCTTCGCTGATTTTCACATTGCCGAAGAAGAGGGAATCAAGGGCTTCGTCAATCTCCTGGGTATCGAGAGTCCTGGCCTCACGAGCTCGTTGGCCATTGCCGAATACGTCGAGGACATTTTGTATGGTGAGAAAGCCAGTGTTTAGGCAGCGCTTGCCACCCCTGGGCGAGCCAGCCGACAAAAAAAATAATTGGCGTGATATGACCTGAGTAGGTGTCCGCGCCAACACGCGCTTCTATACGTTGGAACTTTCGGAGGACGCCTTTCACAGCGTTCTATCCAATTAATTGAAATAGAGTCGAGGCCGACGTGGGACTCAGTAAATGCGAAAGCGCGTTGACGCCGAAACCCGCCAGGCTCGCATCACAGTACTTAATTTGCGGTAAACCAGAAGTATCATTTTGGCCGTTGACAATTATGAATCGTAATGTCACGCTATTTGGATCTAGACTCTCCTCTCTAACTGCTGTCCTTCCGAGTCCATGAACCCCCGCGCGATCATGGGGCGTACCTCAGCAATTTTCTCATCCAAGCAATAACCACCTCAACAGGCTCCTCTGTTTCTCCTAGAACTTCCTCGGCCATCACGTTGAAGACATTTAGCCTATCTGACCCCTTCAAGACATTTCGCAAGTTGTAAGGCCCATCTTCGATCATCATAAGCAAGCGATCTCCGCGGACGTGCATGTCCTTTGGATCGAACGACGGAGGCTTCCACAGGTACTCTTTCTTGTCCGAGTCTCTCTTCTTCATCGGCACTGCTTTGATGGGTTTTCTATGCATGTAGCTTAGTTCTTCGATAAAATGGAGTAGCCTCCATTCTCTGTGCTTCAAGAGAGAGAAATGGAACAGCGTCCCGTCGATGGTGCCGCCGTAGAAACGGGTGCGCTCACTCCTTCGAGGGCCGTGCGAAGTATCCAGACCAAACCGATGAATGTGACCCGGGATTTTAGCATGGAAGAGAGGAGTCGCCTCAGAATCCTCCTTGTTTATACCAGAAAGACCAATGATATCCGTTCCGTTGGTGTCGATTGAAGTAAAGACAATAGTGGAGCTATCGAGAACCACAACGTCTTTAGCAGATCTCGACTTGCTGTCGGAGTTGTAACAGTGAAATGTCTTGTCTCGTACTTCGAGAACCAAAACTGAATGCTCTTGCGTTGCTACGCAGATAAGCGAGCCCTGGCAGGAGATGGCGTTTGCTAGCGAAGGCAGTTTGTACCTCGCATGAGTTTCCCATCTGCGGCTCTTCCAGTCGAGATGCCGTAGAATAAGCTCCTTCCCGGCCGCAATCAATAGCGACGACATCTTGTATGCACAGATTGCAGTGACAGGCCATCTGTTCGTGTAAGCGACCTTGGGAGTGGCCTCGGGTTTGCCTTTGCCCAGGCTTTTGGCGTTGACGCAGACAACTCGACCGTTACCTGGGCCGGGAGGAACAATTCCTGGCTGCTCCAGCGCGAGGACGAGCCATTCGTAGTGATTGACTCCGTCAGTTGGAAACCAGTCGATGAAACCATGTACAACATCGGAATAAGGGTCAAGTGTCACACTGGTTGAGAAGGTGCCGTTATCCTCTCTTTTGCCAGCCACAAACCTTAGGTTGCGGTTGATGAGCTGCACTCCGATTCGGTTGATCTTGCTCTGTTGTAAATCTGGAGGTCCCATGTCCTCTGGGAGCAGGGTTGGATTTGGTGGTTTTTTGTGTGTTGAATCCCATCGCCACTCCTCTCTTGTGAAAGCAACCGCAAAATTTTGGAGGAATTGAGAGTACAAGAGGCGTTTCGGAACGCCATCGAAGTACAAATGTCTCGCTATACCGTGTTCTTGAGCTATTACGGAGCAGAAGAGAAGCTCCGATTCAAGAGCGCAGATCAAGAAGGACCCTGGTTGACCGAAGCTTGATTCCAGCTTTGGAACCCGATGAACTGCATGGATGTGTGGCTGCATATAGGGCTAGAAATGATCAGCGTTGTCGAGCTACCATAAGCAGCATCGAAGAAACTCACATGAGTCCTGTCCGTTACCCAAAGAGGGGAAAATGTGTAGTCAACAACGGCAGTATTTGAATGGAGCATGACGCGATGAGTTGAGTATTCACACAGAACTAATGCTGATGGCGTCTGGACTCCTCCAGGGCGACCAGTTTCTTGCACAATCTGGACAGGGGTTGCACCAAGTCTGAAGACTTCGTCGCATCTCACGTCTATGAAAACGGTCAGCGAGAGAAACAGATCATCCATTGTATGAACCGTACCAATCTTAGTCCTGCCTCTTCTATTCACCTTGAGTTCTATACAGAGCAGAGCCCCGGCGCGTAGTCCGCACAACAGAAGAGTTGGTCCGTTCGCATTCTGTCTCAGTGCAACGAGAGACGAGACGGCAACGTTGTCCACATCGGGAGTGAGGTCTGTTACCCTCTGCTGAAAACGCAGATTTAGTGACTCATCGTAGCCAAGGAGGTCCCCAGTAGCTGTCCCAACGATGATCAGATGGCCATGCTCGATCTTCACACAACAAATGCTACTGGGAGCATACTTTAGTCGTAGATCACGCTTGGGGATAAACTTGAACTGGCCAGGCGTTGTGCTATCGATCTCTACCAAACAGAGATCAAAACCTGTCCCGTCGCGGCGTGTCGCAACAAAGCCTTGATCACCGTCAAAAAAGGCTGCGTGTTCAAAGTTTGACTTGACTTGGCGCCGGCTGGTGATCCTATCGCCAGTCTCAATTAAGATGGCGCTCGCGCCGCCAGTTGTGACCTGAACAACGGTATCGCGGTTGACGACGATCGCGGCTAGGGTTGGGTGGTCAAAATCAAATCCAGGATGTGTCTCGGAGTCAGTGAAAGAGATCTCCTGAGTTTCAAGTGCAAAGGTTACCATTGATGAGGCCGTCGTATGAGATGCAAGCAGGAGTAGCTCAGCGGTACCAGGTATTTCCAGACTGAAGAGGGCATCGATCAAGCGAGCATCCGGAAACTCCATCCTCCATCCAATTTGGGCTTCCAAGCCGTACCGAATTTCAGAAACTTGTCCCCTACCATCATGTGGTCCCGAACAGGCATACAAACGGCCAGGAGTTCCTTGCTGTGTTACAATGTCTTGGCCATCAACAGCTATCGGGGGCCCAGTGATTAGGTCATTCAATGGAGCGAGCGACTCAATAGCCTGGATGCGTCGTGGAGATCCCCTCGCAGACACATGGAAAACACCCCCATCTGTCATGCTTCCGCCGACGATGATGATGTCGCCACCTTTTCCAGGCGGTCCCGAGAGCATGCAAAATGCTGTGTCGACGCTAAAACCCAGATCACCAATCGTGTTGTTGGTGTGGAATTTGGTGCTGGAATGTTTGTCGATGAGAAAGTTCCGCAAGAGCCCATCCTCCCGTAGGATGACAATGTCATCACGGCGCTGGAGATATTGGCTATGCCGTCTAGGTCTCGACCATTGGACCCATTCCAGCTTGCCCTTGGAATCGTCCACGAATTGACAATTTACCCGCTTCATTTCGGAAGATTGAGCGTTCTCATAGTAGCTGATACTTGAGGGCATAACCACCATGTACGAATAAGGTCGAGTTGAAGGAATCAGCATGGTAGGTAACTGGGTTTCTTCCAATTTACACCCGCTACAGCCCATAGGCTTGATTGTTTGAATCGGATTGTGAGTGTCCCATTTGTAGAGATACTGGTATGTTTCTTTCCGATGCTCTCCTGAACACACCAACAGGAGAAGAATAACCCTGAAGGGGTCAGAATCCGGGCTAGGTAAGAAAGACATGTGGAGGATCTTCCCGTTGATCGGAATAAATCGTTGCTACGACAGTTAGTTGAGCACACTATGATTTAGAAGCGAAACGCACCTCGTCGGCAGGACAAAACGAGGCATGGTCGAGCGGATCCCAGCCGTCAATCTGCGACTTGATCTCGTCAACATGGCGAAGCCTGAATATTCCAAAATATCCGGAAGACGACACCACTGCAAGAGCTCGGGATCTAGACCCTTTGTTAGATTGTATGCCTAGGTTGGATGGTGAGGTACGTACTCGGGCTCGATGGCCATATTGCGGCATTCGCTCGCAGGGAGACTGACTCCTGCCGCAAATGGACGTTTAGCAAAGATCAACTGAACATCACCAACAGCGTTTTCATTGGCATAGACATAGATTAACTCATTGTCTCGAGTGACAAGGACAAGAATCTGCGGAGGCTCCCCGTCGCGGATAGGTCTGTCGCGAATGCTGAATTGCTCTTGATCTCGTTCTTGTTTCAATATGGCATCGTGGACTGGAACACTTTCCAATTTGGCAGAAATGATCTTTGCATCAGTGATGGTAGTGCCAAAGTCGAGTTTTGCCGTTGTGTCCACCAGCTGTCCGCTGTCCTGAAATTCATGAAGCTGGATGAAAGTTTGCCCAACGAAGACAACATCATTTTTGAAAGGTGACCGAATCCTTGCAGGGAGAATCCATCTGATGCTCGAGCTTGAGCTCAGAGTTCGAGAGAGAATACCGACGCGATCCTGCACAGTCAAGGGGCCCAGGCTGGGGCTGGCACTGGCGCTGAGACGTCGGCTCCGATGGGGGGTTGCCATGGTCAAATCAGGCAGAGCCAGATGATGCCTCAAGGTGACAAGAGAATTGGTGGCCTGGGATTGGAAGAAGAGGCTCAAGTAGTCACAAAGGAAGAGAGGCAAAAGAGAGGGAGAGGAAGGGCAAGGGCGCAGGTGGAGGAGTTGAAGTCGACGCGACTCCTAGATTGTGCCTCCGGAAGGCTCTCATATAATGGCAGAGGAGTCTTCAAACAGTACATTGCTGAGTGGCAGCCTTCCCTCCCACTTCTTCCCGCGCCGCCAATGTTCACAGATTCACTGTCGAATAATCAGACTCCGGGGTTGGAAGCTGGAAGACGAGGGGCGGCGTCTGGCTTTTGCGCACCAATGGAAATGCCATTCTCGTACCCTGGAGCTGCAGTGGTGCCTTCAACAAGGATGAAGGGCGTTTACAAGGCCATGGCATGAATCCTTGTCGAAATCTTTTGAGGGTGATGCAGAGATACACAAGATATTGATCACAGGATATTGTGCAGTGGCAATCTTGTCGACCAGCTGGCCTTGCAGTGACCGTGGTGCGTGGAGGAAAGTCTGAACCCCTTCTTTTCACCCTGTAGTAGTGCCCGGCGGCATCATCGCACCGGAAATTTCTCCCGCCAGAGGGCAAGCTGGTTAGCTGGATCAAAACTAGGGGCCCCTCCGGGCAAGCTTCTCAAAGCGGCAGCGTAGGGAGTCTCAAGCCCTCGGCCCCTTGGATCACAGAGCACGCACGGAGCAGGGGTGCCCCGTGAAGCCCGTGGCGCCCCCGACTGTAACTAAACTTTAATGTGTCGCAGCTTCAATTGCATCTCAATACATCCCACAATTGCACGAAAACGAGCAGAGGACGATCTGATGCAGATACATGGGCACAAGGTTGACATTGACATTGACACGAGGCAAAAAGGCACTACTCCTGTGTGCTGTGTTACCTGTCGCATTTTCAGGCGCTGCCAGAGCCATCCCCGTACAATTCTTATTGACGGCCTGATTTTGTGTTACACAATCCTCTAACCATTCCAATCTCAACTCAAAAGGCGGCGAGCAAGTGTCCGCCTGCATCCATTATTGCTCCTCCTGACGCCTCCACGAACAGCCATTTCTCCGGCAGAGCACTCATGGCGATCGAGGGATCAAGCTAGGAATGGCTGATGCACAGTGGCACCGACACTATGGATAAACGTGTCAGCGAGAAAGAACTGACAGGTTCCATGGCATCATCTGAGGAACTGTCATTGACAGATCCCAACCAGTCCCAGAAACGCAGGCGCATCCAGGAAGCCTGTCAGCGGCAGCAGCTCGAAACCCTGGTCGAGCTAGCGAGTTCGACTGGTGGTCTTTGCAGCGACGACTTGCGCCAACTCGCCTGTATGTTGCCCTCTCTTCGCCAATTTGACCAGTGCAATTTTCGTGGAACTTGGAGCTGATGTGCAACCTTTACAAGGGCCACTGTTATTGGGCTCTTCATTCCAAGATACAGCAGCCGGCGAGCAAAAACAGGCAAATCAGCATCAATGGAAAATGCTCCCTCGTCACCCCGACGAGGATCAAGTACAACTCGACGTCGATCGTGCGTTTGTATATTACCCTAAAGGTATGCGTCCACACTCCTACCCACTGCTCGTGTCTCACAGTCTGGATTTCAACTAGATGAATCAGAGCAGTCTCTCGAAAAGAAAAAAGAGGAGCTCTCTGAGCTAATTGTCTCTACCCTGAGAAACCATCCCATGCTTTCTTATTTTCAGAGCTACCACGATGTGGTACAGGTTCTGTTGCTCGTGCTTGGGAAGCGTCTGGCCATGCCTGCTGTTCCACGAATATCTCTGCTTCGCCTTCGCGACTACATGCTACCGACCATCTCACCTGCACGTCGACATTTCGAGCTTGTATCGGCCATTGTCAAGGCCGCCGACCCCGAACTGGCAAATCATATTGCACAGGCCGAGAATATTTTTGCACTTTCGGCGACTCATTCCTTATTTGCACACGACATCTACGATTACCGCGATATTTCCCGGCTCTACGATTTTCTGCTTGCTCATGAGCCAATCATGAGCATCTACTTATTTGCAGCGGTAACGATGTCGCGCCGGTCAGAATTGCTCGAGATGCCCCCTGACGAGTCCGACATGCTGACCTTTGTCATCTCGAAATTGCCTCAAGCGTTCGACATTGACGCCCGCATCCAGGACGCCTTAGCACTATTCCGAGACCATCCACCTGAAAGCCTCCCTGGCTTGGTCTGGTGGCGCCTGTCTCAGTACAGCGTTCTCAAGACTTCGCGACGTATCTTCGAACCCAAAAGCTTAGAGGAAGCAGAACTCCTTTGTCAGAAACAGACTCGCCAGCTACACAATCAGGAGCTCATTCAGAAGAGAGCACTGTTAGCGTACAGGTATCGCAAACCAGCCGCGTCCCTGACTGCCATGGTCATGGTCGGAGCGCTCGCTTTCTGGCTGCGTAAGAGCGGTCACGACCGAATACTGTGGTCTGCCGTGTCTGCCACGTCCTCCTACTTTTCCGCGCCACGGTGAAGAGGAGCTTCTTGCCAGGGAACATGAGACGGAATGTCCGGCTCTTCCAAAGATCGGTGAAGCTGAACAAAGGCTATCCTGGGAAAGGACGAGGATCCAAGGCAGAGTTCGCCGTGCTGTGGTCGATTCCGGCAGATACACGCTATGGTCGGTCACTAGGATAAGTACAAGCTGGCGGGAGAAAACACAGTACAGTTTCGTTTCTTTTCCGGCTGAGGTCAAGGGACGACCCTTGAGCCAGAGAACAGGATGGCCAAAAGGAGATTTCCCGGGCTACCAAACCTGTCTGCTACTGTCCGTCGCATGCAGGGTGACTTTGTGATCGCCGATGGAAGCCTTGTTCCAACCATTTGAGACGTAGGTGCCCAATACCTGGTACGCCTCCCGAGGAATTTCAAGTGGTGTCGGGCACCCACTCCCACATCAGCAGTGTCGTGTTCCCTTGTGCAACGAATGGAATGGTTAGGTGAAATGCTCTACTCGACCGGTCTATTACAAGCTTGTGACTGGAGAAGCACGAGAAGTGATGCAGGGGGTTATAGAGATGCCTGGAAGATAGAGTATATTTTTACAGAATTTGTAATGTCATTAGCGTGCTGGCTCTATGCTGCCTTAAGTGCACGGTGGAACACGTCATTACAGTATTATTCCAGTCGCCGCCGACTTACACGTCACTCAGACAGGCAACGTGTTTTTGCAGCAGACCAACTCCAACCGTGAACTGCACGGAAGCCTCGTGCTCACTCAACCACCACACTGCACCTCAGCTGTACCGCCTGAGCAGTTTCAAAATTCTTTGCCCAGTCGAACACAGCGGACATGGCGAACCGGGGCTACGATGTCGTCGTCGACGTCGACGCAGAGGTAAGCACCACTCCCCCCTCCTCGTCACAACTGCAGCATCTGACTGAACTGACACAACCACAGGGCGACTTAGGCCACACCGATCTCCAAGACGACGACCTAGAATTCCACTCATCAAGTGCGCTTCTTCCTCTCCCCTCTGTTATACCCCTATACGCAAGCGGAAATCGAGAATTTCATACTGATAATCGCGTTCTCACAGACTTCGAACCTAATCCATCCAACCGCAAGATCCAACCCGACACACCTTTCCTCTCCAGCTCCAACAACGCGGCCGCGTCACTTCCCATCGGCAACGATGGCTCGGCTGGGCTACGGTCATCATCGTCACAGAAGCACATGCTCTGGTCACTATCGTTCTACGCGCAGTTCTTCGACGTCGACACCTCGACGGTGCTGCACCGGTGCCGGTCGGCTCTCCTGCCCTTCATCCCCAACACACCACCCTTCCTAGACATCATGGACGGCAATCCGGACCTGTACGGGCCCTTCTGGATCGCCACGACCGTCGTGGTGATTCTGTTCCTAGCAGGGACCATCAGCCACAAGCTGGCCACTGAGGGAAAGAAACATTTCGAGTATGACTTTGCCCTGCTTGGCGGCGCGGCGGGCTTGATCTACGGATACACGCTGTTCGTACCGCTAGGGCTATGGGCCGCGCTGCGTTGGTTCGGTGCGCAGTCGCTCGAGCTGGTCGAGTGCTGGGCGCTGTACGGATACTCGAACCTGTTCTGGATCGCCGTTGCCTTGGTATCGTGGTCGCCGCTCAACGGCCTCAACTACGCCCTCGTTGGCCTGGGCTACGCCATCAGCGTGTACTTCCTGGTCAAGAATCTCTTCCCTGTCATCAGTGCCACCGAGAAGAAGATCAGCCAGGTACTGCTGGTGGCCGTTGTGCTTTTGCAGGCCGGTCTGGCCATCGCCATCAAGATCCTGTTCTTCAGTCACAAGAGTCCGGCGGACTGAAGGTCATGACAGCATCAAGGAACAGAATAACGAAACCTGTGGCTTGGCTTTGTTTCGAGTCCCCTTTCATACGATTCATTTTCACAAGTAGAGCGATGCTGGGTACGATGCTCGAGAAATGGGGGTGCGGGCAATTCGGAAGCAAGCAAATGAGTTATACTACATGTACTACTAGTACCACGGCGAAAATGTGTGGCTCTTACAATTTTGATTTCCATGGGTACGGGAGCGCGGAAGGTCAATGTCTCTCGGAAGGATTTGCAGCTTCAGACACAACTTTCGGTTTCAAATACTCGGACTAGAGGGGACCTTTTGTACGCGGCTGTAGGTGGCTGGCTGGTCTACGAATTGTAATATCGTCATGGCACAATACAGACCTACTCAGGTAGGCAGAGAAATCCTGGACGAAACTCTTGTTTGCCTTTTGAAAACAGTTGCATTGATCTAGCATGAGCAGCTCGGTGCACTTTTCTCCCATCGCCGTCGCCATAAACGACTCTGGTATTTACCTGCATCCTCACGCCGCCATGATTTCGTCCTCGCACTACTTAACTCCTGTAGTCTTGTAGCCAGTAGAGTGAATACCTCTTCATAGCCTCCACAACCACACTGTCCCAGACTCTCTTCCACCACAACTCTTCTCGCCAGTCCCGGGCAAAATTCGCGGTCGGCGTACAACCACTACTTAATCTTCTTCTTGGGGCGGAGTTGGTTGGTGTGACCGCACTTCTTCTTGCGGCAGTTGGTGGCTCGGGGTGGCAGGCGGGCATAGCACTTTCGGCAGATCATCTTCTCGCAGTTGTATTTGGAGGCGAGGGCCTTGAGGGAGGGCTCAATGATACCGCCGCGGAGACGGAGGACGAGATGGAGGGTGGATTCCTGTGCCGAACAGGTCAGAAAATCAATCCCAAATTCCATCATGGCAAAGAGCGGAATCGGAAGAGGTGTATACCTTTTGGATGTTGTAGTCGCTCAGGGTGCGGCCATCTTCGAGCTGTTTGCCGGCAAAGATCAAGCGCTGCTGGTCCGGAGGGATGCCTTCCTTGTCTTGGATCTTGGATTTGACGTTGTCGATTGTGTCCGAGGACTCAACCTCGAGGGTGATGGTCTTGCCCGTGAGGGTCTTGACGAAGCTGTTGTTCCCGTTCACGTCAGTATTCTCATTCTTCCAAACGTTCTCGCATTTCGACTTGGTGGCGCAAGAGGCAAAAATTGTGTGCGTCGATATTTATTCTCAAGTCATTCGTAATTTCAAGGTGCGGGCATGATATCGACAGTAGGACTTACATCTGCACTGCGCGGGAAGTCAGCAAAGAGTCTATCGAAATTAGAGGAGCATATTCAACTTACTCTTGACAGTATCTTCTGGTCACTGGGGTTGTTGGGAGTGAGGTCGACGGGAGAGGGGCGGCAAGTGACTTGCAGTTGATTGTGGACGAGATCTTTCCGCCAAGACGAATGATCACATGTGGAAAGTAAAGCGACAAACTTCTCAGCCTCACGTTACAGCCTCGTAGTGTCTTGAAGTTTCCACGCCATTAGCTATTTGCCTCTATGAAATTTGCTCCGTTTGCGCGTGATCTCGTTGCCAGTCTTCTTTCAAGACAGGCTTTCGTAACATGTAACGCACTCCTCCCTCCTGTCACCTGCGTGGCCGCACCACGGCGTCAGATAAGGGCAAGTGTTCTGTTACAGATAAGAAAGGTATGTACGACAAGTATTCATCACCGAAAGGAATGATTGTGATTCTATGTACCAACTTACTCTACAGCCCTAGAGAAGTCCTGCCATTCTTGTGAGACTCTCATAATCAGTCGACAGGATCCTCCTCCAACAACAACTTGAAACTAAACGGCTCAAAAGCCACACCTTCACCAATGAAATGTTTACTCATGGCCTCCACCCAATGCAATCTGAGCGAATGCAACATGGCGCTCGTGCCTTCCATGACACACAGCACTGCGATAGTCAACACGAACCAGAATGCAAAAGTAAAGACAATCATAAAAACTCGTGCGCCTGGTGAGGAAGCACCGAACGCGCCACCTAGTGTCATGTTCCACAGCACGACGGAGAGTTGTTGATGGGCGAGCGACAGAGCCCAAAGACGAAGGTACGAGGCCGTATGGGAGACGCAGTTCAAGCAGAACTCGATCGTGTCTGCGAAATTATTAGTTGGGAATCAACAAGACAAGCAATCTGGCAATACTCACGGATAGTCTGGTGAATCATGACCTCTGAGAACTCGAATTCTTCTTCTTCCTCGTCTCCAATGTTTTCAGTGATCATGGCACCTTCATCTTCATCCTCGCTAGGTCGGCCATTTGCGTGTCGGTGATTGGCGTTGGCATCCCTGTCTTCGTCGTCGTCAAGATCCGTAGCATGGGTTACGCGGCTCGTATCTCCGATTCCGCGATATCCTTGAGCAGCAGTTTTTTGATGCTGATAACGTAGGTAAAGCGGTTTGAGGAGAAGCAATATAGGCACATTGATAACGGCAATCAGAAGCAGGAAAACTTGAACACCTGCTTGTCCGGGGTACAATTGTTCCCCATCATCGATGGTACCAGGCGACAAGAACATCTGGATCAGCATATTGAGCAGCGATGGTGGGTTGCGTCCCTCAGCCGGCCAATCGATCGACCATTTGTAAACGATGCAGAAGCTGAGATATCCAAAGATGGCTTGGAAGAAGACCATTCCCGGTACGAAATTGCCCCATACATCAATTGGCGACTTGAAGTGTCGCGCGTTGATGTATGAGAAGCACAGCGCATATGTCATGTGCGCCCAGCCCATCAAGATAGACAACTTCATCTTCAAGCTGTTGGTGAAAAGCAAATCATTTTCCGAACCATGCCATGCCCAGTCTAAGCCGAATGGGTATCGGTAGCTCCCCTTCAGATGAGCGGTGACTTCTGGTCGGCCTTCTTCAGGGTATTCCCATGCGGACGCAAAAGGAGTGAAGGCCTTTGAGAAAACGTCGTTATAGATGAGACCGGTGTACATGGAGAAGATGCCCATCATTAGCATGATGTATCTGCCGTAGAATGCCATGGCAAAGAGTTCGTCCTGTTTAGATCGCAAAAGAGGCTTCTCCCAGTAGATCATTGCGGCGGCAGCCATTGCCATCAAACAACCATGGCCAAAGTCGCCGAACATGACTGCAAACAGGAAGGGGAAAGTCACGATAGTATAAAGCCCAGGGTTGACTTCCTGATACTTTGCGGTACCGTAAGCGTTGATGATGGTTTGGAAACCTTCGGTAAATTTGTTGGTCTTGTTGTAAGTAGGTGGTGTCTTGTTGGTCTTGATCTGGTTGACAATGGTCGGAACAGACAGTCCGGCGCGATCGTTGACATCTTGCAACGTAGATCTGATTTGGGGAAGAGTATTGGTAGGGCACCAAGCTTCTGCGATTAGAGTCTTCCTAGCATGATCATACGAGCACAAGTTCAATGCATTATAGACAGCCTTCTCTTTCTTGATGACAATGAGCCACGCTGCAAGGGATCGAGCGATAGCGCTTAGTTCGGCATCGAGGGTGTTCTTCGTGTTGCGGAGGACACTGGCAAGGTCGCTCAGACGGGTATTCACTTCGTGAATCTGGTCTCGACGGAGATCACTGTTTTCATCGACATTGTAGAGATCAGCTCCGAGTGACTCGGAGATCTTCCTGATCTTCGCAATGATCTCCTTGCCGTGGGCGAAGATGACGAAGACATTCTTCCGGGTCTCTTCATTGTTTTCCGGATTGATGATGGGTTCAGGGATTTCCGACTGGTTCATGTATAGGTTACCACGTAGAGTTCTCCACAAGATTCGCTCAAAGGCAGCCAATCGCTCGCGAGGAATGACTCCTGCAACGAAGCCAATGTTCATGACAGCGAAGGTCTGTTGTTGGGCAACATCGCCATTAGCTCTGCCCTCCTCAGCCTCGGTGTTACGAAGTAAAGGAGCATCATCATCGTCAACACTCTGGCGGATATCCTCGGTCTGTCCATGGGCACGGTCAAAGAATCCTCCTGCCTCTTTCAAAACCCATCGCCACTCCGTCAACTCGACTTCTCGCTTTTTGAGAGTCTCGTAGCTCTCGTTCAAGCTGCTGACCCGTTGTTCTAGAGCTTCCGCTCGCTCCGCAAGCTCATCAATTTCACTAGCTTGTGGTGCAGCAAGCATATTTTCGTCAAAGTCCCAATGACTGCGCATCTCAATGCCAGATTTTTCCATCTGAGCTTTGAAGTAGCGCAGTTGACGTTCGACATTGTCTAGTCGTCGAATCTCCTTTGTAAAGGTGCGTTGAAAGGCTGTAGTTTCGGCATTGAGGTCTCTGAATTGTACAAGTCCTATCTCGCCCAAAGCAGACACAACTTCCCGACCGATTTCGTTTGAGATGTAGAGCTGGGTAAGGGACATGCTCGCGGAGCGGAAAAGGGTATCCTTGTGGGCCATGCTGGGCGGTAGATGATGGAGGAAAAGGGCCGCCCAGGCCTGAGTGTAGTCGAGACTAAGATCAGTAGACGACAAAGAGCTATTGACAGCTCACTGTGTCGAGGTTGATGGTAAACGCGGAGGCCTGGGGCAGGTCGACCCTCGACGATAGCATCGCAGCTTCAGGTCCGCGCCTGTCTTGGCACGCCAACTTGAATCCGTGTAAAAGTTCTTCCTTCACTACGGCGGATTATTTACAGAAGCACGCAATATATTCGAGTGTTAATACGAGTACGAAGTGTCCCCGGTTTCTTCAGTTCCGCTGGTCAGGAGTCATATTTCAGTATGCTGGAGCGAGGTAGCTGCCGTCTAAAAGCTTAAATAACTCATGAATATGGTGCGAAGGGCTCCCCGATTCATATGGGAAGTATCGTTCGCAGGAGAATCTCGCAAAACTTGAAATCATGTCCGTTCACGCCCTCTCGCTTTCTCCCACTCATTCCTTCTCAAAACAATCCACTGCTTCCTTAAGGCTACTTCCAAATCTCGGCGTTGAAGGGGACAGCCACTGCGGTGAGACCGTCCAACATCGGTCAAGGCTGCATATCAAGCCGCCGCCCAAAAACTTACGACAAGTGCATCTCCTTGATCTGGAGATCGAGAAAGAATTGAACGTTGCGCCAGGAGATCTAGGTGAGAACATCACCACCACTGGACTCAGATTGTTGGGCCTAGGACAAGGAACCAAATTACATTTTCTACCACCTACAGTAAACGCAACAGAGTCAATGGGATCGCTGGGCAAGAGTGACCATCCAATTCTAGTGGTATCAGGACTACGCAACCCCTGTCCACAAATTAGCCACTTCCGCTCTGGTTTACAAGAGCTGTTTCTCGAAAGAGATGACCAGCGACAAATCGTTGGTCGAAGAGCGGGCATCATGAGCACTGTTGAAGTGGGAGGCATTGTCAACGTTGGAATGCAGATTGTTGTGGAAGAGCCAGCTATGTTCAAGCAGCTTGAGTGTGTTTGATGGCGCTCTGGCATCTACCATCGACAATTATTGTCGACTGTGCTACGTCTATTCGATGCCTCAGAGGCACTCTCGAACGCCGGCGAGGCTATCAAGATAGTTCACAACGACTCCTTCCGTAGCCCCATCGTATCAGGATGAGAGAGTGAAAGTTCATGACCATTTTTAGTGTCCGTCAAGGCTGGTAGTTCTACAGGAGACAAACTATGGAATTCGTGCTGGGGCACCGATCCAATGCCAATGCCGCAGTGTCATGCTTCGCCAGGTAGTATGCTTTGTGTCCCGATCCAATTCTCTGTTCTACCATTACTGCCATTATCCCTCTAGCTCTACCCGGAACGTCCGAACACCTTCGCTATGCACAATCCCAAGATTTCCCTCGTTTTCCACTAGGCTAAGCAAAATAACTCTTCCACAGCACGCCAGCCATCGCGTCCAGCTGGTCCGAATTGAAGGCCTTCACGTCAATATGCCACGTGTCTTGTCTTGTCTTTTTGAAATCGCTGATAATACTCTTGACACTGTTGCCCACACTCCCTGGGTCGTTCGCGGCCTTGCTACTCAATGTTACCAGGACTTCAGGCATCCAAGGTCGAGGAGGACTTGAGTATGGGAATGCTTGTATCAAGGCACCTAGCCCGAGCACGGCGGCATGACGGACAAGTACTAACCGTTGTGCTTCAGGCGTGGGGGTGTTGGTACCTGAGGTTCGCGCCGATGAGATTTGACCCCTCGCTCTTTTGGGCAGCGGGTTGTCGATGAGCTTTTGCGTAAATCGAGTACGCATCTGGGTGATCATTCTTTCGCGCCATTCGAGAGGCGAGCAACGAATCATTCCCGACAGAGTGGTAGCGGCACCAACACGGACTTCATGCTGTGGATCTTCCAGCATATCTGCAACACAATTGAACAGCTTTTCTTTGCTGGCCTCGGAGAGTAAGAATAGACGTCTGAAGAATATGATTTGCATGTTGATCATGACCCTTAGGCGTTGGTGCCATGATGAAGATGTTCTTCCAATGCGAATCAGCGCATCAATCAGCGCCTGATCTTCGCCGATTGGATGTGGGATGTTAGGCAAATGCCGAAAGACGTGATAGGCAAGAGCAGCAAGCTCCTGATCTTCCTTGATGTCCATCATATGTAAGAATTGTTCCATGAACAGATTGGGGAAGTATTTGAGCAGCTGCGTGCACTCGTAAGAAGACAGCATCGAGTCGAGCCACAATAAAACAGTCTTACTCCCAGACGTGTAAGCTGATGGTGTCTGTTGGCCCGGAGTACGCTCATGTCGCCACTTCTCCAGCCGTGCAAATATTTCAGTCATGGTGTCATCGAACTCTTTCGTTGGGAGGTAAGGCTGCGTGCCAAGGGGTCCTGCCTTTTTCTGTGCCTGGACGAGCTCGTTGACATTCTTGTAGGATTCATGATACCGAGTACGAGTAATTGCAGCAAGAGTTTGTGCCATTGACTCTCGGACACCTTTGTAAGGGTGATCGATGTGACCGAGGAAATTCTCAATAATGGGTTTTTCGAGCTGGAAATGCCAACCAGCTTCCATAATGACTTGATGAAGGAGATGGATCTTGGAGCTCTCCTTGAAGGCGGCATTGGACGTCATGTCAAGACGGAAGCTTGTGAGCCACTCGACCAGAGGCCAGGCTCGACGGGGATCTCTAGACTGGAGGATCATGTGGAGGAAAGTTGTCCAGTAACCCGAGTTTTCCGGTGTCAATCCGTCTGCAAATACTCGTTGGATGATGGGAAAGGCAAATTCCCATATCATGGTTCTCCGCTCAATCGAGTTATCCATGACTGAAGTGATTAAACCCGCAAGGATTTCAGCAGTGGCGCGGTGTTGATGCTTGTCGGAACCATCGCCAAAAACAGCAAGTGTCTCTTCCTTGATGTCTTCGAATTTGGCTACAGTGAGGCCATCGCGGATGATCAATTCGAAGGCATAAGTCAACATCGCAGCACTAGCGACCCGAAATTTGTCGGCAGATGTGTCTCGAGGCTCCTGCTTCAAATACATGAACAAGGTAGCAAACCATTTTCGATCGAGGTACTGTCCGATTGCGGCTCGTTTCTTCCATTCCAGTTCATCGTAGACAATGTCTTGTTTAATGTTGGCTTTGTAGCCTGGCATATCTTTCGACCAGACAAGCCAACCAGGATAGTCGTGGTCAATGTAGACATCAGCTTCAGGCTGAGAGAAGCCTTTCAAGAAGTCTGAGGTCCAGGACGGTTCTTCCGACTTAGTCTCGACTTTAACTTTGGCCGGGAACTGCTGAATTGCCTGGATGTAATTGGCATAGTCATGATTTGAGACAGCTCTTACATCAGTCATGGCGAAAAGAGCCACCAAAGCTTGGGAGTATAGTCCACGGAGACCAGGATGGGGATCTATTGTGCCAAGTGTGACCAATGCAATGGTGCTGTCCGCCGCGATGGTGTCGAAGCGTGTACCCAGGGACATCACAAGGGTTGCTACGCGCGATGCCTTTTTCCAATGTGACACAGCGCTCAACGCCACTAGCTCTTCTGCCAATTCAGCCTTTTTGCGCTCGATGTTTGCACGCTTGCTCAAGATGAAAGCTTTCTTCTTGGCGATCTTGTCCTCGAGATCTTGTTCAGGAGCAAATGGGTCAACAACCGATCGATCAATAATCGCCATTCGGTCTCCAGGCCGTCCATAATCCATAATTTGGAACAGGCCACCGGAGCATAGCTTTTGGACTGACGGCTTATCAGCGGTGCTTGCCTCAATGAAGGTTCTAATGACGGTGGGCGTGTATTTCCAATGTCTCCCTACTGTTTTGGCCAGGCTGCTGAAAAGTAGGGCAAAGAGGCCGCCCTTGATGCGAGGAAAATCGTTTTGTGCAACAGCTTCTTGAAAAGATTTTAGGAGAGGTGGGATGACAAAAAGGCGGGCACCAAATATGACCTTCAACGCTGATTCTCCTGCACTCTGAGCATTCCTGCGGACTTCGGTGTACAGTGACACGGCGGATTGGGCCAGATCCAGTAGCAACTTTTCATCCAGCTCTGAACGAGGTCTGGGGGCTGCGTTGTGTCGCAGCCTCTGGGTGTGGTAGACGTTGGCGCGTCGAACGAGAATTGAACGTGGATAATCCTTTCGCACTCCAGCCACTTTGTAAGGTTGCTCGTCCGCATGTAAAAGTCTAGTCACGCGGTCAAGCACATGCGCCGAACGTTCAATACCAACGTCGACAAACCATGAGCGATAGGCAGTGTACAGAGGGGCGAAAGACGACACATCGTCTTCTCCATACAGAGTGAGAAATCTGTGAGCATCATGAAGCACGTGTCCAATCCTCTGTCGAAGCTGATGAATGAGTTTGTAGTTTTCGTCTTCTGGCTTCAAAAGCTCACCGGCAGGGTACTGGAATGATGGTTTGATTGATGTCTCATCTGTCCCGTCCAGAAAAGCGTCGGTCTCACCGTCCTCATCGCCATCTTCAGGGGCATGACCATTTGCTTGGGACATTGAGGTATCGGCATCGACGCCAGCAGCGGTCGTTGTCAACCCCTCGTTAACTCCTTTCGCATCAAAAAGCACTGACACGCCAGCAAGAAGTAGACGGAGGAGGACAAGATTTCTCGAAACCTCATCTGACCATTCTTTGCCACTGCCGTCTCGTTTGACGCTGGATGTACCGTCGATGAGGCGTTGCAAATGCTGAATTGCGCTTTCAGCTTGGCTTTGGAACAGTTCCACCGCAAAGTCAACCTCTTCTTTGCAAGGGACGTGCCATTTGGGCTTAATTGTCGCCGGTGGTTCAGCAACTCCCCAGAGCTCGGCAGTGATTCCATTTTTCACTCTCTCTGGCTCGTACAGAGCATAATCGGAGGTGTAAGTTACAGTGAGGTTTAGCAGTAGATGATGCACATAGTTGGAGATGTGAACTGTCGGCATTCCTTTACACTTTTGTTGCATGTAGACCGCAATATCGAAGAGTTCTTGCTTGTATTTCAACACTGCGGAACCCACGTGGACAACGCACATGCTCAACATGCTGATATTCCAGACTAAGCCTCTGTCTCTAGGGAGAACATCAGAGGCGGCGTTTCTGGTCGAGCCCGCTCCATTCTCGTCGATTTCCGTACGAATGGCGCCAATCAGTACGGGGATAAGTTTTGCCAATGCCTTTTCCGGATCGACCTTGCAAAGGCAATTGCAAATGAAAGCCATAGCGTCTCTTGATTGGTGGATGACATGGTTGGCAACGAAATCGACAATTTTGTTCAATGCCAAATCGAACAATTCTGGCGAAAGGGAAGCTAGCAGCGGCGCAAATGCTGCGGGAAGCGTATTGACAATGTTTTCTTCGGGAGAACCACTTCGGACCCTTGCTGCGTCTGGTAGATTTTCGAGGAGGGTGAACACTCTACCCAGGAAGGAGGTGACAAACTCGGCAAAGCCCGCTGTTGACGAAGCAAGGATCAGTTCTTCGTCCTTTTCATTTAGGTCTGCGTAGTTAAGTTCGATAGCTGCGCCTTCTTGCTCCATCCGTTCCATTTCTCCGGTGATCCATTCCATAGCCAACATATTGCCTTGAACATCATCCCTGCCTTTGGAGAGGTCTTCAAATGGAATGTTGTAGCAAACGTTGGCGAAGAATGACAGAGTGCATAACGTCTTGTCCAAATCATTGGCATCAATACCGGGAAGCGCAAGCCCCAAGAGTGCGGTGATGTGACAACGATAGCCTTTGGTTCTGATCATGGTCCTCGCGAGTATCTGAAGGGCACGTATGGAGGAGATTGTTCTGTGGACCTCAACTAGGCCTTGCATGGAGGGATAGATACGTTGGAGGGCGCCGGGAAGGACCAGGTCTGGTTCCAAGAATGCCAGAGCCTGAAGGGTCGAGAGGGAATAGCTCATTGCCGTCCCGCTCTTGGCGTAGATTCCCATGAAAACAACGTCTCGGAGACACAAAACAAATCGCTTTCGTAGGGCTTCGTTAAGTCTCCGCTCGGGCGGCACTTCCATTTCGCCATTGCGCTCCCTGTTCCAGCGCATGACGAAGAAGTCTGCAAGGTAGAACACCATTTGCGCTAGAGTTCTGGTCCAAGACCCAGAATTTGAGGGGTGGAAGAAAGTCTCAATTGCTTGAATTAATGACTCAAGTAAAGACAAGACCGAAGTTTTTTTCTCCACACAAGCCGGAGACAAAGACATAACGAACCATCGGGCAATATGATGAGACACTGGATGTTTTCTCGAATCTCGGTCTAGCAGGAAACCCATGCCGGCTGAAATATCGACCAGAGCGCTATATGGCGAGGTGGACTGTCCCACTGGGATTTCTAACAATCTCAGGATCGCGGTCGTGATCAAAGTGGATTGTTCAGCAGTGTAAATACCAAACTCCGAGAATTCAACCTGCTTACTGGGAAGCGAATCCCTGGCGAGGCGAGAGAATAGATCAATGAGAGCCACGTCAACAGTCCGAGAACGGTTCACCAAGGAACCAAGGTGGAAGAAGGTTGGGAGGAAGTGCTGAGGATTCAAATCGGAACGATTAGGTGGAGGCGGAGCAGTCGGCAGAAGCATGTTCAACAAGCCTATCACCACAAACGCACCCTCTGCAGAAGACATGGTGAAATGAGGTAGAATCTCGTCCAACATTGCAGGTATATCCTCTGGGTCGAAGAACAGCTGCGCAAATGAGCTGACCTTGATCAGGGTCTTGATGTTCCTCTTTAGATTCATGGTTTGCATCAGCCCAGACTCGCTCGGAAGAACGAAGATTTTCATTTCACGAAATAGAGGTCGCCAGTCGAGGGTGAGGTCAACGAGAGGTCGCAGATAATGTTTTTTCCTGCCTGGATGTTAGCTTTTGGTCGCTCTGAGACGCCAGTGGGCATACTTGATAAGCAGCATGAACATGCTAGAGAAACGCTCGCTCACAGCCGGGTCTATACCGGGTGCCAGTGACAGCTCATAGTATAGTCGGACAAGCCTCACACGCTGCTCTTTGGTCGGGTCAAATTTGAGGGATAGCCAGCTGCGCAGTTCTCTAGTCCAATGCACGGCTCCGGGAGTGAAGTCGCCGGCTTGGATGGCGATGTAGAGATGTTTGAGAATCTCGGCGAGGTTATCTTGTCTCCGTGCTTCATCTTCAACAGGGTAAGGCAGGGTCGAGAAGTAAGGAAATGTTCGGGGTCTATTGCGCTTGACTTGACTCCCGCTATCATTCGACTGGCCATCTTGCATGGCAATGGTCCCAGCTGGAGAGGTCGCTCTTGAGATTTCGGAGCCATGTTTGGTGTGGCTGTTGCCGTTGGTCAACTCTTCCATGTGGTTCTTGATATTGTCTACATCCATTTCGGAAGAGGCTGCGGAGAGTGACAAGGATATAATGCCAATATAGCAAGTCGCAGTGCGTTATCTGGCTCGTCTCATTCCGCCTGACTATGCAGGATCAATTGCGCGGGTGTTTCGGCAGAATTCGAAAAGGTTGCAAGTGGTCACACGAGGAAGAGGCGAGCAGCGCAAGATGTATACTGCCAAAGGTGATTAGCAAGCTGCGCTGTAGCCTTGTCGGAAAAAGGCGTTTATTGGAAGACAGGGATGGTAAAAACAGAGCCGAAGAAGTGATAGACCTGAAGGATATTGTCACCTAACTCGAAGAAGAGATGGATGATAATGGCGCTGTGAGGCAGCGTCAAGTTGCTCAATTGCGCGTCACTGTTGACTGAGCGTCGTCTGTCCTGCCTGCGATGGAGCAGCGGCAGCCCGCAAGGCGCAGGCGCAGGCGGAGGCTACTGCTAGTGAGCGCAGGCACGAGACACGCCAAAAGAAAGGAAAGGAAGGTCAAGCGCGCTTCAAGTCACTGTTTCAAGTCTTGGAAGAGCTCTCGGCTCTCTGCTCCTGCTTCTTCCACGCCTTTGTCTTTCCCCCCATTACATCCAATTTCCACTATTATGAAAAGAACCAGGCCAAACAATGGCTTTGTCCCTTTCCAATCATGTGTCTGTCCCTAGGCTGACGTGTAGGGCGGCTCTGCGCTGCAGACATCCGGACGAGCCCGAGTGATGGCCTTGGTCCACCAGCCACACTCCAGCTGGTCGTTTGAGATGTGAGAGGTTCAAAGACTATACAGGCAGACGAAACCAAAGTAACCAAATTGTTGACACAACTTAACACAATGCGGCGATGCTCACCTAGTAGGCTCCGGCGCCAACCTCTATATATGCGCGTTAAGACTACCGGAGCACGCTCCTAGCACTGAGACTCAGTTAAAATAAGGTCGAGATCAACCTGGGACTCAACGCATACAAACGCACGTTACTGCCAGAACCCGCCAGGTGAGCATCGCGACACTGTTCAATCACGCCAGCTATTTTCGTCATTCGGCTCGGCAATGATGCACTCTGTAATACTATCGGGTCCTCAACTTGAAGTCCTCTGTCTCATTTACTCAATAAGTCTCATGTTCAGACGTTCAATGCCTCCAAATGGACTCCAGACTCGAATGACTGCGCTCCAACGCCACCGTGGGCTTATCTCCATGCGAGTGTACAGACCCGTATGAAATGTATGTTTTTGACTAAGCTAATCATTCAAGTTTGATGTCCGTTGGGCGTCCGTCAAACGCAATCATCTTGGTGGATACGTCTCCAATCAGGTCCTACTACTGTGTATCTATCTGTCTTCTTTACTGGTAGTCGCAGGCGCCCTGTGCATATGTATGCCGGCTTTTGAGAGCTTAACTCCGTAACGTCATGCAGTCCGAAGGGCAGTACCGGAGTGGCAGTACCACTTTGCCCACCATTGGCACCTCGTCCAAATACCCCTTTGAGGAACGGCCTCGGACAGAGGTCGTCTTTTTGAAATGAACACCACGATCCTCGGATGAACCTCCTGCAGTAACCTGCCCTCTCTCTAAAGACCAAAGGCCATGAATAACGCCGTGCTTGAACCGACGGATGCAACCTCACCTCTCTCGATATCACCACACGAGACGGCAGTCTTATTGATGGACTACCAGAACTTGTACCATTCGCGACTTGGCGATGGAGCGTGGTCCAGCATCATCTATATCGCAGCTCGACTCCGAGAATGGGCCCTTGAAAAGAACATGACCGTCTTCCACTGCCTGATAGATTTTTCACCGGGGACTAGACCTACCGGACACGCGAGGATATCATCAAAATGGAAGGCCTATGAAGCTGCATTTGCTGCAACCCCTGGTCTGGGTCACGAGGCTGATATGTTGGCTGGAACTAGAGCACACCCAAGTTTCGAGACCACTGTGTTCAGAACGCCGGGTCTGATCTCTGTGCTTGAATCGCGCGGGTTGATCGAGATGTTGAGAGCAAAAGGAATCAAATCACTCATCCTGGGTGGTATTAGCACCTCTGGTTGCGTGCTGAGTACTGCTCGTGCAGCCACAGATCGTGGCTTCATCGTGACCGTGGTGAGTCATCAAGCCCAAAATCATACTGGTGCCTCAGCGTACGGGCCTTATGTCCCTGGTGCCTTCGTCCTGCTTATCCGATTAGACTGGTTTGCATTTTAACATCCCTGCAGGCGGAAGACGCTTGTTTTGATCCAGTTCCCGGCTTGCATGGCATGCTGGTTACACATGTCCTACCTATGACTGCTCATGTCGCTACATCGAGGGAGCTCTCAGACGCGTGGAAGGTTTTGTGAGACGAGGCCCAGCGTCGGTGTGAAAGAGAGTTTCAATGAGCAAGAGAAAGGATTTAACACACTCGATAATTGTAACCAGGTGCTTCCAGCAAGAGGCTCCTTGCCCCAGGTGTTCTTCCTCCTGGAGATCTTTGTTCGTCCGATATGCACCCGAATGGGGCCACAAACTTGACTGACTTAGCTAAAACAATGTCAACTGAACCTCGGCGAAACGTGTAACTTACTGACAGTAGATACAGAGAAGCGAGCATCGTAGGTGGACGCTTTCAGGAGCTCGAGAGGTCTTGCCCCCCTATCCCTCAGCCTTGCCTCCTCTCGCATGGCGGAGCCTAGAACGCCAACATCTCTCGATTTCCGCTCTCAACATGAAGTGCTTGCATACCTCTTTCAGAGGCGAGGTTGCTGGCATCTTCAACACGACCGCCAAGTGCGGTACACCGACTCTGTTGTCGGGGCCGACCCCGCAGGCTACCGAGGACTACCAACCAATGTCCCACATTCTGTGTAACAGGCTTCGTCCACTCACAGCGCTCGCCAAGTAGGGGCTAATAAACATTTGATAGCCCTGGCATACTTCGTCGCTTGGTATTATGAACTACTGGTTTTGAATGTTGCATTGGCTCTTTCTGCGTTGTGCAATCAATGTTTCGGGTGTAAATAGGCAGAGGGATCTACGCGGGGCAGAATCTGGAGAAGCTGGTCAATGTCGCGTGGCACACTAGTAGCCGGTATACATATTATCCATAGTCGAGAGACATATAAAGCAGGAATTGAATCTCCCCTGCGAGGATTTCGGCCCTTCTTCTGCTTAGTGGGGCGTCCTGTGCTGGAAGAGTATCACGCCGCACAGTGCTCAGAATTGGAGGCCTTGGGTCAGACAAGTCAACCAGGATGGCGGACGTCAAGCCAGACATGTCGCCGACAGCGGAGATGAAGGAGTACTCGATGGTAGAAGAGGCGCAGCCTGCGACTGTGACTTCAGTATCCTCGCAACGAACAACTAAGCAAATGGTCTTCATTTCCTTGTACATCGCGCTCGCTGGCTGGATCTTCAATTTCGACCTAGGTGAGTCGAGGTTTTCGAGCGCGCTTTGTTTCTGGCCCAGGTCAAATCTGGGTCAAACCAGCTTGGAGAAGAAGCTAACCAGTGAACCATATTGGGAGTCATCACAGGCTATGGCGGAACGGTATTGCAGATGCAATCCTACAGGAAATCATTTGGCCGGTGTGCGCCACAGACAGATCCAAAGACAGGACTCACAGCGACAGTATGCCTTCAGACCGCGCTGCAGCAGGGGCTCGTGTCCTTGACACTGCTCTTCGTTGCGCTCGGTGGCACTGTGTCAGGATTCACTGGACACTACGTCGGTCGACGGGGCACCTTGCAAGTCGGAGCTTTGTTGGCGGCCATAGGGGCAGGAGGCATGTTGGGGACGGCGGGAAATTTCACGGCATACCTGGTTTGCAAGTGCATTGGTGGTGTCGGGCTCGGCCATATCATCGCCGCCGCGGTTGTTTATGGCGCAGAATGCACCATCGCCAGCAAACGAGGCATGCTGCTCGCCCTGTACAACATCGGTCTTGGCAGCGGGAACGCGGCTGCGGCGGCCGTCTGCTGGGGATCATCGACGTACACGCACAGCAATCTGGCGTGGCAGATCCCAATCATCTGCCAAATTCCACTCTCGCTCATTCTCGCTCTCGGTGCTCTATTCTTCCCCGAGTCTCCGCGCTGGTTGTTGACCAAAGGGCGAGAAGAAGCTGCGAGGCGCTCGTTCGCATGGTTCTACGCTAAACCTGCCGACCATCCAGATGTGCTTCTCCAGATCCAGGACGTGCAGCGACATATAGACATGGAAAGGCTGTACGGCTCGACCACGAATTGGACGGAGATCTTCCGCGGAGGGAACTTCAGGCGCACTTTTGTCAGCGGCCTCATCATGGTCGGGTTAGCCGTAACAGGATCGAAGTTCGTGGGCCCATATGGAGCAATATTCCTGGCTAAGGTCGGCATCAAGAATGTCTTTCTTAACAACTTCTTGGCCGCGGCCTGTACCATGGCGGGATCGATACCCGGCCCACTGGTGATTGAATACGGTGGGCGCCGATTCTCGATGCTCACGGGATATACCAGTATGACAGTGTGCATGTTAATCATCGCTATAGTGGGATCGACACTCGGTCAGGCGAGGAACGCTGCGAAAGTTGTCTTGCTGGTGTTCCTCTTCATCTGGGCGTTTATTTTTGGGCTATTCATCGGCACGTCTGTCTGGATCGCTGCTCCCGAACAGCATAATATTCGACTCAGAACCTACGGTCAAGCATCGACGACCACGATATATCAGATCTTTGGCTTCGCTGCCAGCTTTTACGGCCCATACATGTTGAATGTGGATTATGGTAACATGGGATTGAACGTCGGGTATTTCTATGCTGGTCAGTATCACACGACTTGAAGAGGCAGTCCTGAATTCTTCGCTGACAAAAAGCATCGTACACGCAGGAGTGACGTTCGCGATGCTTGTCTTGACATATCTCTTCGTTCCGGAAACAGCCAGGCTCACGCTCGAGCAGATCGATGAGTACTTCTTTTCAGGTAGGGCCGCGTGGAGGACCTCCACGAGCAGGAACAAGAAGATTGCCAAAGGAGAGGTCGTCGATGATTCGCACACTTTGCAGGACTATTCTGCTCATAAGCTTGAACGAAAACCTTGATAGATGACTTCGGTGGGAGAAAGGATCCTGGATGAACAGTTGGCACGTGTTTGGCGATTGACTGCTCAGTTGCTTGGATCAAATTCTGGGCCAGCCCGCACCTACCTAGGTAGATGACTAAAAACCGCCTGAGATAGGAGTTACCGCCTTCTTGAAGCTGGATTTTGGCAATAGTTTAGCAGCGCAAATGACGACGACTTGAAGAGAGATGACGATCGAAATGAAGTTGCATAAGTTCGGGTAGACATTACTTGGTATTGATGTAGACTATGGTGATAACTACGGCATACTTGGATATCTTAGTATTAGTGTGACGTGGTAAACGAGTGCGTTAAGACATGCAGCGCTGGCTTTTCCAATTGCTGGGGGTATCGATGTTTCTCTCTTCCTCCTTCATTAGCGGTATGCTCCTCCTCCCCGCCCTCCCTCTCTTGCTCTTTGTGAATCTTGACCTCGTCTTCCGCATCTTCCTTTATAACTGTGGCTCACTTTGTTGGCCTTTCCCCCATCCATTTATCACGTTGGTGCAACCAATGCGGCGCATCAGCGAATAAGACAGTATGAGTTTAGGCATGGTGTTCCGCCGCTTTCTCAGCTTCTTTCTCAGCAGTTGACTCGTCGCTAGGTCGGTCGACGACGGGAGCGATATCGCCAGCCTCGCCAAGGTCTTCCCCACCCGTGCCAGCTTCGCGTCTGATCCTAGCGATCTCATCTGGTGGTGGAGGGATCCAAGAGCTGCTCTTCCACGGCCTGACGTTTAAGATATACATGGTATCGATCTCCTCGAGCGTGCGGCCCTGTCCCTCAATGACGAAGAAATAAATCAGAGGGATAGCCACCAGATTACAGCCAGCGAAGACGTAGCCGTACAGGAAGTCAATGTCTCCGACAATGAAGGGGGTGAAGAAAGCGAGAAGGAAATTCCAGAACCAATTTGAGGCAGTCGACAACGCCATTCCTTTGGCACGGTAGCGGGATGGATAGAGCTCACCGCAAATGGTCCAGATCATTGGACCCCAGGTGGTGGCGAAACCAAAGATGAAGAACGATGCCAGCACAATCATGGCCGTGCCGCTAGACTCTGTATTCTGTGGAGTAGTCTTGTCCAGAGAGAAGTGGCCAACATTGGCGAATATGAGAAACATCAAGAACATCCAGGCCGAACCAACCATCAGGGACTTGCGACGGCCGTAGTGCTCGACGATGTACAGGCCGTAGAACGTAGTGCCGAAATTGATGCCGTTCAAAATCATTTGAGTGACAAATGAGTTGTTGATACCTGTCGCCTTGAATATGACCGTCCCGTAGTAGAAGAAGTAATTTGCGCCTGTCAGCTGCTGGAACATCTGCAATGCCATTCCTAAGAGGATGCGGTATGTCATCTTAGGGGCGCGGAACATGTGGAACCATTCGGCAAGAGGTCCTTCTTTGTTGGCTTCAGCGCGCAGTTTAGCCTCGATCTCTTCCAGTTCAACGTGGATGGTGTAATGATTCGGAGGAGCGCCATAGACCTTTTCAAGGATCCTCTTTGCTTCTTCTGTATGCCCACGCCTGTAAAGATATCGTGGAGTATCGGAGAAAAAGAGAATGCCTCCTCCGAGAATGAATGCCCAGATAAAGGCGATTCCCATGGGAATTCTCCACGATCCTGAGTTGTGTCTTTGATGCTCGTAGGTACCAAAGTTCTAGATCAGTCCGTTAGCCCTTATCACTTTGAATTTTATGGTGTTCTGTTTCGGCTTACAATGCAGGAAGCTAGGAAAATACCGAATGTGATCTGGCAAGGTCAGCGTCCACCACCCATCGCAACGATGATAACGACGACTTACGAAGAGCTGATAGCATGAAATCATGCTTCCTCTAATATACTTTGGACTAGTTTCGGCCTTAGAAGTTGAATGTTAGCTCATATGAAGTTTTCGAGGGTGAAAATGGGTGTTCAGTTTACCATGTACATGGGCACGAGAAGGGACAAAGCACCAACACCAAGACCGGCAACCCATCTGCCCATCATGACCTGATACCAATGATGCTCGGATGAGATCATGACAATGTTGCCAACACAGAAGATGACACACCAGAAGGTGACAGAAAGTCTTCTGCCGATGACATCGGCAACAAAGCCCGCAACAAGAGCACCGATCAGGGTACCGATGGAAAGCTGCAAAATACAATCAATCAGCGGTCATTACTAATTGCAAAGAATCCACTGACCATTGCGACGATGAGACCTGAGCGAACGTTGCTGAAATAGAAGGTTCCGTCGCTGTGCTGCTGACCGAATCTTTCCAGGAAATCTGGCATACCCAGGAATCCGGAGATTTGACCGGTGTCGTAGCCGAAGATGAAGCCGCCCATAGAGATAGCTATGCCCATCAAGAAGGAGGCCATTGTTATTCGTCGTAGAGGGGAATAATCGAGGTTTGCCAACGACTTCCTCTTGTCGGACAACCCGTCGTGAGCTCCATCGGCAACATTAGGATTGAACCTGTCGAACTTCACCCAGTTGGTGAGGCCGAGCGCCTCACGAGTGAGTACTGGCTTCTGGAAATTGAGATAACCCATATTGGGCTGAATTGCGTTTGCTTAATCACAACCTAGTGTTGGAATTGAGTGGGTGATCTGCGAGGAATTATATGCATCCAAGCGAGGACATTCGACTCTTATACTCACATCCTGGTCGTTCTCGACGGCAATTCATGTTCCAACACGTGAATCACGCTGTTCCCCAAGGTTACTTCGAGAAAAAGCGGAGTTGGGGCGGATGCCTGGAGCATGGCATCTGGAGGTGAGTCGTGCTTGTGCAATGCCCAATGGTATAGCGCGATGCGTGATTTCTGGAAGACTTCTGGTAAGCACGAGGACAACATCATGATCTTCTGACGTATCAGACATGCTCTGGGGCGACTCCATCACGCCAGATTCCTTTTGAGTACCTGACTCCGGACCATACAAGTGGCGGAGATCGAGATACCTGGTCTGACTGCGTGAGATATCAGCATCGAGCTGGCACCCCGGGGAGCTATGCAACAACGTCTGATAATTGTCACTCGTTCGAAAAAAGCATTCTAACATGCCTGGTCTTTACTATGAGAGGCTCTTCGGGACACCGCTTTCCGAATGCATAACAGGTGTGAAAAACTAGAAACACTAGACCACGGATCTCCCGGATGGCCTCGGCATTCCTATGCAAGGCGTGCCTTTTGGCAGCTAAAAAGGATGTCGATCACTTGACCGATGACGGGATGGGGCGTCGAACAGACTAGCAGTTCGTACTCGTAGGATTTCGAAGCTTCCATCTTATTTTTTTTTTCAGGGCCGCAACAGCTCGTTTGCCCCGTGGGGAGTCGGGGCGGCGAATACGAATGACAATGTAAGCTTAGCAAATGGGAACGGGAATCTAGGTGGTGGTCTGGGGCACTCAGCGGAGAGAGCCTTCAGGAGCTCACAAAACGGGTAGCTGTTGAGGTCCTGACAAACATCCTTATGCATGCTTTGTTATAACCATCAAAACGCGTTTGAACAATTGACGTGGAAATGCCGAGAGGCTGAAGTAAAGCCTTGCCGGAGGATTTGCTGCAACCACGGCTGTGGCTGCGGACACCGGGGCGCCATCAACGACAATGATGTCGGCGGCGCCCTCGGTTCCCATCGGTACCATCGGGGGGTTCTTCGGCCGAAGAGCTGACGGGAATCATGTGATATCCAAATTTCTTTCGACGTGGTGTTACATCTTGCAATTTGCCCGTCAGAAATTGGGAGAGTTAGGTCGAAGCCTTCTAATCGTCCGGACTTGATTACCCTAAAAGGTGCTTGGGCTGGTGACGGGATCTTGTTTTTGAGGCTTAATTTAAGTATTTAGCCTGTTTTGAGTATGGGCTTGTACATCACATGAAGAGAGAAAATGCTTTTCTGTACGCCTTTGTACATATTTTGTCGTGACTTATTAATGCTTGTTCGCATTTGCCGCATCGTTCCATTACAACGTGTCTAACACTTCCATCGAGCCTACTTTCGAGGCCATTTCAAGCTTTCTATCTGTCGATGAGCAAAGGACCTTCAATGAAAGGACTTTTCCAGCCTCTGGAGTATCTCTCAGGGTTCGTGTCAGCTCAAAGTTCTCCACGTGAAATGTAACATCGAACGAGATGCAAAATGCATTCATGCCTGACAGTTTGCCGCTCAACCGAAGCTTATTGCCTTGTATCATGCGATTAAGACATGGCCTTCACCCCTCCGTGGTTTCTTGCCTTTCAGAGTATTGTCCACTCATCCAGTGACTGACATCTTCGAACGAATGAGACACCGTCGCAGAAATCTCCACTCTCCTAACTGGTTGCATGCTGACATAGTGTTTCGATCCTTCAAAAAATTGATCTTTCGTGCTAGTGGCGACAGCTACCCGGCGCGCCTTGATGGAAGCTCCCAGACGGCGGCGCGTCGTTGGCCTGATTCGGACAGTCCACATTCCTTGAGAAACATATGGCTATCAGTTTGGTATGGGTGGGCAAATTCAGACATCGTAATGCGAACAGAAAAGGATGTTCCACGAGATATCTGATCTTTGAGACGAACTCGAAAACCAAACCCCCCTAGTCAGAAGACAGTTTGTAGATGTAAGGATGCTATCTATAAAGATGAGGGCGAGGGCATACTACTTACAGTTCGGAATGAGAGAAGGCGACCGACCGCCAGCAGTATCATCATTCAGAACACAGGAAATTGGATTTCAGAGTCTCGGTCGAGGGTCCCATAGGCGAAACGAATAGTACGTAAAAGAAAATCCGATGAGATGGGCCTGAGGTGTAAGTGCAACTGCAACACAAAACTATGCATTTGTCTCATCTGCGGTGCTTTACAATGTCCCATCGGCCGGACTGTTCCATCACTGTGTAATCCGAGGCTGCCGGCCTAACACCGTCCAGGCACCAGGCGACAATCGTAGTTGTCCACATTCAAATCACCCCCTGGTTCACGATAGTGGAGAAAAGAAGTCACGTACCTAGGCAGATTTCCCAATCAATATTTGAAATATGGTACAAAGAACAACAGCTCAAGAGTTCAGATCCTGTAAAGAGCGGGATCTCTCAATGCGGAGGTTTTCATCGCAAGGTCGACTTGTGAAATGCGATCCGGAAACACAGCTCCAGTCATCGAGATCAGAGATCTTGAAGGTGGAGAACCCAAGATTCAACATCAGGTTCTAGCTCTTACCCATCGACGACGGACGGAGCCTTCTAGGAGTTATTGGGTATGAAGACACAATGCGACTGACTGGAACGTCTCACAGACAATTTGCATTTGGGGGCTTCTGTAAATTCCATATTAGCTCCCTGGTTCGCATTATTAGACTTCAATATAACCTCGAGAATTACTGTACAAGACGACGACCCCCCTTTCAATCTTGGAGGCCTCCAGCAGCGCTCACGTGGTTGCCAAGACTCACGAGGATATCGACGCGCTAATTATCTTGGCGCGAATTGCCTATTTCTTTCTCGCTCGAGTCCAACCAAGCTTCGTTCTTCATACTTACCTTGTGGGAGCAACTGAGCTCAAGCATTCAGCCTGCTATAGCGGTGTCCCTGCATTGCACATCGCGGTGGATATCGCTATCAAGTGTCCTTCGGGGCTCTTGTCCGCGTATTTTTTGGCTCTTCAACTTTTTCATCATGGTCTCTTGCCCTGTGGCAAGGTCTTGGAGAAGAAGGTAAGTAGACATGTAGGTTTGTAGGCGGGCAGGTATGAACCCTTCCTTCCTCGATTTGAAAAATGAGGACAGCTGTCATTGTACTCTAGTGCCTCTGCCAGAAAGGTTCAAAGCTATCGAATTGGATCCTTTCGACGACGGTGTAATGAGGTCGGAGATGGAACTCACATGTCATTACTATCTCGAAGCTCCATTGATGCTTGCCGAAAAGTTAACGCGAAGACTAGATCAAGATGAACAACTTCTCGAAAATCTCATGCCACCAATATTGTCTAAAATGTCGAAAGCCACGCGAAGAGAGAAACTGCTGCCTGCCGACAGTAACGAGCTCCACGACCGACAGGAATAATATCAACAACTTCGAGACCCATTGATGCCTACCTCCACTCGACTTGCCTTCCCTTGTACGGCAGGATTATGCACAAACTAAGAGAAAGATCACAGAGGCAGCCACACTCTATTTGGTGAACTAAGAGGAAGATAAAGGTTTGTTGATTATGGACAATACTATCCTGCTTTCCAGAGTCGCAGTTGCTGCAGCTTGCTTCGTGGACCGTCGAAATCAACATTCGCTCTCTCTTCCACCGAAAAGACTAGCCTGTGCTGGCACAACAGCTGGAAAGTAAGGGTACAGTAAAGATGAAGTCAGACTGAGCTTCGAATCCGTCGAGTTGCGCTAGATACACTGAATCGCAACTAAAGCTGGCGCAGCTTGAGTTCGTCTGAAATGAGATAAGCGGCCTTCGCCTGCACGTTTGCCTTGGGACGGCTTCAAACCTCATGCGAATGTCCAGTCTCTACGGAAATTGCCGGATTGCGTCGGCAGCAGGTTCGGTCGGAGGTGGTGGCTGACTTCTCTGTCTAGACCTAGACTATTGATGCTCGAGACAGTCACCGAACCACGATTGTAATACCAAGGAGAAACTATCCTGAAAAGTGGCATGCTTCAAGACACTTGCGCAGGGAAAGATGTCCTCAAAGTATTGGCCCTCAGCAGAAAGGACCCATGATCATTCGACACGTTCGATTTTTCTCAAATCATGAATTCCTACCCTGTCGTGTGCGTCTCGCTTGGCCGTCCTCTCCCAAAGAGTCCGTTGAAGCCGGCACCTCAATTTTGTTCGGAAAAGTACGGTTCCTGAAACGGGTCCTGGAAAGAATCGCTCCAGGGCACTCGGTGCAGGGTTCTGTGTTCCTGAATTTTGATGGCGCAAGGTGTAAGGATTGAAGCATGGCTAGGACAAGGTGACACTAGATGCACACTGTCGATCATCTATCACACGCGGACGTACCATACGGATTTCTTACCCTGGCGTGCCTGGTTTGGGGCACTGTGGGCAAGCAGGACGCGCAAGCGTGACAAGGGACTCGAGATCAATCCCATTCACCGTTCACCCACAATGCCCCATGATTGACTTTCTAACTCGGGGCTCCTGGACAAGAATCGAGGCCCAGCTTCTGATTTTCAGAACAGTGATGCACACTGTGTATGATTACCCTACATGAAAGATACACAGCGGCTTCGTGATGGAAAGCTCCAATTCGAGCCCGAAAATGACCACGATCAATCTCGGCTTGCTCATCTCGGTGATCTGTGATCAGAATCGATGATTTTCAGCACGTGTCAAACCGTTACCGATGCTCGTACACTAGATAATGAGCCTACCTTATCACCTTGTTTCCTGAGAGGGCCAGGGTTCAGGGTCTATCTTAGTACGAGGACTATGGGCTTTTTCTTTTTCTCGCCACTGCCCCCTGAGATCCCTCACCATCCTTGTCAACGTTCACCTTTCCGTTCTTTTACCGGCATATCTAGTAGCGCAGTAGCAGAGACCCTTCCAGGCATCGCGTTAGACGCTATTGGAAAGGACATGGATGCTCCAGAAGCCAGGTATTCAAGGCGTGATTAAAAAACCCCCTCTGCTCCGCTTCAAGGTCGGCCAAGTGCCATGCAGATGCGAGCCCTCGAACGCATGTCTAGTCTAAATTAGTCATGCATGCAAGCAAGGATGAGCGCACGCATGAATGTCGAGACGGCGTCGTTTTCGAATTTTCTCACTGCCCACATCACGCATGCCCTTGTCAATGGACCGTTGGGGCTGGCACCCACTGGCAGGGCAGTAGCGTCATTTAACTGGATTCGTATGCCTGCTTTGTGTGGTGTTCCTGAGCCATCGACGGAGCTCTGGAACCGTTACAAAAAAAGCCCTAAATCTAGGAACGCATGCAGTCCCCAACCGGAAGCAACGCCGCGGATACGCGTGTGTTCACCCTTTTGGCCGGGAAACAAACTTGCAAAGAACATGACAGATCAAGGGATTCCAGGCTATCGAAAGCTAACTGGAACAGAAAATTAGAGTACCGAGTCGTCACTACTGCACGTGAGCCGTGAGGGTTGCGTGCGCGGCGTGATACGGGTACTCTGGCAAAAGGAGAGGTTGGACAGTTTTGCTTCTTCCCGCTCGCGAGCTTCAAGGTTTTCGCGACCAAGAAACGAGGCAGGTAGATGGAAAACTTTGGGGAGGGCGGGACTTCTGTAGATAAGCATAGGGGGAGAAGTTAGAAAGCGTGCCAATGACCTACCTCCTCGTGCTCGGGTAGAGAGTCCCGCAGAGATTGACATCCTTTCCGGAGTTTCAGGTACCTCGAAGCTTGTCGGTTTCCCGCAGCATGGCGCAAAGCTTTTCCTCGCTGTCGATACGAGTAAGTTTGTAATCCAGTGGTGCTCGATTACACATTTACGGGGCTCTTTGATAGTCACTCAGGGTTCAAGCGTCCTTGTTTCGATGGCTTCAGAAACACCGGATGGCAGTACGTAGAAGGTAGGCAAGCAAGCAACTTCGAGCGGTGGATTTCGGGTCGGGAGGAGATTTTTTCTCTCCAGGGCAATTGGGGGAACCGGATACATCTGCCATACCTCCCAATGAGTCCAAAGCAACTTTCAAAGTCTCGGGCGATGCCAGTGTGTTGTATGGAATAAGAGTAACAGCATAAGGAGTAAGAGAATCAACGAGTTTCCTCCTTGGTAATAGCTAAACAGGAAAGAAATGTCTCGCCTGATCGTTCTGTGTGAGATTTATATCTTTGCTCCTGTATGGCTAGATAGGTATATGTACTGAGTATTCATGACTCCCGAAAAACACTGGAATTTCCTACATCCTTTTTCCCACGCTGTCCGTCCAAGTCTGTCGTACAAGAATACCCGCTTTCCCAAACAAAACATGTTCATATAGACATAGGTATGTCCCACAGTACCGGATCTATACAGTCAAAACGATGACACCAGTACCAGGAGCGCTAGAAGTCGTAGATGGACAATGTCAAATCTATGCATCTTGATAGCTTACACTCCACTCCTTGGTCGTCTTGATGATCATGGCTTTGCTCCCATCGCTGCCGTGACTTCGGCCGCCATCAGTGTCGATACTCTCGCTGCGGTGTCTGTCGGCACTGGGTCTTCCGGCAGAGACTTTGTTCACCACAGCACGGTTGCTGCTGATGGCTTGCCCGATGCCGTGTCGATCGACGCCTTCGGCGGTAGTTCCTTGCCGTGGCAGGTCGAAACTCTCTCCTCGGACTTCGGATTTCAGTGCCTGGCTTCGAACGGCCGAGGCAGCTTTGCTTTGTGCCATCTTGCCCATTAGGTAGCTGTCGTTACCATAACCAAACCGGCCATCACTTTCTTGAATCACGCCCGAGAGATACCCCGCCTGTATGGACTCCATGAATGGTCGCAAGTGAGGCACGCACGCGGCGAAAACACTGAAAAAGACCTCCAATATCGTTGCGACGGTAGGGAGCCAACTCTCAAACGTCACATCCGTGCCACGGTCGAAAAAGTTGTGCATACTGCTCATACGCCAGATGGTACAGCCAATGGCGAGAGTGCGAAAGGAGAAGGCGAAGCAAACGGCCACTTTCTTCTGCACGGCGAGCTGGAGATTGTAGACTAGCCAGACGGGCATGACCATCAGTGCAAAGTCGCTGAGAATGTCGATCACACCGGTTGCGTCCCAGAACCCAACTTGGCTGAAACATGTGTTTGTTGTGATCAGGTAAGGGTGAGGGAGTGAGCATTGGAAGGCGCTGGCGAAAATCGAGGCGATTGCCCATACAGCAATTGTGCCACCGACGGCAAGCATGGGGAGACGGTAAGATTTGTTCGGGGACAGCGCAATCAGCAGGGACAACGTCGAACATTTGCCCAATGCTAGAGCCAGAATATATAGTATGTTCCAAGCGTAACCGGACTTTTGGAACTTGTCATAGTTGTCTTCAGACAACGTCGATAATTTCGAGCCCAGGCCGCCGTTGACTTGCTGGTTGATGGCGAGAGTGAAGCCGATGGAGAATGCCTTGGAATTTCAATGTTAGTGTCACGATGTTGCGCATAGACAGTTCTCGCCGGGTTTCCGCTTACCAGTGCGGCGATGAGAATCCCATCGTTCCAGACCAATCTTCTCAGCACAACGAGTTTACTGATGAGCACAGTAATGACCGCCAGACACATTGTGACCATCGTAATCCATGACACCAAATTGACTACCGGGCCTTTATGGGTATCGTTAATGAGCGGAACACGGGCTACTAAGAGGTGCGCGGCCGTTTCCATGGTGGAAGGCATGACCGGAACGGGCGATTCGAATAGAGTTGGGAATTGTTCTGGGGCGCTTGTTCAAGACATTGATAAACTTGAGGCCGAATGTTGACAGAGACAGGTGGCAGTCGACACCGGGGCGATTGACAGGTGAAACTTGATGGCGACAGGTGCAGTGACAACGGCGATGGGAGGTAGAAGGATGGAACTTTGAACATGAGCACCACGGACTCTCCAACATTCGGAATACGGAGGAGAATTTGGTTAGACCGTAAATGCGACATCAAGTGTGATCAACAGTATCGAAGCTTAGGGTCATGATTAGGACCGGGTTGGCTGACAAGGATGCAATTGCACCTTTCACTGAAGGTGCAGCTTGATGCAAATCGATAACACACACCCTGCTCTAGCTGTTTTGGCTCCAATGCCAGCATGATACCACGCGAGCCAGGCCCAAATCAGCCAGAGGAGGTGAGTGCGCGACAGGCGGCGAAATCTCCACCGCCAGGAGTGGAAAATAGGCTGTGTGGCTGGCAAATGTTGCCGTTAGGTGCAATTGTTGGTGGCTTCGCTTAGACTCAAGCTGTAACAAGGCCTAAAGGGCAATGTGGTGAGAACAAGGGCAATGTCCATTGAGAAGCCAGATTACTTGTCTCTCAAGAGACAAGATACCCTGCCCTGGTAAATTTAGTCTTTTCTCCGGTGCCGAACAACTGCCAGGTGTTTGGATGGCCATGAACTACCCCTCGTGTCGATCACTGATCTTTGTCAATATCAACGCTTGCGCTCGGAATGGGATTTCGTGATGGTGAAATCAAGGTTCATGTCAAACTGTGAGACAGCTTTGCACACACTATTGAGCTCCGTACCAGGGTACAGGATGAGATGAATTCCCGACAAGCCAAGGTCTCAAACCAGTGTATCTCCTTTGAAAAGTGACCTTCCTGTTAGGTCTGCCTTGATGTGAGCTGTCATCTGTCCAGGTGCTCGTGGGGTGTCAATGGGTGTGGTGGGAAACACTGAGGAGACCCAGGTAACGATCTTTGCGGTTAAAGCTTGCATGCCTGTGGGCCTCATTAGCTTCTCCATCAGGGGCTTATCACCAAGTAACTTTCTGGTGCGTAGTCCAATTGTTTTTACCCGTCCTAGGAGCCCGCGCAGTGGTTGACATTATCGGGTACCATAAGAAAATCTGGATGTGGAGGTGTCCCTGAAAGCCCGCGGCCTAAGGCCGGGCCCTACCTAGCATGCCCGTCGAGAAATGTCCCTCAGCCTCTGTCAGGTTTTGAAGTTCAAGTTTTTTTCAACCGAGATTGCGCTTTGGCCAGACAGGGTGCGCATACAGATACTCGTGGTGGTATTTGTCGAAGTAGCTACAGTGACAAATGTGATTGGAGTTGTCTATTCTACCACGATCGTTTCAGCAAGTTGACGTTTGTATCAGCATGGATCTATCGAGAACTCAAGTTCACATGGACAAGCCCCGAAGATCATTATGATGGAGAATTTTAGGGCTGGGGGCCGTAAAGTGTAACTGTGATAAGCTGGCCAAGGTTTTCGCTCCCGAGCTTCACAAACTCTTGCCAGGCCGGAAGATCCAGTTCACGTTTCCCCCCATGGTCCCTAAAAGTCCGGGCACCCGAGACCCATTTAGCACGGGGTTGATCGTTTCTTGACTTGACTACAACTTCGGCCTTTAGGCTTACACTACGTACATTTGATCATCTTGAACGTGGTCACGCATTCACAAACCTCTGATTTTTCTATATCAATTGGTGCTGATTGAAGCACCGGTGGAATTCAAACAGGCTTCTGCAGACAAAAGGGACAAACTCCGTGTCGATCTCGGGGGTGGCATTGGTGAGACAGACGCCACGAAAGCCTCGATCTGCCCTTGTCATTTACCCAGAGACACACGCACATTGTGCCCTGGCAAGCTCGCCTGCCAGGTGCCTGGTCATGTTTCCCATCCCAGCATCAAGGACCCCACCTGAAGTGTGATAATCACTCTCGTGCGCCTCAAATGCCACTACTGCAAGCCAACTCCTTTAGGCCTGGTTCATGCCAAAAAGTCCCCGACCGCCAACGAGGATGTTGCTGGTCGTTTTCTCAGATGATCGTCGCACCAACTCTCGCCCACCAACCCTTGGGTTGACCTTTCCGAGCCTCTGCCACACAGAAGCCCCCAAGATCCCTAATTGATAGCTCAGGCTTCACATGGAAGGTGGGAAGTCCGCTCCCATGCCATTTTTGATTCTCTAGCGTCGATGCGAGCTTTCTGTCCCATTGACACCCTTCTCCTCTGGGTAGGATTTACACCTCGCCTCCGACCCACGAGGTACTCGACACCTCGACCTCCACGCCTATCCACACCGTCGCCATCGCACTCTCGAAAGCTTCTCTTCCATTCCTTAACTGCGGAGTCGCAGCGCCTTCTTTCGACAAGAGCCCGGTGCTTCATTTGTTCACTCTTTGCCCCAGTTCATTCAGTTGTCTGTCTACCTGAGTGACGAGACCGAGTCCTTCTTTCTGATCTTCTCGCCTCCACCGTGCAATTGTGTGGCTGTATCCAAATCCTCCCAACTGGCGATCAAGATGGCGGACGCATACGCCTTGAAGAGTGGGAGCAAGATTGCTTCAGAGTTCCATCATTCGAGATCATCATCTGATCACAATGGGGAGAAGTCTGTCAATCGAGACGACCAGGAAATGGCTCGGTTGGGCAAGCGCCAGGAATTAAGGGTGCGACAACGACCTATCTAAAATCCCGAAGGTAGATGCACGCGACTGACATCAAATAGCGTAACTTTGGTTTCATGAGTATGCTCGGATTTTCCTGCACCCTCATGATCACCTGGGAAGGTCTATTGACCGTCTTCGTCTACGGCTTGACCGACGGAGGTCCAGCTGGGCTTGTGTACGGTTACCTTTTTTGCTGGCTCGGATATTTCACTGTTGTTGCTTCACTTGCCGAGATGGTATCAATGTGAGCCAACCAGAAGACCAAGTTGTTTAAATCCGTATTGACAATGGCAGGGCTCCCACGGCTGGAGGACAGTACCACTGGACGTTCTTGTTTGCACCAAAATCTTGCCGCAACTTTCTATCCTTCATCACGGGCTGGCAATCCGTCCTCTCGTGGCAGGCTTGTCTGGCGTCAGCAGCCTACCTCGGAGGTACCATTATCCAAGGTCTTTTGGTGCTGAACTATCCCGACTACGACTTTCAAAGATGGCATGGAACTCTCCTGCTCTATGCCGTCGTCTTGTTGGCCATGCTCTTCAACACCTACCTTGCCAAGCAGTTGCCCAAGGTTGAAGGAGCTGTCTTGATCGTGCATATCGTCGGTTTCTTTGGAGTTTTGATCACCTTGGTGTACTTGGCACCACATGGCACTGCGCACGACGTCTTTGTGAAGTATCTCGCCAACGGTGGTTACGATAACGGCACCTCCTTCTTTGTGGGACTCATCACGACCGTCTTCGCCTTTATTGGAGCCGACGGAGCCATTCACATGAGCGAAGAGATCAGAAATGCTTCCACCGTGGTGCCCCATTCACTCGTCGTTTCTATTGCGCTGAATGGATTGATGGGTTTCGCAATGCTGATTGCCATTCTGTTCTGTATTGGGGACATTGATAATGCGCTGTCTTCCCCTACAGGTTTTCCTTTCATCGAGATCTTCAAACAAGCCGTCAAAACAAATGGTGGTGCCACCGCTATGTCAGCTGTGGTTCTCTCATTGATGATATTTGCTACTATTGCCGTGTTGGCTGCAGCTTCCAGAATGACGTGGGCGTTTGCTCGTGACAACGGTCTGCCAGGGTCTCGATTCCTTTCACAGGTCGAACCTCGAACCAAACTCCCACTCTATGCGGTGGCTCTTTCTGTCCTCATCACTATGTTATTGGGACTGATTAACATCGGATCATCTGCGGCTTTCAACGCCGTCGCATCTCTCGTCGTCAGCGGCTACCTGGGTTCATACACGTTGCCGATAGTCTTGTTGTTGCACAAGAAAATCTTCAATCCATCGTCTATCCACTACGGGCCTTGGACGCTGGGTCGTGGATTGGGAATATTCTGCAACGCTTTTGGCTTGGTGTGGATTGCTATCGTTATGGTCTTCAGCTTTTTTCCTTCGGTTCGGACCGATCTTACGCTGCAGAGCATGAACTGGTCTTGCTTGCTGTGGGGAGGCACCATGATCATTGGCATTTGCAGCTATTTCGGCTACCTCCGAGGCCGATACAATGGTCCGATTGTTGAAACAGACATCATCGAACAGGTGCACGGTGTGTGAATTTCGTGGGATGGCGTGTGAAGCGGGAAAAAATATGGTTGGGATAACAAATGTGCTCATATGCCTGGACCAAACAAGAGGCTTTGGATATCGTTTTTGAGCAAAGAGACTTTTGGGTGTTTCAAGCTATCATTAGACGGACAAGAGGCATGTATATGGAAACCAGATGATACCTTTATCGTTATCCCTTTATCATTTATAACTGTTGATACACCTGGATTGAACTGCGGTCCCCACTATATATAGCTCGATAGGCTAAGGGAATGTAGATATGGATGTCAGGAGTTCAAATGCAGAATGCCCTCGAAGATTGGACGACAACGACTGGAGGCCTACTACTGGTCCACGGCGGAGGCAGCCATGGGCAAGTCCACAAGTTGAATGGTTGCGGCAGTGGCGTGTAGCCCTGCAATAGCCTCACCTGTCGGCAGCAGTGTACCTATGTTTCAGGAACTGTGGCGAGAATGTCACACAACAGTATAGCAAAGTCCCCCCCCCCCAAAAAACCTCTAGCTAAATAACGGATTCTCCTTCTTGATTAGATCCGCCGCCCTCTCCGCCAGCGCATACACCGTCGCCATGGGATTCGCACTGATAGTGTCAGGAAACACACTGACATCCACGACCCGCAATCCCTGAACACCCTTGACGCGCAAATTTTCATCCACGACCCTCCCCATCGAGCACGTCCCCGCATTATGATTGAAGATCATGACATTCCTGCGGATGTAGTCGTGGGCTTGTTGCGGGTCTTCGAGATCGACTTCCGGCGGCGGATGGACGCGCTTGAGGAATCGCCCTGCGAGGGAGGGTGCTTTGTATGCTCTGTCGACGAGAGACATGCCTGCAGCCAGGACGTCGACGTCGACATCGTGCGACAGGATATTCACGTCGATGCGAGGCTGCGTTGTGAACGGCTCGGTGCCGTCGGTGAGGGACTCGGCGTGCTCGATGTGTGTACTTCCTCGCGAGATAGGGTACATAGTGCTCATCATCGTGGAATGGCAAGCATTGTGCCCGGGAGGGGCACCAGGCATGATCTTACTTTGATCGGAAGACCCTCTAGCGATGTCGACGTTGCAGGGTAATGTGATTATCTCGATGCTTGGGGACGAATCACTGGCCAGGAGCTGTTTGACTCGTTGGTGAGGCCCATTCCTCGTCCCACTGGGTGCGATGATGCTATCGAGGGTCTTCTTCAATCGTTCCGCAGAAACTTGGGTCGCATATGGCACGAAGCCTACGGGTCCGAACGACCCGCTCATCAGACCTTCCTGGTTATCGGTCAGGCGCTTCAGCTGCTCCTGAAAGACGTTCTGATCGAGAAAGAGCGAGTCCAGTGTGATGTTCTCGGCGCCAGGTGCCATCTCGTACGTCACGGCTGATGCTGGGTGTTCGCTTAGATTTTCGCCTACGTCGGGTAGATCCACGAGGCACTGGACTCCAGCGGGACGCAAGATCTCTGGATTGCCGATACCCGAGAGCTCAAGCAGTCGAGGGCTTTGAATTGAGCTGGCAGAGATTATCACCTCATGCTTTGCCTTGATTTCCGTTAAGGAGCCATTCTGATAGATTGTGACGCCAGTGGCTTTAACTGTTCCATCATTCGAGTTTAGCAGGACCTTGACCACGTTGGTATCCGTAACGAGTTTGAGGTTTGGACGATCCGCAATTGGCGCAAAATATCCAGATGCAGCGTAGCTCCGAGAAGGCATCCCGTTGCGGCGATCGACTGCGAACAAGTGCTGCGAAATCCCGAGGTGGTCACCACTGTATGGATCGTTCGGAGAACCTATGTTCGCAGTCTTCCTGAACTCCTCTATCAATGTGCGCTCGACGGGGACGACGGACCTCGCCCATGAAGTCAAGATGGGTCCAGACGTGCCGTGAGCTTTTTCATCGAGCCGAAAGTAATCAGGTCGAGGCTCTGAGGACGAGTGTGCCTGCAAGCTCTGGCTTTTCCGAAAATGAGGCTCAAGTTCAGACCACGACCAGCCTGGAGCATGGTCTCCCCAATTGTCGATGTCCTCGCACGAAGGACAGACAAGAGCAGTGTAGTTGATACCACTGCTGCCTCCCACGAACTTCCCACGGGAGACGTGGTGAATCTCGTTGTTATTTTGTTTCTGATAGGACAGCGTCAGCTTTGTTCGACCTCAAGGAGCAACCAACACACCTGCGGGATGGTCTTAAAGGACCAGTCGTAGTCAGGGTTGTTCCACATGTTGGGCCCTCCTGCGAGACCAGACACATTCTCGTCATCCAGACGAAGCTTGCCGGCTTCGATGACACCGACTGTAATATCGGGACTCTCTGTCAACCTCGCAGCAAGGACGAGCCCAGCTGTACCACCTCCAACGACCACATAGTCGTACTGCGTCTTGAGAAAGTCGACCAGTGACACGTGGGCTGGCAGCGTCGGTTTTGCCTGATCTGTCATCATGTCTTCTTGGTGTTCGAGAAAGGTTGATAGGGCAGGCCTCGTTTTATGCTGGCGGAAGGTTTCTCTTATTTAAGACAGCAGCCCAGCCATGGAAGCCGCGGATCCAGGCATATAGCCGACAGGAAGCAACGGTGTCCACCTTGCTGCCAGCCGTCCTGGGCGGCCCAGCGTCAGATTTTGGGTTGGTCAATATCATTGGCAAAGCGCGGCACTGTCATATGGCAGAAGTCAACATGGCCGCGGCCCCGGCTCTGAGGATTCTTGACTGACGACGTCAGGTACTGCCCGGCTACCTAGCTCGCCATGTATAGAAAAGCCAATGGTGGCCAATCGGGTGGCAGGAGGCTTGGGAACGAGACGAAGCTTATGTATGTCACTCGATGACAGATTAACGCCGGTGCCATGGAACTTTTACGCGTTAGTCAACCAGGAGTCAAATCGACGTAAGCGGTGCTACGCTTCGCTCCACCGCATTAGGCGAGACACTCTTGGAATTGAGCTAGTCCAGTTGGGAAAATCCAATGGCCAAGGACCAGCCGCGCAGAATTCCTTGCCTGACGAATAAGAGCAGAGCGTTGGTGTTAGGATTGTTCTGTCAAGAGTCAAGACAAACAGCGGAGGACAAAGTGACCAACGGCAAGTGCCCCGGCAAGAGGAACGTCGTATTTACGAAGTTCACGACTAATGTGAGGAGCGGGCTGAGCAACGAGAATGTTCGAGATCCACCAGCCTGTTGTGTACCATGTATGCGCACTAGGACGATCAGCACGGTGCAAAATCTGTGGATCCCCGTCATCTTTGCAGTGGTGCGAGCTTGATGCTCTCTAGCCGTGGCACATAGTCGAAATAGCCACGTTGATTCATGGACCAGCACTCCTCGGCGTGTCTTCCGATGAGGCTGAAGGGAAATCCCAGCTCAAAGGGAGCAGCATCTTCAATCTCTTTGATCTCGTCTGCTGTCAGGGACACTCCAAGGGCTTCAATGTTCCCTTTTAGATGCTCGACCGTCCTGCAGCCGACGATTGGGAAGACAAAGGGCGCTTTGAGCATGACGTACACCAAAGCCACGCTGGTGATCAGGGTATTGTACTTCGTGGCAATACGTTCGAGGACCGAGCTCACTGCCGCTGCTCTTTTGTTGGGAAAGACTGGCGTACGGCCCTCCGTCTTTTCCTTCGCCTGGCTCTTAAACTCGTCGCTGCCAAGAGCTCCCCACGGTGCAATTGCCATGCCGTCTTCCCTACACAGACTCAGGATGTCGTTCTCGAAACTGCGGTTGGCTGCGCTCCATTGGCCTTGGTAAACCACAAAGCCTCGCATGCCATGGTCTCGGGCAAACTGATTGCACTTGGCCACAAACCACGCAGGACAATCTGAAGCACCGAGGTAGAGGACTTTGCCTTGCTGAAGCAACTGGTTGAGCCCGATCATCAGCTCTTCGACAGAGGTGACGTGATCCCACCAGTGGATGTACAGCAGGTCGATGTAAGATGTCTTGAGGTTCCTCAGCGAACTCTCAACGGTCAGAGCCATACATTTGGTACTATTGCCACCAAAATTGGAATTGATCCGGCCTTCGAAGCCCTTGTAGACTTGGAAATTTGTGGTGAACTTTGTGGCGATGACCATTTGATCGCGGACGCCTCGCAGCTCCAACCATTCACCAATCCATTTCTCCGACTCTTCATTCTGATAGTTGGGCGACGTATCGATCATATTGCCGCCTTGATCAAAGAAATGATCCATTATCTCGAAAGCAGTGGTCTTGGTGCATTCACCCATATGCTTCCTATTGATGACGTTAATCTTCGGCCTTCTCATGGAAGTTCACTCACTACCATGATGTGCCGAAATTCATTGCTCCCAGACATAGTGGACTGACTCTCACCGAGGCCAAAGGGCTCAAGACGCGATGTCTCGCAAGCAGTGACTTCGGCGGTGGGACAGTAGCGATGTAGGCTGCCGAAGTTGACGATTTCGACATGATGACTGCGAGGAAAAGTGCAATTTGACGGGGCGGCCTTGATTCAGCATTGTTCCAGCGTCCTCCATTTTGTATTACACTCGGTCGTTGCGGTCACTTGATGACATCGGAGATAAAACTCGCTTAGCATTTTGCGTGCCATTGAGAGGACCACATGTGGTTTGAGCCATGAAAGTTCCGCAAACGAATGATGATCCAACGGCGAAGTGAAGTCGGCAGGCAATGTGGGAGAGTGCTTCAGGTCCGGCTCTGGAAAAAAAAATCCCTGTCAAGGCTTGTCTTTTGAAATTGGGGTGACGAGAAGTCAGCAGCGCGCGTTAATCCCGTCTGGTCTGTCATCGACTCTTGCTTCATTCGCTTCCTTATTCCACAATGGCACATCTCGAACCAATTCGAATCACTTTCTTTCCTTACTCATTCGAGTCGAACCAGCCTTCTTCTTAACCCCGGACACTGCTTCTGCCCTCGACTCTGGACCCAAGTTGAACAGCTGACAGTAACTCCGGGTTGATGTGTCGACGTGGAGGAGTACTGGTAGCGTGATGTTAAGAGCCCAGAAGCATTGAGTAGTAGCGCCACCTCCTTTTATGCAGGGCGTGAGGCGAGTCCACTCTGACGAGATGAAATGGCACAAACAAGCATTTGCCAAGAAGAACAGCGGATCTTTTCAGGCAGTCACGACGGGGGTCACAACTGCCACGGCTGTCTTTGATGCGATGGATTGCTCCATGGATCCTCAATCTTGTCTCAGGCCATGGGCGAAAATGAAAAGGATCAACTTTCTTGTACGGTGCAAATCTTGTGGCTGGGGCGAATATCCGGCGACTGAAACTCCACCAACAATTCAAAGACCTGATGCTGTCAATGTTGCACAGAGCGACGGCTTGCCCCGGCCTGTCACTTGGCCATCCCTGAACGATCTCGAAGCTGAAACTGCTGAGCCGTGAGGCTGTTGGCAAATCGTGCTGTCAATAACTCTGGGGAACCTGGCTACGGTAGAACCCAGTGGCGTGCTCGCCCCCAGATGTTTTTTCTGACCCTCCTCGAGCCTCTTTCTGATTCTTTTTCTTTGATGCTATTCGAATGCTGCAACTCATTCCTACTGACCGAGCACCATGAGCTCCACCTCATCACGCAGCACCTCGTCTCGCATCAGCACAGATGAACTACAAGTCGGCCTGTTAGGCGAAAAACACGATTATGCCTCTGGGAAGCCTGAGTACGCCTCTGGAATCGGCCGCAACTTAAACCAGATCCGCAATACCGGCCTCTGCTTGTCTATCAAATATCTCATCAGACTGCTTTCACAACTATTCGTTTTGCTGATCCCAAGCTTCCTCCATCGCCGGCCGCAAAATGACCTGAACAAATCAGACCGACTTGCCCCCACTGCATTCCTCGACGGCATGCGTGGGCTCGCTGCCTTTGCCGTCTTCATATGCCACCTCACTTACGGCAGTTTCGACATTACCCATGCCTGGGGTGCAGCACCTGATCTTCAATCTCAGCAGCCATCGACCGCCTACAGAGAATTCATCCGCCTGCCCATTGTCAGACTACTCTATTCAGGACCTCCCATGGTCGCCATCTTCTTTGTGATCTCAGGCTATGCTCTCAGCTATAAACCCCTGAAACAGATGCGGTCTCGTCACCATGATCAACTGATGACGACCATGACATCCTCCATGTTCCGCAGAGGACTTCGACTCTTCCTTCCCTGCTTTGCGTCGACCTTTATCGTCATCTGTCTTGCTCAGCTCAATTTGTACAAACTCACCGAGGACTTTTCCATCCAGATGCGCAAGATCTTAGAATCTCATTGCTACACCCAGCCAAACATGTGGCTCCAATTTACCGACTGGCTCGTGCAGATGCTTATTTTTGTTGATGTGTTTAACTGGTCGTTATTCGCGGGATCGATCGAGCTGGACCGGCATTTGTGGACCATTCCGGTGGAATTTCGATGTAGCATGGCACTGTTCCTGGCACACCTGCTCACGGCGAGGATGTCTAGTCGACTAAGGATTATAACCTTCGTAGGGCTGATCATCTGGGGCGTCTCATGGGACAGGTGGGAGCTCTGTCCTTTCTGGGCTGGGGCGGTAATTGCGGAGCTGGATATCATTTGGGCGTCGAAGACCGGGTCAGATCTACCGTCAACTGTGACGAGTGAACAACCATCGCGATCACGATTCGCTCCGAACTTGCTATACTGGCTGACCTTCTTCGTGTCGCTTTTCCTGCTCTCCTATCCCGACGTTGCTGGCGAGGCCACTCCAGGCTTTTCGAGACTCACATCACTCATCCCAGTCGGTTTCACCGAAAAGCATCGGTTCTGGCCAACCATCGGCGCAATCACCATCATCTGGTCATCATGCCGACTAGCCCTTTTGCGCAACAGGGTGTTTTGCTGGGCACCCATCCAATATCTGGGGAAGATTAGTTTTCCTCTCTATGTTATGCACGGCCCGGTCATTCACACTCTGGGTTACATGGTAAAGGGCCCTTGTACTGTTATGACTTAGGAATGTGTTTACTAACCTATCTGCTGTGCAGATCCTCCCTCGAACCCCCGAGATTGAGACACCCGACACGATGGCACAATTCCAACTCGACTTTCTAAAAGCGGCCACGGTTGTCGTCGTGGCCGTGATCTGGGCCGCCGATATTTTTCTCCGGGTCGTCGATACGCCCTGCGTAAACCTGACCAGAAGACTGGAGAAGGTATTCTTCAGCAACGACTGAGTTGGGGCGATTGATCGTTTGCCGTACGGACTGAGTTTCCAGGTGCGCCATTATTGGACGTTCCATGGAGCTTTTCGCTCACAGCTCCTGCGACACGACTTATTGCTGCCGTGACCCGGACTTGGATGCAATCACGTCAGCCATCCATATGCAAGACGTGAATCACTCTATTGCTGGAAATGACAACACAATTAAGGGAGACAGAGACCAGTTGACTAATCATGAGACCGAAAAGGTCTCAATGGCGCTTCTAGTCCCTAGATCAAATACGCCTTGGCTCTCATGACGACTCCGATGGCCAACATGCCACCGTCACCTTCTAGCCTAGGACATTGGGCTTCTGAAGCTATGAAACATAGTTTATCAGCTTGCCAAGCAGAGCAGCTGATATTTCTGGACGTTTCGATTCTCCGAAGTCGACGCCAGCCTGACACAACAACAATGTACCTTCTGCAACGTCAGACCTGACTCCTACTGAGAAGGACAATGGCAAAGAAAGCAACATATATGTAAACACAACATTCGAAGTTTCGAGAAATGCATGCATGCATATGAGGTGTCGGATGGCAGGTCCTCCCATGACGTGCACACGAAGCGTATCATATAACGACAAGTCGATCATGGGCAAGACCACTGAAAGCGTGTTGGTGAGCCGGGCGCTTTTGTTCTCGACAACACTTGAATAGCTGGATTTGGACATGCACGTGAAATATCAATACACGTCCTGCGAAATATACGCCACTTCAAACTCCTACAGCGCAGTAGTCTTCGCTGTCGCAATGATTTTCGAAGTTATGAATACGCTCGCAAAGGCAGGAAAATCGAAAAAGAAAAAAAAACAATATTGTATGAGTGAGAATATCTCATACCTTGAAGCAATTTTGCTCATGCATTTTGTCTTCAGTAACATATATGAATGATTGAGTACTACCTTCCATGCGAATGGAGACAATTTCGAAATCCCGATCACTTTCAACCACATCTGCAGACCACTTTGCTTTTCACTGACCATTCAATCGTTCCTCTTTACCCATCCCTGGGAAAAACTACTTCCTACTCTTCTCTACGACTGCTGCTGCGGTCGCCGTGCCCCCCTCCACATTCACTTGCCCCTCTACGGCATCAAAGATCTTGCCGGGGTTCATCAACCACAGCGGATCTAGGCTACGCTTGAGCGTGCGCATGACTTCGATGGTCTCAAGGCCCAATTCGTCCACCAGGGCACCTTTCTTGCCCAGCCCTATGCCGTGTTCGCCAGTACAGGTACCTTCCTGTGGCCACAGAAAGGTCGGGTCAGTATGTGGTCTCGCTTTCTTTTCTAGGACGGGGATACAGAGAAGCTTCCGAAGACACGTACCATCTCAAGAGCTCGATCAACCATGCTGTGCACAACGTGTTCGACCCGTTGTCTCTCAGAAGCGTCTTTGCGGTTGTATAAGATCGAGGTGTGGAAATTACCGTCGCCGATGTGGCCGAGAACACTTGCAAACAGGCCCAGATCGTCGATTTCTTGCTTTGTTATCTCTGTTTTTGCGCTGCGTTAGTTTGGAAGCCCCTTGTTGAAACTGGACGGAGGGTTTCTGCCTTACCGACGATGTCTGGTAGTCGTGAAATTGGTACTGCAACGTCCGTCGACCAGACTTCATCACCTTCCCGCCGCAACGAGAGCATGCTCCACAGCGAGTCCTTCCTTGCTTTCCAGAGATCGTGTGCCTCTTGGTCATTCTTGGCGTAGATGAAATCTCCTCCCTTGTTCCGCTTAGCGATCTGCGTGGTGGTCTTGATATTATCTTGAACACCAGCCGTCGTGCCCGAGAACTTGAAGAAAATGGTGGGGACCTCCTTCCACGTCCGATTTGTACCACCAGCGCGGTTGATCACGGACATTTGAACATCGTCCATGATTTCCATGGCGGCCACAGGGACACCAGAACGGATCACTTGCATGGCTGCAGCGGCGGCATCGCGGATGGTGGGGAATGTCGCTACTGCGACCTTCGTTTCTTGAGGGATCACGGCTAGTTTGAGCGTTGCTTCGGTCACGATACCTAAAGTTCCCTCAGCACCGACGAAGAGGCCAGTGAGATTGTATCCTGCCGAAGTCTTCCGTGGCCTTCTTCTTGTCTTGATTATACGCCCGTCTGGTAATACCACCGTGAGATTCAAGACCCAATCTTTCATTGTTCCATAGCGGAAAGCGTTTGTGCCGCTACAAGACGTCCCAACCATTCCACCGATCTTTGCTGATGGTCCTGGGTCGACTGGAAAGAACAAGCCTGTGTGCTGAAGCTTTTCATTCAACTCCATCCACTGGATCGACGGTTGAACCACGACGTCCATGTCTTCTGCGTGGATGGCAAGGATCTGATCCATGAAGACGAAATCGATGCTGAAGCCTCCAAATGGGGCTGCAAAATTTGCTTCTAAGGACGAACCTCCCGAGAATGGAACCATGGGCACTTTGTATTTTGAAGCAACTTTAGCAATCTGTGACACTTCCTCGGTAGTCTTGGGATAGACCACTGCGACCGGGAGTTGATTGATATTAATTGACGACCATTCCGAATAGCCGTGAGCCTGTAGATCGTCGTCGTCTGTGCTGACAGCATCTTCACCCAGCTGCCCGCGAAGCTCAACAATGGCCTTTTCTAGCTCGTTCTTGCTGGCGTATTTAGGAGATTTCGATTTGCGAGGGACAAGCTCGTCTGCGTGGCTTCCTGCGTCGTTGACACCCACCACATATCCGATGGAAGCCAGGGCACCAGCCAGTAGTAGAACTCTGCTGGTGGTCCACAGGGGTAGACTCGGTTTCGATAGTAATTCTACCGTCGATGCTTTTGTCGCATAAAATTTTCTGCCCGAGACACCTTTAGCGGTCTGTCTGGAGGAGGCGCTCCCAAAGCGTCCTCTTGACGCAGCTCGCGCCAGTCGCAGACACACGCGGGCTCTCTCCATTTTACTTGAAACCTCGACACCTGTCCAACAAGTACTGTTTTATCTATATTGAGGGCACGTGTCAAATGCCTGAAAATTCTGAGGATGGCGCCATCATCATCGTCTCACGACCATAAAGCTTGGGAGGCATAGATCCGGCGGCAAGGTGGAGCGGAAACATACCGCCTGGCGAAGGCCCTTAAGCCCCCCGAGCGAGGACCTCGCCTAATTTGCGGGGTTTCCAGAGAAGCAAGCCTGTACAATCAGGGGCGCCTAAAGGAGCCTTGCATGTCCTTGGAAATATAAGGCTGGGCTGGGCAGAGGGTGACCCATTGGCCGATGATGTTCATTTGCCAGTAGCACCTAATTGATGGTCAATACTGGACGAACGAGGAACTGAATTTGTTTCCTTCGTTTCTCACTCCCTGAAGCTTGCCATCACCTCAACTTCTTCCCAGTGGGGTTCTAAGGAATCCCAAGCTGCACTTGAAGATTTGCACAGGATGGATAGCTGCTTCCGGGGTCATGTCCATCGTCATCACTGCAATTCACCTCCTTCACCTTCCGCGCGTTTGTCTTGGATCAAACAAAGACGAAGTGAAGCAGTGTTTGCTCCTCGTGTTGCTGAAGTGGCTTGATTCCATTACGACTGCAAATGCAGGTCACTGCACATTCAGGGCAAGTCTGGTTTGTTGTCACCGCCTGCACACATTTTCATTTCAAGCTGCCTCTTGAAGCACCTTTTCTTCTTTCATTCCAATCTGATGGTCATCCTTGATAATTTTTTTACACATCTTGTATTCACCTTTGGACTTGACTTCATATCTCCGCAGGAGAATTTGATCCAGAATTTCACACCTCGTTGTCACCAGCGCATGCCAGTGAAGTGTTTGTGTTCCATCAGGCTGGATCCAATTCTGATTCTGTCGACGAAGACCAAAGCCACCACGAGTTCTCATGCTTCTAGCCTTTCCCTTACAGCTCTTATTCGTCGCACCTGAGAAGAGACCCTCGATATTACGTTCTCCAGATTCCCACTGAACCTTCCTGTCAGCCAAAAGACATACCACAGGTTCATCAACTCCGTCGCTATCCCGATCTCACCCTCCATCCAAGAAATCCTCACATCGGTAATATCACCATGCAGCGACCAGCCTTCCCTATGGCCACCCCTCAACGCCGACCGCCACATCTGACACGCACGGCAATCGTTGATGAAGGATGGCGAAGCTGGCCATTAGTGAAAGCATGGATACCCAATCTTCCTGAAGGCGTGACAACCTACGACATCCACAAAAATCTTCAGCGCTTTGGCAAATTGGAAGAGATTCGCATTGAACAAACCCAGCAAGGCAATTTTGCGAACCATGCTTCAGTCATTTTCAAGTGAGTCTCACCTGATATTTTCGCGGATGTCGCTGATGGGAGTCGTAGACCACCGCCTACAGGAAGACCTCCCTGGGATCCAGCCTACCGAAATGGCATTGACTTCACCTACCGTGATTCAGGCGGGGACAGGTCCCAGAAAATCAGGGTGCGCCTTTCGGACAAGCAGCCCACCGCACAGCTTGTGGAAAGCCAAGTTCGAAGTGGTGTCAAATACCCAATAGAGATGACGTTGTCCGCAGAAGCCATCGATTTTGGCTATCTGCAAGATCAAACTACACTGGTTGTTGGAGCCACGAGGACAGCCACGAACGCTGATGGCATTCAGATGATGTTGAACTTGAGGCGACTTGAGATGGAGATTCGTTTCCCAGTCTCGATCAAATCGAAAGGGAAGTGTACAGAACGTGCTTATCGGTTCTTTGTTGCACTTGATGACCAATTCTCTCTGATTGAAGTTCCCGGAGCCGCTTCGTCTGCTCTGATTATCCATGTCAAGAATCCGCCCTGGTATTCAAGACAGTTGAAGGAGGCAATGCAAATGAGTCATGACCCAAAGTCGTTCAAATGGAATTCTGACGACACTTGGTCTCGACAAACAGACATCGTCGACGAGAAGGAGAATTTCCAGAAGATTGACAACAGCCCTGTGTCACTTCAAAAATCGGGCAATAGCATCAACATCTCGCGTTGGACCACTTTCCGACTCATCATCAAGGCCAATCGTGGACAACCTAGCAACCCACTACAACAGTTTTTAACCGCTCTGGAGGACTTCAACATCAGCGTCACTCGTAATCCTACGGTTAAAATCACCACAGCACCAGCTAAGGATGCTCCCATTTGGACTGCGTTGGACGGAGGACTGTCGGTCCGATCTCTTTCTGAACAGCTTTCTTTGCCTCATCTTGACTTCGCTCTACGATATCAGCTTGAAGTCTGTATCTCGAAGGGTTGGCTCAACGAGTATTCGTTGAGCATCGATTTCTTACACCGTTTGACAGAAATGCCTCCCCGGCGCGCGAAGCAGATGCTGGTCCACGTCGACTCTTATGAGAAGCGAGTCTATGACCCAATGTCCATCTTTTCGGACCTACGCTATATCAGGCCCGTGCGTGCCCACAAAATCCCGTCCAGCTGTGCAGAGATATATCATGCCACTATAACAGCGACGGGCATCATTTTCCACACCCCTTCTGTTGAGATCACAAATCGTATCGTGCGCAAATACCAACAGTATAGTGACCGCTTCCTGCGTGTAAGATTCGAAGACGATTCTTATCGTGGAAAAACAAAGCTGTTCCCTGCTACCAATGGCAGAATGAAGCTCATATTTCAACGCGTCCGCCGAGCTCTGAGAAATGGTATCCTCATAGGGGATCGCCACTACGAGTTCTTAGCCTGGGGAAACTCACAGCTTCGCGAACATGGGACTTATTTCTTTGCCTCATCCAAACATCCGCGAATCACAGTGGATGATATACGGAGAGAAATGGGGAGCTTTGACCACGAGAAGGTTGTGGCAAGACGAGCCGCTCGCATGGGACAATGCTTCTCGACAACAATGCCTGTGCCTGTACTTGGTCGGAACAGCTGGCGAAGAGAACCGATTCCTGATATCATGAACGGAAAATACAATTTCACTGATGGAGTCGGCAAAATCTCTTCTCTCGCTGCCTACCTTGTTAAAGAAAAGTTAAAGCTTAAAGGCGACCAACCTCCTTCAGCCTTTCAGTTTCGTTTGGGAGGCTGTAAGGGAGTGCTCACTGTTGATCCGGCGCTTTCTGGTATCAACGTCCAAATACGACGCAGCCAGTACAAATTCAATAGTGACTCGGACGAGCTCGAGATCATTCGTGTTTCCGAATTCTGGGCACCGTACCTGAACCGCCAATTGATCCTGGTATTGTCCGCGCTTGGTGTTCCAGACCGTGTCTTCCTAGAGAGACAAGATCAATGCATGTCGGCTCTCAAAGAGGCCATGGTGGACGAGTCTGCTGCCATCCGAGCTCTGAGATATACCATAGATCCCAACTTGATGACTCTGAATATCGCTGCGATGATTGAAGCCGGTTTTTCTATGCAACAAGAGCCATTTTTGGCTTCTCTGCTGCACCTCTGGAGAGCCTACTCATTGAAGTCTTTGAAAGAGAAAGCAAAGATTTGCGTTCCTGAAGGTGCCTTCGTTCTCGGCGTCGCCGATGAAACCCAAACGCTTCGTGGTCACATCAACGCTAGTCAGCCAGCCCCGGGTGCAAGTCGAGAAGAGAAAGAAAATTCACTGCCCGAGGTTTTCCTTCAGTACACGGATCCCCAAGGAAAAGGTGCACGCCGGATTCTTGAAGGAGTCTGTATTATAGCTCGCAATCCCTCTCTCCACAGAGGTGATGTGCGTGTTGTCAAGGCCGTCAATGTTCCTCAGCTCCATCATCTGTGCGATGTGCTAGTGATGCCATCAGTGGGTGATCGAGATTTGCCGAGTATGTGCTCCGGTGGAGATCTTGATGGCGATGACTACATTGTGATATGGGACCAAGACCTGATTCCGACGGTGTGGAATGCAGAACCATTTCACTACAATGCGCCAAAGCCAGTACAAAAAGACGAGATCTCCAATGACGACATTATCAACTTCTTTTGCGATTACATGCAGAACGATTTCTTGGGTAGGATCGCTGTTGCCCACCTCGCTGCTGCAGATTGGCTTGATGATGGAATTGCCAGCAGTGATTGCCTAAAACTCGTCGAGCTCCATTCTATGGCTGTTGACTATCCCAAGACTGGCGTACCGGCCGAAATGAGCCGAGATCTCGAGCGCCAAAACTGGCCTCATTTCATGGAAAGAAGATCAGGAAAATATCGCTCAAAAAAGATACTAGGCCAGCTCTTCGACGCTGTTGAGAGAGTCAAATTTGAGCCGTGTTTAGACGGTGCCTTTGATCCCCGTATTCTGATTCATCCCCCGACGGAGGAACTCATGGATTCTATTCGCAAAATGAAACGAAATTACGATGAAAGCATGCGGCGTATCATGGCTCAGCATCAAATTGGATCCGAATTTGAAGTTTGGTCCACCTTTGTCTTGCACCACAGCAAAGCGAGTGGAGACTATAAATTTCATGAAGAGATCGGCCAGCACGCAAAGACGCTGAAAGAACAATACTACGACGCCTTTTGCGACGAGGCTGGGAGTCATGATACGGGAAAGCTAGCACCATTCGCGATCACTGCGTATCATCTCACTCACAACGAGCTCCGGGAGGCTCAGGAAAAGAGAAAAAATAGTCAAGATACTCTTGAAAATTACTTTTCACTTGAGTCTAGCTCGAATACAGAGCTCCAGATGCCATTCATAAGCTTCCCATGGGTGCTACAGGATACCTTGCAGAAGATTGTCATAAATACTGTCCTCCAAAAGGAGAGTGAAGAGCAACGGAGTTCCAAGGGAATCTTAACAGCTGACGAACAAGTTCTTGAATTAGGAGATGATCTTAATGATGAGAAAGATCTGCGCAAATGGACCTATCATGGAGAGCATCTCTCAGATCCATATGTTCCTGTTCCCCCCGGTCTTGAGATCGATCAAGTTCAATGTGTGATTGCTGAAGATGAGGCTCTGATAGACCTTGCAGAAGACACTCCAGATCATTCAGCAATCATGCTCACTTCCAACAACAGCTCAATGATTTCCGTCAACATACCATCCAGTGAGTCAAATAGCAAGAGCGTGTCGACCAGTCCAGATGAGATACTTGCTCCTCTATCAATCTTGACTCATTCATCGATAAAGACTGGAAGTTCTGCAAGACTGCCTAATCCTGGCTCAAAGATCAGTCCTTCACTGGCCGCCTGGGTAGCTCTCTCTACAACACCGTCAACTCAGGCTCAAACTCGGGCTACGTCTGAAAAAGTCGAACAATTGAAGCCCCTTCAAGATCCGGCCTTGACGTCGGAGGAAGAAATAGCTGTAATTTTCGGCGGCGGAGACGAAGATGAGAATTTTGAATTTTGAGAACGCATTTGAGTTTGAGGTTTGCAAAGATTGTTATTCCGAATTGAAACAAGATACTCGCATGGTGCTCTAGAGCATGTACAGGCGTGCGTAGAACGGGCGCTCAGACTGCCTTTAAAACAGTTCTGGAGCGGGACAAGAGATTGGATATGAGACATTGCGGATGGGGTGGAGACTTCATACAGGTATCGGGTTTATTATATCTTGGAAGGGACTGGCAGTGCAAAAGTGGCTATGGATCAGCCAAAAAACCACAGCAAACTCCGTCAAGTATCCAGCAGAGAAGGGGATTGTGAATTCGTCGGTCATTGGAGCTTGCTAAAGTGGGTGGGTGGTCATAGTCCCCGTTCTATACCATAGATAAGTCTTCAGTGAATGAAGATTTGGAGACCGAATCAAAACTTGGAACCACGAGGCCTCGTGTCTGTTCTTGAATAATTGAGAAGGTATCATCATTGTTTTTTCATTGACGAAGGGTAGACAGGCTCAAATTGAGCTTGCACGCCACCGCTTGCCTGACTGTGGAACTCTGAGATTCGTGCATGTCGCTGGTTTGCAAGACCGAAGCCTTCAGGTCCTTTTCAACCTGTTCTGCTTGCATGAAGCGGCTATGCGCCCACCCCACCTAGCCTGGGTCTTCTTGTCCCAGTGCAAGATATGCCGTTCCTCGAGATTCAAATCTACTCGCCTCTGAGTCTCGTTTCACCACAGATGCTTAGCATTCATGGACACCTGTGCGTCTTGGGTCTCCCCCGCTCGGGCCAGCCAGACTCTCAGCAGAACACACGTGCCTCTCCTCGCGTCGTCACCACCGGAACAAATAACCACTGCCTACAAACATGCAACACCATCCTTGCGCTCCTCCGACCTTAAATATGCGTATCGTAAGGTTGAGGTGCAAGGCTCTCGACGCCGGTGAAATCGACGGTGTGGGCCGTGCGGGGACCCTGGGGCTGGCGCTTCAGCTGGACGGACTCTCCCTTCTCCTTGGCCTCGCGGCGGCGTTGGGCGTTTGATTTAACACGGTTGATGACTGTATAGCGCAAGGGAAGAAAATGGTACGGTTAGCACTGCTCATCAAATACGGACACGCACACCGCGGGAAGATTCCAGAGAGCTCGACTTACACTCTTCTCTTGACCGCGAGTGGGCGATGTGCTCAACTCGGACGTTCACTCGCTTCTCGATGTATCGGTTGCCGACCTTCTTGTAGATGATGACGCCGACGGCGGATTTGGTCACGTTGTAGATGACACCGGTCTTGCCGTGGTAGACCTTGTAGGGCATCTGTAATCGTTTTTACAGTCATGTCAGATCAATACGTCTCAATTGTGATGTGGGACTTCGTGGAGGAGACGTCTCCCGCCTCTAGCTGATTGCCGTCTCTTGTCCCCATCTTTTCTTCCCTTTCTTGAACAGTGATTTTTGATTCCGCTGGGGGCAGGATAAAATAGACGGTGATTTGGAGGAGGAGAAACGTACACCCTTCTGGACTGCGCCGTTGGCCTTGATGTCGACGATGTCACCGACTTTGTAGGTTTTCATGTATGTGCCGAGAGCAATCATGCCCTGTTCACCGAATTAGCCTTCTACTTGCTCCCAACCTTTCTGGCATTGATTTTTCATACCTTCTGGCGATGGCTGCGGCTGTACGCATAGCGCGTGCCGGACCGGAGACCTCGAGAGTGACCCATTGCGACGGATGAGTTCGAGGAGACTTGTCGGCTAGGTTGAGAATTACAATTGATGGGAACGATTTGACTGCGACGAGGAGATATTCGTTGCGTGTGGTGTTTGGCCGCAGTTTCCCTCTCCAAGACTGATGCCAAGCCCTGGGACCCACAAATTTCATTGTGTGCGCTGCCAAGCCTTTTCCACCTCGCACCAAGACACATTTTCGCACATCTTTCAATCCCGCACCCGCTCGCTCGTTTTACTCCCACCAACGACCACCATTCCTTTTCGTGACGACCACCTCAGATTGCGTCTTGTGAGTCGCAATCATGGCGCCGCGATCCTACTCAAAGACCTACAAGGTCCCCCGTCGACGTAAGACTATCCTCCGTTCTGCGACTTGAAGGAAAAAATGTACTAACATGATGTTGAAACAGCCTTCGAATCTGCTCGTCTGTACGTTTGAAAACCACATATCCTGGCCACTGAGCACTAGCTTGCCTGTGCTTCATGTCTGAGATATCCATCCTGACTATTTGCGATCACAGAGATTCGGAACTCAAGATTGTCGGCGAATATGGCCTGCGCAACAAGCGTGAGGTGTGGCGTGTCCAACTCACTTTGTCCAAGATCCGTCGTGCTGCCCGGTATGGAGAACACCTATGTCTATGAACACCCCGTTGCCGGAATTCGAAAAGAGATTTATGAAGACGAAAATTTACTGATACATGTTTGCATTTACAGTCAACTTTTGACCCTCGATGAGAAAGACCCCAAACGCCTCTTCGAAGGCAACGCCCTCATTCGCCGTCTCGTCCGAGTCGGTGTGCTCGACGAATCCCGCATGAAACTCGATTACGTGCTTGCCCTGAAGGTCGAAGATTTCTTGGAGCGCCGCCTTCAGACCTGTGTCTACAAGCTCGGTCTCGCCAAGTCCATCCACCACGCCCGTGTCTTGATCAAGCAACGTCACATCCGAGTCGGCAAGCAGATTGTCAACGTCCCCAGCTTTATCGTGCGATTGGACAGCCAGAAGCACATCGACTTCGCTCTGACTAGTCCCTTTGGAGGTGGAAGACCCGGCCGTGTCCGAAGAAAGAAGGCCAAGGCTGCGGCTGAGGGAGGTGACGGTGATGGTGACGAAGAGGCTGGAGATGACGAGGAGTAAATCAAGCTGTTCCATATTGACGTTTGAAAGTCCCTGCGTTGTGTCGGTGCTCTTGCCTATTGTCTAGGTGGGGGAGTGATGGCATCATACAGCCCAATATCACGCAGAACAGCATGAAAGGTCACGCGCCTGTCCTGCCCAGTCCACGCCAAAGAAACTGCGGCGACGGCGGATCAGAGCCACAAAGCCGAAAGCGAATCAGTCAGCTCGGTCTGAGCTAGGCAAGAAAGAAGAACAGGCATGACCAAGTCTGTTCATGGAAAATAAAATAAAAGGAAAGGTCATCACAAATGTTCTACGTTTCCTCTTGCTGTCCCCTGAGGTATCATGTTCGTGTGCACTCGTCAACGGCATCTCGGTAACTCCAACAAAGTGATGTGAATACATCTAGCTTCCACGGGTGACCAAATCGCATTGGGAGCCTTATAGACCCGCACGCATCATACACCCTACCTGTGCTTGACCACGTCAGACATCAAGTAACCCCTTCATTACGCCCTCGCTTGCCTTGTACCATCTCCCGAGCTCCTCCATTTCATCTCTGCCACCTTGCTCTCGCCGTCTCCTGCTCTCCGTAGCCAATCTGGTAGCCTCGTTCCTCCTCCGCTCGAGCTCGGTCAGATCTCGATCCATCTTCTCCACCTCCCTCACTTTCGCGGGCATCTGTTTCTGCAGCTCCGCGATCTGGCGGTCGATGTCTGCGTTGCGCTCCCTCTGTGCCGCGAGTGCCTGCTCCGTGGCTGCTAGCGAAAGCTGCATTCTCGGATCCGCGCTCTCTGTCCCTTGCTGCCCTGCCGCGTCGTGACCGCGCCGCTCCGCAATCTCGTTCTGTAACCTCTCCACGTCGTTCCGAAGGGCGTCTAACTCTCGCGGCACTCGTTCCAAAACATCCATGCCTTCCGAAACGCGTCTGTAAGCTTGCGCGACATCACTCGCTATGCCCTCCATACTCTTCACCAATTCATCCACTTCCGCCTTCTTGGCCTTCAAATCCCTCTTCATCACACCCAGCTTCTCTTCCAGCGCCATGTTATCTCCATGGCTCACCACGAGCGGCGGATCTCCCACGATGCTGCGCAGATATTTCTCCTTGGTGACCTGTTCGAGGTAGCTGAAGCGTAGTTTGGAGAAGAGTTCTCTGTAATGTGTCAGGTCAGCGCTCAGGGTTGCTGGCGTGAGGTGTAAATTGGAGTCCGAATCTGTTGTAGTTGAGAGAATGGTGTCTGAGGGCCGTGATCGTGAGTGGGTTTTGGGTCCTTGGGTAGATGGCGGAGGTTGTGATGAGGTGATGGGTTCCGCGAGCGCGAGGATTGAGAGGGGTTGAGCCGCTTGTTGTGCACGAAGAGTCGCTAGAGTCGCGGAGTAGTCGGGACGGGCCATTGTTTCTTCGATGTCTCCGCCTGTTTGTGGTAATGTGGTAGGGAGTTGCTGTGGTGGTGCTTTGCGTGGTTGGGGGACCACGGTGCATTTCAATGTCGCGGTCGGTGGGCGTAAACAAAACGCTTCCCGGGGTTTTGCCGGTTATCCACAGCCTTGTGAATCTTGACGTTATCGCCGGCGATTTTAGTTCAAATGATACATGGAAATTTTGCGTTTTATGGTTTCGGAGGCGCGTATTGGTTTATGAGAGAAATCCTCTCATGGCCTACTGCCATCGTCGGTGAATTTCTTGTTCAGCGGTACTCGAAAGTTCAAGTTGAGCTGTACACCGAGTCGCAAGGACTCATCCCGTGTTTATTTCCAGGATATTGGCATGCTTCCTCCTATCGTACATATGCAGAGTTGGGTATATTTGTCAACCAGGACAAGAGAGCCATCGCAATTCTTGGGAAATATTTCCAACCACCACTTCGCTCGGGAGTATCTACACAAAAGCTCCACCTTTTCTATGTTGATGACATGACAGCGCATTAGGGTTTGGAAGAGGTGATTTACAAAAGTCGTCGAAGAAGCCGTCGGCGCACGGGGTCGAATATTAGGCATCTGCCGGCATAAAATCTCATGCAGTCGTGCCGAGAAGTTTTAGAACAACTTCGTACCTGGACAACGTTAGCGTTTTGCGACAAAATGGAGGCCCAGGTGGAAATACATGAGGAACATTATACTGGCACTAGGCACAGCTCGAAGCAGATGGGGTGTCATGCCTCCATACAGGCCACGCAGGCCTTCTTCTTTGGCGACCATGCGGAAACACTGGACCAGACCGGTGTATTTCATCGTGACTTTGCCGGTTCCGGAGATGACGCTCGGAGCCTGCCTTAACCTCGTCCGTACCACCTCGTGCGGATATGTGATTACTGCGGCGACCAATTTTGCACTGGCCGCGGCTCCGAATTTGCCTCCATACTCTTCCACGTTGTCGAGTAACGTTGATTGATAACCCGGAACGCTTTGTCGCTTAGCTTCCCTTCTGGCTAGACCCAGCTTCATTCGCTCGTAGAGTACCCATTGCAGCGTCGATTCAGTGACTCCCAGATATGAAGCGGAAAGCCCTCGGTACAAGCCTCGGATACCTTCGTGTCGGACAGTCTGTTTGATACAATCCCAGCTGTTCTTATACTGCCTCTGCCTTAAAGGATCATGGCTCGCGTTGTTCTTGTCCAACTGTAGTCTTGTCTTGACAACCCATATAGGGTTCGTGGCGGTACCCGTAGCGATACCTGCCGTAGCCGCAGCTAGGAGATGGACGCTCCAGACATTCTCTCGCCCTTCTGGGTTTAGATAACTGTTGTATATTCTCTTGCCGTTCCCGTACACGAAGAAGTTGATGCTTCGTGCCGGCACCACCCCAACCAAGTTTGCCCCGAGACCACGGAAGAGTGCCCGAAACCCTTCATGCTGGTATATTGAGTTGAGAAGTTGGACTGTTTCGGCAAGATGAAAATATGCTGCTCGAGGAATGGAGGTGACGGTGAGTTTGTGCGGTACGGGATGCTGCGCGTGAAGCTGTCTTAATTGCGACTGGTAGAAGTCTGATTGCAGTCGGGTTTTGAGGACGTCGAGAGGGGAGGTGAGTGTGGCGGCAGTCATACCACCAAGGCTGCGACATTGTCAGTCGATTTCGTCCGCGTCCCCGTGTGCCTACGAATGCATACCCTCCAGCGACAAAATGGGCCCAGGGCTTCACCTTGGGCCCATCTTTTGTTACCGCAGTCGCATTTCCAGTGTTGCCAACAGGAACGACCTGCCCCGTCTCTATTGATTGTGGAATGAGGTTTTCTTCTCTGGCAGTACCCAGGAAAGGCTTGGGCGTAGCCGAAATCATGAACGAATCGCGTTATCTTCTAATTGAAAAGAAAGCAGGGATGTGAAAAATAAGGATTGCCAAAGAAGATGTTGTACAGTCCAGCAAGGAATGGAAGAATTAATTGAGATGCGCAAACTCCAAGTGACGATCGTGAAAGGTCAGGTTGATTATGATCGTTGCAGTCACACCAGGCACTTCGAGTCGCAGGCGACGTAGGAAATTTTGAGTCGGAAACGGAAAAACTCAGGATCCGCAACAGGGGCGCCAGAAAGCGTTAGCTCCCCCTTTTCACATTGACCGGCATTTACTCGAAGCATTTGTGCATCTTAGATTCTCTTCATGACTCGCCCTTCAAGTTTGGTCAGTGAATACCCAAATGTATCTCGACCTCGGCGAGTCTTTGGAAGAACACTTCTCTATGAATTACTTACAGTTTAGACACGCATGGGCCGACCCTAGCAGTTCTGACAACACCCGAGGCAAGAAGATCTACAAGCGAACAGCTCCATCTTCCACCGGAAGTGACTCGGCACGTGCTCGGCTACCCCCAGACATTCTCGGGCCCACCAGGCTCCTCAGGGGCCTTCGCAGCGGCCTGTGAGGTCGAGTCTGTCCTTCTCGTACTCTGAAATTGTATAGGCGATTGTCTCTGGCGATTGACTTGCAGCGAAAAGACGTCAAACCTCTGATACCCTCCAACAACATCATGGTACTGCTTTCCTTCTACGCACTCGTTGAGGTCCAAATCTGCAAACAGAATGGCTTCCATATCCGCCACCATGCTCTGTCCATCTTGTCGTTGATGGGTGTCCAGATTCAGTGAAAAGCAATCTTCGATAACCTTGCCTGTTGGATCAAGATATTGGCTTGCTGCCCGTGGATAGCTTGCAAGTTTTCTTCGCATCTCCTCAGGACTCTCGGTCATACCAGCAATTTCCGTCGTTGCTGCGTTATCGAGGTTTCCTGCGCTCATAATTCCAAAAGCCTTGGCTTCAAAGCAATGAGCAGCAGCTCTGGTCCGATTTGCTGCAATGTTATCATAATTACGACCGTCCGCATTCTTCAAACTGCCTTGATTGGTACTATCGAGAATTCTTGTAGGCCAAATGGCGGGCCAGGAAGAGATATGAATCTGCTCGCCCTGCGCCATGAGGGTGTACCTCGCCAAGGGATTCGTATTCTCTCCACAGATCAGGGCTCCGATATTGCCATGCTTGGTTTCTGCTACTCTGAGGCCGTGACCGTCTCCAAGAGACCAGGTCAACTTTTCGAAAAAGGTAGGCATTAGTTTGCGATGATGGACCAAGATCTCGCCATCATCTCCAATGATCAAGTTGGTGTTGAACAACGTCGCTGAACTATATCTTACTTTCTCGGATATGCCTAGACTCACAATGACACGGAATTGCGTGCCGCTTGGCGTATTTCAGAGACTTCTTCACCGTCGACATGGAGGGATTCCTGCACCATGCGACGGAAGAAATGGTGAGTCTGGGTAGGTGCGAGCAATGAGGACCAGACCGGAAATCCAGGTATGGCCGACTCAGGAAAAACAACCAAGTTCGCGGAATGCTTGGCGGCTATCTTAATGCAATCGATGGTCTTCTGAGTCGACCGCGCAGCCGAGAGGACGTGAGGCGAGACGTGGCATGTCGCCGCCCTCAGCTGCGGCAGGGCCATAATACGGGGGAGCCCTATCACATATTACTCAGTATGGTAGATATCCGGTCGGCGATAACTCAAACCGGACCTCAACCGAGACGAGAAATGCTGATGGTATTACCCTAATCATACGACGTGTAGCCTGATATTCAAGTTTGTGGGCATCCGGGGTAAGAAGAAGTCAAACTAGTCGTGGTAGTAGTTGGTGGGCACTGCTCAGCAAGCAAATCGGAAGTCGAAAGCCGGGGAGAAATTTCGTGAGTTTGTATCCGGTCGACTTAGCCTCGGCTCTCGGAAGAAGCAGCTGGACAAGTAACCGTCACCGTGGGTGACACACTAAACACTGACATATCGTCTATTCCGGTTCTGAGTCTGATTCTGATCACTAAATCAACCTCTCTAGCTCTTTTCTCATCCCATTCTTCCCAGTATATCTTGTCCATCGTACCCGTAACCCTCCCACGGTTTCCCCAGCTTCCCCAGGTGCATCGAGACAGGCAAACATGTCGGTTCCTTATCTACTCAACAGTGCCACTGGGCATATTCCCGCCTCGGAGAAAATCCCTGTCATTGCTCGCCCGTTTGTGAGTGAACGAGCAAAGAAAACGTTAGATCTGGTAAGCTTAGCTATCCTATGTTATTTTCTTCCATCTATATACACCCTTGGAGAGGCGGCGTGCGAAGAGAGATTTTGCTTTGCAAGGTCGTGATGGATGGGCCGTTCCAATGCGCCTTCATTCCCCCCTATGTTCAGCTTCGGACAAAACCATGCCAACGACTCCATGACAGGTTGAGAGATTCGTCGAAGAAGAATGTATACCGGCAGACGCTGTCTTCGCCCAACAGATCAACCAGAATGGACACGACCCAGTTTCGCGCTTCAACTCACATCCGCAAGTTATCGAAGACCTAAAAGCCAAGGCCCGTAAGCTCGGCCTGTGGAACATGTTTCTACCCAAGAACCACTTCAAGGAGGGTGCTGGCTTCTCCAATCTTGAGTATGGTCTCATGGCTGAGTATTTGGGCAAATCGGTCACTGCGAGCGAGGCTACTAACTGTGCCGCCCCCGACACTGGCAACATGGAGGTTTTCGCCAAATACGGCACCGAGGAACAGAAGAAGCAGTGGTTGGGGCCGCTGTTGAACGGAGAGATTCGAAGTGCTTTCTTGATGACAGAGCCCCAAGTGGCGAGCAGTGATGCCACGAATATCGAGTTAAACATGAGAAAAGACGGGGACTACTATGTGCTTAATGGTCAGGTACGTCTATCCCCCCCGGGGCTCGAATAATGCTTTCTTGACTTCTAGAAATCATGTACTAACATATGGGCTTCTTGAAGAAATGGTGGTCCAGTGGTGCTGGTGACCGTCGCTGCAAGATCTACATTGTCATGGGCAAGTCCGACCCTACCAACAAGAATGTCTACCGCCAGCAATCGGTCATCCTCGTGCCTGCGGACACCCCTGGCGTCACCATCGAACGTATGCTATCAGTCATTGGTTTTGATGACGCTCCTCACGGCCATGGCCATATCACCTTCAACAACGTGCGCGTTCACAAGAGCAATATGATTCTCGGCGAGGGACGTGGATTTGAGGTCGTTCAAGGCCGCCTTGGTCCTGGTCGAATTCATCACGCCATGAGATCCGTTGGCTCTGTAAGTTGTATCATTCTTTCCTTATTCACGACTGGTCTAAGTGACTGACACATGATGATCAGGCTGAGAGGGCTCTTGAGTACTTCCTTGCCCGCATGAACGACCCTCAGAGACGACCTTTTGGCAAGAACCTCTCAGAGCACGGCATCATGCTCGAGCGTGTTGCCCGCTCACGAATTGAAATCGATTCGTCTCGCCTGGCGGTCCTCAACGCCGCCATCAAAATCGACCAGTCTAACGCGAAGGACGCCCTAAAGGAGATTGCCGAAGTCAAGGTCCAAGTGCCTAATATGCTGCTTGACGTTCTTGACCGGGCAATCCAGGCTTATGGAGGTGCAGGTGTCTCTCAAGAGACCCCCCTAGCCAATATGTGGGCTAGTGGACGGACGATGAGGATTGTGGACGGCCCCGATGAGGTGCACATGCTGCAGCTTGGACGGAATGAGAACAAGCGTGGCGGTGCGCTGTTGAAGAAGATCCAGGCCCAGAAAGATAAGACGAGAGAGCTCTTGGAGCAGTATGGACTGCAGGCGAAGGACCCCTTGGAATTGAAGCGGGTGAGCGGTGGGCAGTCCAAATTGTGATTGCCTTAGGTTTCGAGGAGAAATATGAATGTGTAAATTTGTCAGGGCAATCGGAAAAGGCTTTGAGATCAGTATCTTCTGTCACGTCACGAGGGAGGAATGCCAGCTCTCGACTCATTCACCCACCAGCCAACTAAATTCTTGAAGACTGACCATTTCACCATTGCATGCATCCTGTACTACCCAAATGCACCCCTACGAGGTAATAGGTGCCTAGAGCCGGAGCTAGAAGGACCAATCGAGATTCATTTGCTGGTCTAGATGAGTGTCTTGAGGATGAAAATCCCAGTTTGAGGGACGGGGGTGGCGGAGTCGAACGGAGTGCAGCTGGGGCGACGCGTACCCGGATCA